>JAOXXN010000311.1:1281285-1291426 GCA_026770055.1 Myrmophylax atrothorax
GGAAAGACATCCCTATGTCAGGGTCAGAAGCATCTGACAAGGGTCCTATCAGTTTTTCCACCTTGATCTCTGTAAGAAATCTTGTACTGTTTTCTGGAGTAAAAGTCATATGTGGTTTCTGTTCACAAAAGGGTCACAGTGTGAATTCAGCATTAGCTGGAAAGTTGACTCTGGGAGTGAGACACAACTGAAGGTGATGCGTGGTAGGTAGAAAAGCAGTTTAGAGAAGTGAGGATAGGAAGGTTACATCCCTTACTTGCAGAAAAGCACTGAGGTTGTGTTGGAAACTGATCTGCACAGGGATGCAGTTTGTGCATGGGAGGGGAGCGAGAGACAGAGCAGCCCTGAGCAAGAAAGACATTTTGACTGTGCACACAGTGTGTGCAGGTAGCCCCAAGAGAAGGTCACTCATTTTAGCGCCAATTTCCTAGGGCTGAGTGAGGAGCTGTCATCATAATTCTGCATGGGACAAAGATACCCTCAGAGGTCATCTCTGCCAGAGCTGAAAGAGATGAAGTAGTTGTGAGGATGGAAAAGAAGATCCCAGACAACAAAGCCCAGCTTTCCAGGAACTAAGCCCAGAGAGAGAGAGAGAGACTGACAGGGTTTTTGTTGTGAAGACAAACACTGTGTGACTAACTATGGCAGCAAAGTCATCTTTGGAGGTGGAACTCAGCTAAGAATATATCCCAGTAAGTTTTCAAGCTTTTTCTTGTTCCACCTTCTGGAACAGTTTTAGGGTCATAAGTTAGTTTTGGGGTAGTAGAGGGAGGCAGATTCAGTCTCTGAGAAGTAGTTTTCTCCAGTAGAAGCAGAAGGGACCTTGACTCAACAAGGCCGTGTACTTTATCCTTCTACTTACCCCTGCCAGCTCCTGTTCTCTCCTTTCACATAAGCAGACAGAGGTTCTGAGCCCTCTTGCTAAAGGATGGCAAATTCATCCCATCCACACCCGTGAAAATCAGGATGGGACACTGATGGCTCTGTCTTGCAAAACCCTGGCTGCTTCTGCTTTGCTCTTCTGAGGAAGGGATGAATGAACAATGCTCTTGTTTGCAGCACAATCCCAGCTCCTGTGGATGGGATTGCCAAGAGATTTCTTCCCAAGGCTGCAGTTGTTCCTGGCTTCATAATGTCTGTTGGTTGGAAGGAGCTGATCTCTTGAAGGTTCCTGGAGGAGTAACTGGCAGGAGACCTGCTGGTTTTTGCTGGGGTGTGAAGGACTGTGTGAACGCAGGGAGCTTACAAAATGATACTGGGCACAGGGACACACCTGATTGTGAAGCCCAGTGAGTACAACTGCTGCCCAGCTGGTGGGAATCCCTGTGCTCAATTATCCTGTCTTACCTTTCCACCTCCCTGAGCATTACATTTATCAGATTGGAACAGGCATCCCCTGGCTATTAATGGAATCTGCTGATTGGTCCCTTATTTCTCAACCTGCTCTCTCTGCTTCAGCAAATGGATCTTGGTCTGGGATGCCAGAAATGTGCTCAATTCCATGGGCAACAACTGGTCTCACTGCCCCCTTTGAAACACACCAACACCCAAACCCAGGGAATTTCCTTGAAGTCCCTACACAGCAGTAGGTCCCCCTGATTTGGGGAAAGCCTTGCCATGGGTGGGAGTTGTCTCATTGGTCCTAAAAATTGGGAAAAGCAAAGGGAAATGCTTTTCAGAAAAGTGCAGGGGAGCTGGGGTATAGGTGTTGCCTTATTCCAGTGAATGTCACAGGAGTGGAGCCTGTTGTGTGAGGGAGCTGTGCTGCTGCCTGGGCGCAGGTGCTTTGTGCTTGAGATCCTGTGCAGGGCTGACAGAGCCGGTTTTGTAATGAAATGTGTCAGGGTGTAAATGTCGCAGGCAAAGTCACTTTCGGGAAGGGGACGGTGCTTTCAGTCCTTCCAGGTATGGAACACCTGAATGTAGATTACGCAGAGGAGTCTCTGTGATGGTGAACTTGCATGGCATCCCCCCCTCATTCATTTCAGAGCATGAGCAGCAGCTGCTCAGAGTGGGGCTTGTACTTGGTTAAGTCTAATAGTGCCCTTGATCCTGCACTCAGACTGTGAGGGGTGGGGTGTATCTTCACTTCATCCTTCTTGCTCTCAGTTGGGCTGGAATGGACAGAGCAGCCACATGCCTGCTCACAAAGATCCTGTGGGCACTCTGTCCTTTTGCCACTGCATCTTGTTGTTCTTCTGTTGCAGTGGGAACACTGTCAACCAGCTGCCCCTGTGAGCGTGGGCATGGCTGGGCAAAGGCCGGGGGAGAGGTGCTGCTCTGCCTTGCTGGGCTTTTTGTTAGGGAAGGAAATGCTGTGTGACAGCTACACCAAGGTGACCTTTGGCTCAGGGACCAAACTCTCTGTCCAGCCCAGTGAGTGTGCAGCTTTCTTATGTCTCATGATTGGAAATCCTTGGGTGTTGACTGGAAAGCACTGTAGAATTTCTTTGTGTTACTGGGTCATATTGCAGATGGGAAGGAGTTCTTGGGTTGTAATTCAAAATACTCGTGTCTACAAGTTTTTCCAGGTGGAGGACTTGCTGTTTAGTGAAATGTGCTACGGACATGGCATTGATACAATGATAGTCCAGTAGTCCACAGGAACATGGGAGAGGTTTAGGACATACAGATTGACCAACTCATGCTCGGTATCTAAGTAGAGGTGTGGACAGTGATGGAGGAGATGCAAAGTGGTTCAGTTCTGTTGTTTACCTTAGGTCTTTCAGTTGACACACTCAGGTCTCAGCTCATGTTTCATGCACATTTGCTGATAGTGCTGTAAAATATCTGTATATACGTCGTTTGTTTTTCTGAGCATAACCAGAGACACAAAAGCTGCAGATCACTGTAATACTTAGTTTCAGCCTCGCTGGGGTGTGTACAGTGAAAGGATGACGTTAATCTCACTGAGCAGACAGACAGAAGAGGAAAGACCCCAAAAAGACAATCAAGTGAGATTGCCCACCACCAACCCACTCTGCAGGAGTGCAGAACCTCCCAGAGAGCTTCCAGATTGCCCCGGGTGTAAGTGAGGAGGCTGCCAGGGCAGCCTCCCTGGGGGAGGTGTAGTTTCCAGCTGGGAGTCAACTCTGAGTTTCTGTCAAGGGCTCTGCTGTTGTGACAACAGCCTCCAATTCACCTTTGGCTCAGGGATTCAAGTCACCATCTTGCCAAGTAGGTGGGTCAGTGCCTGAATGTTGCCATGTCATCAAACCATTCTGTCCTGGGACTGTCCTGTGGCTTTGCAATAAAAGGATTTTCTTTGTTGAAATGTAAAGCAATAATTTAAATAGTGGAGCACCTCTGGCATTGTGAAGATGCCTCATGTATTGGAAGTCTGCACTGCTGGGACGGTGGACTGCATCAGTGACCCTGGGTTCAGGTTCTTATTCCTATCCTTTTATCCATTCCAATACAACCAGCCCTTGTGGCAGGGATCATAAGGTGTTCCATGATAACTGAAGGATAGATGTTTTCATCTTAGGGACTGTAAATAAAACTAGTTATTTCCACTCAGTTAAAAATGAAGAAAGGTATTTGGCAAAGAGAACTTAGAGGAGATGTACGGAAATATGTTTGAGTGTTTATAGCCTCGTTCAGAAGCAGATCCAGGATGGAATGTATCCCAGCCCTCCAATCAGGAGAGGGCTGCATGAAGAGGCCCATTTTGTAAAGAGCTGTCACACAGTGTTGGTTCTGGGTGGGGAAAACTCTCCTGGGGAAGTGGAACCAAACTTCTTATTGTCCCAGGTGAGTTGTCTCCTCTGAGTCAAGGGGGACTCAATACAGACAATGCTGTACCTCGGCTGCAGAAATAACCGTGGAATGGCTTTGTGGAGCAATTTGGGGCTGGGTTTAGTGTTCCCTGGAAATAAGTGGTAGATTTTGTGCTTAACCACTGTGCACTAGAAATTTGTCCATGCTGGGGAAAGGAAGCAAGGGAAAAGTGACAACAAATAAGTGAAATTTAAGTGCAGAGATGTGTAACAAAAATAAGATTTCTGAAATTTGGTACATTGAACCCAGTGGAAAACTTCCATCCATCCAAAGCCAAGGTTAATGTTTACAAAAGAGTAGCAAAATGCAGTTCAGGCTGTTGCCAACAAGCAATAACAGTGATCTATATCTTACTGGTGTGTCTGCTTGGAACTGTAAAGCAGGAGCCATGGTCCACAGAGCAGTGATGGGAATGAGACGAGCTGTGGAGCCTTCCTGTGAGGTATGCAAACTGGGTGGAGGTATTTGGACACTCCAAATTACTCAATTACTTGGTTTAGGGGTGAACATGATGGTGCTGGGTTAAGAGTTGGACTTGATGATCTTAGAGGGCTTTTCCAACCTAAACAATTCTATGATTCTGTGGTTTATTACAACATGAAGTGCAGTCTGCAAAGGAGGGAGGACATTGCAAAAGAAGAGAGCAGAAAGGTAGCACGGACTGGTGAAACTCAGCAGTAGCAGTCAGGAAGTTCTAAAGAGAGCTTGGAAAGTTGTATTTGAACACAGTGATGGACAGATGCTGCTGCTGTGTGGAGACAGAGGAAGCAACAAAGAGATCATGAATTAACCAGGCAGAGGAATGTGGCTGAAGAAAGTGTTTGTTTCACTGCAGGTGCTGAGGTGGTAGTGTTGGTTAGATGCTTCCAACAAAAATCTTGTATTGCCATATTCTCAAGTCTTCATCCAGCACAGGTACATCCCAGTGCACCATTTTGCAAAGCATTGTGTCACAGTGCAGTACTGGGGCTTACAGCAAACTTACATTTGGAGCTGGAACCAAACTCATGGTTTCTCCAGGTATGTCCGAGTTCTTAGATGGAATTCCTCTTGGCAGTACTCCTTTCAGTTTACAAGTTATTTTGCCTGTTTTGTCACCTCAAATTGTATTAGCAACAGGACTATAAATTTTGAACTGGTATAAGAGGAAGTGATTTCCATGGCCACATACATATTTCCCCCTCCCATTCCCAGTGATGAACTAACCATAGCACAAGTTTTACATGTGCTAGAGAGGATTTTTCTTGGGAAGTCAAGAGGAAGTGGGCTCCTAAATCAAACTTCTCAAGTAGAGGAGAAGCAAAGGGAAATGGCGAAGGCAGCATGGACCAGCAAAATGCAGAGTGGTGAGACGTTTCATAAAGCTATAGCAGGCAAAAAAAGACTTTGAAATACAGATAGTTTGAGATACAGATTTACAAATACTTTGAGATAACCAGACATATCTGTATGTGGATGCAAAAAAATACACATATTGAGTCTCTGGAGAATGTCAAGCAGTAAAGAAGCAGGTGGTTTTCTCTCACTGTTAGACATTATATAAATACAGGACGCTCAGGCAGCTCAGGAAACAAGCTTAGTCTTGAGGATGATACCGAGTTTATAATCACAGCCAGGCAGTGTTGAGTACTGGGAATTTACCTTGTCCTTCAACATCCAAGTGAAGTTTGAGCACATTAAAACTGAGGATCTGGAACTGTTCTAGAACAGTGTGAAAGCATTAAAACCGGTGGTGCAATAGATGTCTGGACAGAGGGGAAAGAGGGTAAGAAACAAAGTTAGTTACTGAATGCCTTTGGTGGAAGGATGGAAAAGTGATCCTGACCACAAAACTCTTTTTTCTGAAAAAGTGTGCTTTGACTGCTGCTGCCACAAATGTATGAAAAAAATTCTCCTCAAAACCTCACGCCTTGTCTCTTGTCTGAAAATCTTTTTAAAATGGAAAGAAAGAAAGACAGATCCTGAGATATCAGTATTTTTAGTAAATTTATCAACTTTTCCAGATTTCTTATGAATACATTTAGGATATATAACACTTTGGGTTTACTCTTGTAAATCGATTTTTCAATTTCTTAAAATTTTAGCAATTGTTAAGATAACTTCAACATGATTTAATTCTGAATGTTAAAAAAAGTGGCAGCATAAAGAAAGTGTTCATTCTTAAAACCTCTGGGGAAATTGCTCTTATTTCAAATGACCCTCCTGAGACTGTTAAAAACATCTGAGAGAAATGATAATCCCAAGTTTACATGGAGCCATCAGCAAGCTGAAGGAGCTATAAATCAAAATGCTGCCTGAGTTCATTTACGTGTCTCCAGATTTGCCACTATGGTCATATCTGTGTTCAGTGCTCCAGATTTTGCTCTGGTCACACTGTGGGAGCATCCCTAATGCATTCTGAAACATCAGTGTTTAATGGCAGAGTAAGTAATGGTCTCCCTGCCACAAAGAAATTACAAACCAAAAAGTGCTTTCTACTGAAAAACTAAATGGCAAATTTACTCTGGAATCACTCTTCAGAATGTCAGATGGTACATCCAAGAGAACAGGATGATGGAGTTTGCACTGCACCGTCAGTCACTGGGCTGTGAAGTAAGAGGAAATAAACTCACTTTTGAGAGAGTAATCTGACTGTCAGACTGAAAAAATTGAGGAATAAGATGAAGAATAGAAGCTGTGATTGAAGGTGGCTTTCTGGAAGCAATGGGACAATTATGATGGAGGGAAGCAATAAGGAACAGGTGTTTGGGAGTGTGAAAGACAAAATGCCACGTGGAAAGAAGGGCAGTAAGAAGAAAAGTCCTAGATAAATGTATCTGTGTCATCAGAGATAAAGAGGATTTCTTTTGGTGTAGTATTTCTTTGTTGAAGGCTCAGTTCAGTACTGCTCTGGATATTGTAGTGGCCTGTGCTAGTGTGTGACTATGGCAGTAATTACAAACTCACATTGGGATCTGGGACAAGACTTCTGGTTTTGCCAGGTAAATTTATCCTGATTTTTTTACTAATTTGCAAGTTTGTTTTGGATAGCCACTAAGATCTGGGGAATGGCAGCTGTCAAAAGCATTTTAGCCCACCTTAACCCATGGATTTAGCTCAGGCAGGTGTCCAAGCTGGAGGGAGCTGCAGGCAGGATGTGCTTTCAGTGCTCCTCCATCCATCTCAGTCCTGGGATCAGCTAAGGCAAAGCTTGGTTTTGCTCATCTGCCAAGGCAGTCGTGTGGATTTGTTCTCCCCTAAGGATCTATCCATGCCTCTTCCACTGGCCTCAAGAAAAGTCAGAGATTATATGTCAGATGGAGATACATTGAAACACAAGAAAGTTTATAATATTTGCATTGCCTCACATGAGACAGAGCTGTGAACTCACAACCCAGAAAGCCAACTCTATCCTGGGCTGCATCCCCAGCAGCGTGTCCAGAAGGCTGAGGGAAGTGATTCTCCTCTGCTTCGCTCTGGTGAGACCCCACCTGCAGTGCTGCCTCCAACTCTGGGGTCCCCAACGCAGGAAACACGTAGACCTGTGTGAGTGGATGCAGGGCCACAAAAATGACCAGAGAGATGGAGCAGCTGTCCTGTGAGGACAGGCTGAGAGAGACAGGGCTGTTTAGCCTGGAGATGGCTCCAGAGAGGTCTTTTTTCAGCCTTTCAGTACAAATAAGTACTTTCAGGCTTATAGAAAAGATTGGGACAAACTTTTTAATACAACCTGTAGCGAGAGAATGGGGAGTAATGGTTCTAAATTAAAAGTGGGTAGATCCAGACTGAAGAAGAATTTTTTTGCTATGAGACAGGTGAAACACCAGCACAGGTTGCCAAAAGAGGTGGTGGATGCTCCATTCTTGGAAACATTCAAGGTCAGGTTGGATGGGGCTCTGAGAAATCTAGTTGAAGATGTCCCTGATCATTGCAAAAGAGTTGGACTAGACCTTTAAAGCTCCTTTACAACCCAAACCACTCTATGCTTCTTTGATTTCAAAAATATCCACTCACAGTGATTACCACCATTTTAGTCATTGCTTGTATCAGAATCACACTGAGGAACCTTGCACTGTAACAATTTTAATATTACTGTTGGAATGGGAACTGGATTGCCCTTTAGCTGGCCTGTCTAATGTACAGACACATTGCAAGTAGATTCTGTTTGTAACTGGGACTTGAATCCTGGTTTGCTGAGCTGTGCCAGCTGCAAGGCCAAGTGTAAATATTCGCTCTGGCTGCTGCAGAGCTCAGTGACAGTATGTGAATCCCCAAGTAGTAGGCTCAGTTTGGCTTTGCAACCACCTGTGAAGCTCTAAGACTTGAACAGAGTCACAGTGCACAACTGAAATTTGTAAGGAGAGAACCATAACCAAGGTCAAAAGGACTCCTTGCAAAGGTTTCCTGAATCATGTGAATTATGGGGGTGGAGAAGGACCTTATTTTTTGATTTTAACACTGAAAGATCATGACATATTCTCTTAGGCTAAGACTCAGAAAATCCAGTCTCCAAGTCCTTAGTCAGAAGAACCTCTCCTCACCCTGCCATGGCTATTAAAAAAAAAAAAGCTGACTTTGTTGGTGATCAAGAGTAGTAAATATTCAGATGAAAACATGTACTGAAAGGCTGTGGTCTTTACCTGCATGGCTTAGGGAACTGTAGTTTTAGGTGTTACAGATGGAAAGCAGATTGTTCTTTGTATTGCCCCAAAACATGTAACACAATTGTAACCAGTGAAGGAATGAACATCTTTTATTTGATCTCTGTGTTTCTGATCCTGATAATTTTCTACTACATTTCTTTGGTACATAGATAGTGTCTTAAATTAGCATGTTTTATCATTGTTCCCTTAAGTTATCTCTGCTATGGATTGCCTGCTGCCCTGGCTGTCAGCAGGAATTGAGAAAACCTGCCCACATTTTTGTAGAAGTTGACACCAGTGTGCCAGCCAGGGATACCTGAAACCCACATTTGGAAGTGGGACACAACTGGCTGTTACTCCGACTAAGTCTGAGCTTTCTGTTCCATATTAACACCAGGACTGGCAAATCACTTCATTATTGGGTGGATGGAGTAGGGACTATCATGGAAACATATTCCAACTTATTTTCAGTTTCCCTTGACAAAAGCCAGTTGGAATAGAGATGCTGTCTTGGAATGCAAGGAGTGCTTGGCTGTGGTGTGGCTGTGACCCACTGCAGGACAGAACAGTGAGAAAAAAGGGTGATGTTCACACAGATTTAATAGCTATGCAGGGTGAGTGGAGGTTCTTCTGACTAAGGGCTTGGAGACTGGATTTTCTGAGTCTTAGCCTAAGAGAGTATGTCATGATCTTTCACTTTTAAAATCCCAAACTAAAGACCTCTTTCATATTTGTAAAAACTGCTGTTACAGACTGTGAGCTGTCAGGAAGTTCAAAGACTGCATTTGGAAAGAGAACCAAAATTTTGTTATGCCTGGTTACTCTCATGATATCTGGGGCTTCCTGTTGAGTGGGAAACTGAAAAATACAGCAAATTTGTGTTTGGAAGAGGGACTAGATTTAAAGTCAAGCCAAGTGTGTAAGATTTGGAGATGGACAGTCTCTGAAGGTGCAAAGGCAGGAGCAATGGCTGTGGTCAGTGTCTCTGAATAGCTCTGTCTTCATGGAGAGTGAGCATAAACTCTAGATTAAGAGTGGAGGGAAGAGTGAAGGCTGAAAGAAAATGAACCCAGGATTACATCTAAGCAGGACGCTTTTGAAGGTGGAGCGGGGACATTGGGAATAGTAGGAAGAGACAGCATCCTCAGTGTCTCAGGCTAATGATGTTGGCATATCATTAATTTCTGAGTCCTGTCAGACAGAAACAGCCTGCCTTAGGTTGAGAGGGAAAAAATCAAAGATACCTCTGGGTTCGTATTTTAGTCTTAGTTTCACACAGCATTGTGAAGAAATGTCCTAGGTGACTTAGACTGCAGTACCTGCAATGATTCAAACTGGGGTGCATGGGATACTGGAGCTGGGGGAGTATTTTTTGGAAACAGCAAAAAGGTATGACCTCAAATAAGTTACCTAATTAAATACACCCATTAAATTGACTGATTGGGAAAGAATATAATTTTTGTGCGAACTAGACTTGTCTGAGGCAATTCCACAAGTGTGAGATCAAAGGTTCTTCTGACTTTTTGATGTCAACATAAAAATTAACTTTGACTTGTTCTTAGAAAGGGATTTTAAGTTGATTCCTTTTAATGTTCTGAGGTTTTTACTTGTCTGGGGCTACATTAATGGTTACTCCCTAATTCAGAAAGTTTCTTTTTTTTTTAGTTGAAATTTTTTAATTGAAGATTGAGCTAGAAGACATTTAAAGCTCCCTTCAAACTCAAAACATTCTAGGATTC
>JAOXXN010000311.1:1291526-1309727 GCA_026770055.1 Myrmophylax atrothorax
AGCTTCCATGCTCCAGGGAGATGAGAGCACTGCCATCATGGCTTTTGTTCTGTGCTTTGGATGGGATCAGGTCCACCATTTGAGCTGGGACAAAGCGAGGTCTGATACCTTGTGAGTTGCCTCAAAGGCTTGTTATAGCCCTGAAGGACAATGCGGAAATGTCCAAGGCAGTAAGGTGTTGAAGTGTAAATTTTGGGAAGCATTTGTGTAAGCACACAGACTCCTGTGTCCTCCCTCTGGGAATGGAAAAGCTGTTAGCTGCTAGGGGAGGAGCGGGGCAGGAAGAAAGTTTGTAATTGGGAAGAGGGAGAAAACTCTTTGCAAAGGCACATCAATCCATGAGATTGAGAGAAGTGTTTGTGCCTCACTAGCTCTGCCCTAGGCAGCCCCTGCTGCTCCTGAAGAGGCTCCAGGCAGCACTGCAGCCCCTCTGGGCAAGGACCTTATTAGAGGGAAAGCAGCGCTCTGTCAGCCTCAGGGATGGGGAGCATGTTGTAGCTGGGAAATCAGGGATTTCCCTTGTCTTTCACTGTTTTTTCCAACCTCTGCTGGGAAAGCCAAATGTCAGTGTCTTCTGGCTGTTTCTTTTCTGATAGCTATGAGGTTTTGGTGAAGTCGTCCCTGCTGTGGCGCTTTGCAGGGGCAGGTGTTGTCAGGCTCTCCATTGGGCCCAGCAGTAGACTTTATGTGAAAAGCAGTGAGTAGATCCTTGTTAAGTGTCTTTTTGGATAAAAAATGGGACAGGAAGAGGGACCTTGTCACCCTGTCAGAGAGGCTAATGCTTTCTCATCTGCCTTCCCGCCTGGGCATGTGGTAGGAATTCCCTCTGCATGCATTTCTTGATTGCTTTACCTGGAGAGGTCAGAGGAATGGGACTGGAAATATATCCCTATGTAGGGGTCAGAAGCGCCTGACAAGGGTCCTATCAGTTTTTTCCACCTTGATCTCTGTGGGAAGTCTTGTACTGTTTTGTGGAGTAAAAATCGTCTGTGGTTTCTGTTCACAGAAGAGTCAGAGAGTGAATTCAGCATTAGCTGGAAAGTTGACCCTGGGAGTGGGACCCAACTGAAGGTGATACATGGTAGGTAGAAATGCAGTTTAGAGAAGTGAGGATAGGAAGGTCAAATTCCTTCCTTGGAGAAAAGTACTTGGGTTGTGTTGGAAACTGGTCTGCACAGGGATGCAGTTTGTGCATGGGAAGGGAGCAAGAGACAGAGAGCAGCCCTGAACCAGAAAGACATTTTGACTGTGCACAGTGTGTGCAGGTAGCCCCAAGAAAAGATCATTCCATTTTAGGGCCAGTTTCCTAGGGCTGAGTGAGGAGCTGTCATCATAATTCTGCATCTTTTCTCTACATGGGACAAAGATACCCTCGGGGGTCATCTCTGCCAGAGCTGAAAGGGATGAAGCAGTTATGAGGATGGAAAAGAAGCCCCCACACAACAAAGCACAGCTTTCCAGGAAATAAGCCCTCTGAGAGAGAGACTGACAGGGTTGTTGTTGTGAAGACAAACACTGTGTGACTAACTATGGCAGCAAGGTCATCTTTGGAGGTGGAACTCAGCTAAGAATATATCCCAGTAAGTTTTCAAGCTTTTTCCTGCTCCACCCTCTGGAACAGTTTTAGGGTCGTCAGTTAGTGTTGGGGTAGTGAAGGGAGGCAGCCTCAATCTCTGAGGAATTTTTGCTCTGCTTTCTGTAGAAGCAGAGAGGACCTTGATTCAACAAGGTCATGTACTTAATCCTTCTACTTACCCCAGCCGGATCCTGTTTTCTCCTTTCACATGAGCAGACAGAGGTTCTGAGCCCTCTTGCTCAGGGGTGGCCAGTTCATCCCACCCACACCTGTGAGAATGAGGATGGGATGCTGATGGCTCTGTCTTGCAAAAACCTGGCTGCTTCTCTTTTGCACTATGGAGGAAGGGATGAATGAACAATGCTCTTGTCTGCAGCACAATCCCAGCTGTCATCCCTCCTGTGGGTGGCATTGCCAAGGGATTTCTTCCCAAGGCTGCAGTTATTCCTGGCTTCATAATGTCTGTTGGTTGGAAGGAGCTGATCTGCTGGAAGTTTCTGGAAGAGTAACTGGCAGGAGAGCTGCTGGTTTTTGTCAGGGCGTAAAGGACTGTGTGAACACAGGGAGCTACAAAGTGATACTGAGCACAGGGACACGCCTGGTTGTGAAGCCCAGTGAGTACAACTGCTGCCCAGCTGGTGGGAATCCCTGTCTTCCCTTTCCACCTCCCTGAGCATTACGTTTATCAGATTGGAACAGGCATCCCTTGGATATTAATGGAATCTACTGAATGGTCCCTCATTTCTCACCTGCTCTCTCTGCTTCCACAAATGGATCTTGGTCTGGGGTGCCAGAAATGTGCCCAATTCCATGGGCAACGACTGGTCTCGCTGTCTGCTTTGAAACACACCGACACCCAAACCCAGGGAATTCCCATGAAGTTCCTACACAGGAGTAGGTCCCCCTGACTTGGGAAAAGCCTTGCCATGGGTAGGAGTTGTGTCTCATGGGTCCTAAATTTAGGAAAGGCAAAGGGAAACGCTCTTCAGAAAAGTGCAGGGGAGCTGGGGTATAGATGTTGCCTTATTCCAGGGAATGTCACAGGACTGGTGCCTGTTGTGTGAGGGAGCTGTGCTGCTGCCTGGGTGCAGGTGCTTTGTGCTTGAGATCCTGTGCAGGGCTGACAGAGCCGTTTTTGTAATGAAATGTGTCAGGGTGTAAATGTCGCAGGCAAAGTCACTTTGGGGAAAGGGACGGTGCTTTCAGTCCTTCCAGGTAAGCAACATCTAAATGTAGATGATGCAGAGGAGTCTCTGCGATGGTGAACTTGCATGACATTTCCCCTCATTCATTCCAGAGCATGAGCAGCAGCTGCTCAGACTGGGGTTTGTACTTGCTAAGTCTAATAGTGTCCTTGATCCTGCACTCAGATTGTGAGGGGTGGGGTGTATCTTCACTTCATCCTTCTTGCTCTCAGCTGGGCTGGAATGGACAGAGCAGCCACATGCCTGGTCTCAAAGATCCTGTGGGCACTCTGTCCCTTTGCCACTGCATCTTGTTGTTCTTCTGTTGCAGTGGGAACACTGTCATCCATCTGCCCCTGTGAGCGTGGGCATGGCTGGGCAAAGGCCGGGGGAGAGGTGCTGCTCTGCCTTGCTGGGCTTTTTGTTAGGGAAGGAAATGCTGTGTGACAGCTACACCAAGGTGACCTTTGGCTCAGGGACCAGACTCTCTGTCCAGCCCAGTGGGTGTGCAGCTTTCTTATGTCTCATGATTGGAAACCCTTGGGTGTTGACTGGAAAACACTGTAGAATTTCTTTGTGTTACTGGGTCACATTGCAGATGAGAAGGAGGTCTTGGGTTGTATTTCAAAATAGTCTTGTGTCTACAAGTTTTTCCAGGTGGAGGACTTGCTGTTTATGTGTTATGGACATAGCATTGATACGATGATAGTCCAGTAGTCCACAGGAACATGGGAGAGGTTTAGGGCATACAGATTAATCAACTCATGCTCGGTATCTAAGCAGGGGTATGGACAGTGACGGAGGAGATGCAAAGTAGTTCAATTCTGTTGTTTTCCTTAGGACTTTCCGTTGACTCACTTAGGTCTCAGATGATGCTTCATGCACATTTGCTGATAGTGCTGTAAAACATCTGTACATAGGTAGTTGGTTTTTCTGAGCATAACCAGAGAGACAAAAGCTGCAGATCACCGTAATGCTTAGTTCCAGCCTGGTTGAGGTGTGACCAGTGAAAGGATGACATTAATCTCACCGAGCAGACAGACAGAAGAGGAAAGAAACCAAAAAGACAAACCAGTGAGATTGCCCATCACCAACCCACTTTGCAGGAGTGCAGAACCTCCCAGAGAGCTTCCTGATTGCCCAGGGTGTAAGTGAGGAGGCTGCCAGGGCAGCCTCCCTGAGGGAGGTGTAGTTTCCAGCTGGGAGCCAACTCTGAGTTTCTGTCAAGGGCTCTGCTGTTGTGACAACAGCCTCCAATTCACCTTTGGCTGAGAGATTCAAGTCACCATCTTGCCAAGTAGGTGGGTCAGTTCCTGAATGTTGCAATCGCATTAAACCGTTCTGTCCTGGGGCTGTCCTGTGGCTTGGCAATAAAAGGATTTTCTTGGTTGAAAAGTAGAGCAATAATTTAAATAGTGGAGCACCTCTGGCATTGTAAAGATGCCTCCTGTATTGGAAGTCTGGACTGCTGGGAAGGTGGACTGCATCAGTGACCCTGAGCCTAGGCTGGGTGCAGGTTCTTACTCCTATCCTTTCATCCATTCCAATACAACCAGCCTTTGTGGCAGAGATCATAAAATGTTCCCTGATAACCGAAGGGTAGGGGTTTTCCATCTTAGGTGACTGTAAACAGAACTAGTTATTTCCACTCAGTTAAAAATGGAGAAAGGTATTTGGCAAAGAGAGCTTAGGGGAGATGTATGGAAATATGTTTGAGTGTTTATAGCCTCATTCGGAAGCAGATCCAGGATGGAATGTATCCCAGCCCTCCAATGACGCCTGAGAGGGCTGCATGAAGAGGCCCATTTTGTAATGAGCTGTCACACAGTGTTGGTTCTGGGTGGGGAAAATACACCTGGGGGAGTGGAACCAAACTTCTCATTGTCCCAGGTGAGCTGTCTCTCCTCTGAGTCAAGGGGAACACAATATAGACAATGCTGTACTTTGGCTGCAGTGGAGTGGCTTTGTGGAGCAATTTGGGGTGGGTTTAGTATTCCCTGGAAAGAAGTGGTAGACTTTCTGCTTAACCACTGTGTGCTAGAAATGTGTCCGTGCTGGGGAAAGGAAGCAAGTGGAACGTGACAACAAATAAGTGACATTTAAGATGTGTAAGAAAAAATAAGATTTCTGGAATTTGGGACATTGAGCCCAGTGGAAAGCTTCAATCCACCCAAAGGCAAGGTTAATGTTTACAAAAGAGTAGCACAATGCAGTTCAGGCTGTTGCCAACAAGCAATAACAGTGATCTTCGTCTTACTGGTGTGTCTGCTTGGAACTGTAGAGCAGGAGCCGTGGTCCACAGAGCAGTGGTGGGAATGAGACGAGTTGTGGAACTTTCCTGTGAGTTATGCAAATTGGGAGGAGGTATTTGGACACTCCAAATCGCTCAATTACTTGGTTTAGGGGTGAACATGGTGGTGCTGGGTTAAGGGTTGGACTCGATGATCTTTGAGGGCTTTTCCAACCTAAAGAATTCTATGATTCTATGGTTCTAAGTATGGATTGTTACAACATGAAGTGCAGCCTGCAAAGGAGGGAGGACATTGCGAGAGAAGAGAGCAGAAAGGTAGCACAGACTGGTGAAACTCAACAGTAGCAGTCAGGAAGCTCTAAAGAGAGTGTGGAAAGTCGTATTTGAACACAGTGATGGACAGATGCTGCTGCTGTGTGGAGACAGAGAAATCAATAAACAGATCATGAATTAACCAAGCAGAGGAATGTGGCTGAAGAAAGTGTTTCACTGCAGGTGCTGAGGTGGTAGTGTTGGTTAGATGCTTCCAACAAAAATCTTGTATTGCCGTGTTCTCAAGTCTTTATCCAGCACAGGTACGTCCCAGTGCATCATTTTGCAAAGCATTGTGTCACAGTGCAGTACTGGGACTTATGGCAAATTTACATTTGGAGCTGGAACCAAACTCATGGTTTCTCCAGGTACGTCTGAGTTCTTAGGTGGGATTCCTCTTGGCAGTTTCAGTTCTTCTTCTTTCAGTTTACAAGTTATTTTGCCTATTTTGTCACCTCAAATTACATTAGCAGCAGGACTATAAATTTTGACCTGGTATAAGAGGAAGTGATTTCCATGGCCGCATACATATTTCCCCCTCCCATTTCCCAGTTATGAACTAGCCATAGCACAAGTATTACATGTGCTAGAGGATTTTTCATGGAAAGTCAACAGGAAGTGGGCCCCTAGATCAAACTTCTCAAGTAGAGGAGAAGCAAAGGGAAATGGTGAAAGCCAGCATGGACCAGCAAAATGCAGAGTGGCGAGACTGGTTTCCTAAAGCTAGAGCAGGTAAAAAAGACTTTGAAATACAGATAGTTTGAGATACAGATATACAAATACTTTGAGATAACCAGACATATCTGTATATGGATGCAATAAAATACACATGCTGAGTCTCTGGAGAATGTCAAGCAGTAAAGAAACAGGTGGATTTCTCTCACTGTGAGACATTATCTAAATATAGCACACTCAGGAAGTTCAGGACACAAGCTTAGTCTTGAGAATGATACCAAGTTTATAATCATAGCCAGGCAGTGTTGAGTACTGGGCATTTACCTTGCCCTTCAACATCCAAGTGAAGTTTGAGCACATTAAAATTGAGTATCTGAAACTGTTTGAGAACAGCGTGAAAGCCTTTAAACTGGGGGTGCAATAGACATCCGGACAGAGGGGAAAGAGGGCAAGAAAGGAAGTTAGTTACTGAATGACTTTGGTGGAAGGATGGAAAAGTGATCCTGACCACAAAATGCTTTCTTCTGAACAAAAAAGCATGAAAAAATGCGTGCTTTGACTGCTGCTGCCAGAAATGTACGAAAAAATTCTCCTCAACCCCCCCCTCCCCCAACTTGTTTCTTGTCTGAAACTCTTTTTAAAAGGGAAAGGAAGAAAGAAAGATGGATCCCAAGATATCAATATTTTTAGTATATTTATCAACTTTTCCAGATTTCTTAAGAGTACATTTAGGATTATTTAATATTTAACAATTTGAGTTTACTCTTGAAAAGCAATTTTCCAATTTCTCAAAATTTTAGCAATTGTTATGATAACTTCAATATGATTTGATTCGGAATGTTAAAAAAAAGTGGCAGGATAATGAAAGTGTTCATTCTGAAAACCTCTGGGGAAATTGCTCTTATTTCAAATGACCCTCCTGGGTCTGTTAAAATCATCTGAGAGAAATGAGAATCCCAAGTTTATATGCAGCCATCAGCAGGCTGAAGGAGCTATAAATCAACACGCTGCCTGAGTTCATTTACGTGTCTCCAGATTTACCACTATGGTCGTATCTGTGTACAATGCTCCAGGTTTTGCTCTGGTCACACTGTAGGAGCTTTCCTAATGTATCCTGAAACATCGGTGTTTAATGGCAGAATAAGCAATGGTCTCCCTGACACAAAGAAATTACAAACCACAAAGGGCTTGCTACTGAAAAACTAAATAGCTCTGGAATCACTCTTCACTATGTCAGATGGGACATCCAAGAGAACGGGATGAGGGAGGTTGCACTGCACCATCAGTCAGTAGGCTGTGAAGTAAGAGTAAATGCCTTTTGCAAGAGGAATTTGACTGGGAGACTAAAAAAATGAGGAATAAGAGGAAGAATAGAAGCTGTGATGAAGGTGGCTTTTCTGGAAGCAATGACAGAAATATGATGGAGGGGAGCACTAAGGAACAGGTGTTTGGGAGTGTGAAAGACACAAAATGCCACATGGAAAGAAAGGCAGTGAGAAGAAAAGTCCTAGTTAAATGTGTCTCTGTAATCAGAGATAAAGAGGATTTCTTTTGGTGTGGTGTTTCTTTGTTGAAGGCTCAATTCAATACTGCTCTGGATATTGCAGTGGCCTGTGCTAGTGTGTGACTACGGCAGTAATTACTGACTCACATTTGGATCTGGGGCAAGACTTCTGGTTTTGCCAGGTACATTTATCCTGATTTTTTGACTAATGTGCAAGTTTGTTTTGGATAGACACAAAGATCTGGGGAATGGCAGCTGTCCAAAGCATTGTAGCCCACCTTAACCTGTGGATTTAGCTGAGACAGGTGTCCAAGCAGCCCTTCCTGGAGGCAGCTGCAGGCAGGACGTGTTTTCAGTGCTCCTCCATCCATTTCAGTCCAGGGATCAGCTAAGGCAAAGCCTGTTTTTGCTCTTCTGCCAAGTCAGTCATGTGGATTTGTTCTCCCCTAAGGATCTATCCATGCTGCTTCCACTGGCTGCAAGAAAAGTCAGAGATTATATGTCAGATGGAGATACATTGAAACACAAGTAAGCTTATAATATTTATATTGCCTGACATGAGACAGAGCTGTGAACTCATAACCCAGAAAGCCAACTCTGTCCTGGGCTGCATCCCCAGCGACATGTCCAGAAGGATGAGGGAAAGTGATTCTCCTCTGCTTCGCTCTGGTGAGACCCCACCTGCCGTGCTGCCTGCAACTCTGGGGTCCCCAACGCAGGACAGACACAGACCAGTGTGAGTGGATGCAGGGCCACAAAAATGATCAGAGAGATGGAGCAGCTGTCCTGTGAGGACCGGCTGAGAGAGACGGGGCTGTTTAGCCTGGAGGAGGCTCCAGAGAGGTCTCTTTTTTTCAGCCTTTCAGTACAAATAAGTACTTTCAGGCTTATAGAAAAGATGGGGACAAACTTTTTATAGAAACCTGTAGTGAGAGAATGGGGAGTAATGGTTTTAAACTAAATGTGGGTAGATCCAGACCAGAGTTAAAGAAGAAATTTTTTGCTGAGAGTGTTGAAACACCAGCACAGGTTGCTGAAAGAGGTGGTAGATGCCCCATTCCTGGAAACATTCAAAGTCAGGTTGGATGGGGCTCTGAGAAATCTAGTTGAAGATGTTCCTGGTCATCACAAAAGAGTTGGACCAGATGACCTTTAAAGGTCCCTTCCAACCCAAACCACTCTATGGTTCTTTGATTTAGAAAATATCCACTCACAGTGATTATCGCCATTTTAGTCATTGCTCGTATCAGAATCACACTGAGGAACCTTGCACTGTAACATTTTTAATATTACTGTTGGAATGGGAACTGGATTGCCCTTTAACTGGCCTGTCTAATGTACAGACACTGTATTATCCACAAACATTGCAAGTAGATCCTGTATGTGACTGGGACTTGAATCCTGGTTTGCTGAGCTTTCGCAGATGCAGGGCCAAGTGTGAGTATTTGCTCTGGCTACTGCAGAGCTCAGTGACAGTACGTGAATCCCCAACTAGTAGAGTTAAAAGGCTCAGTTTGCCTTTGCAAACACCTATGAAGCTCTAAGACTTGGACAGGGTCACAGTGTGCCACTGAAATTTGTGAAGAGAGAGCTATAACCAAGGTCAAAAGGAGTCCTTGCAAAGATTTCCTGAATCCTGTGAATTATGGGGATGGAGAAGGACCTTATTTTTGGATTTTAACACTGAAAGATCATGACATATCCTCTTAGGCTAAGACTCAGAAGATCCAGTCTCCAAGCCCTTAGTCAGAAGAGCTTCTCCTCACCCTGCCACAGCTATTAAAAAAAGAAGCTGACACTACAGAAAAGAACTTTGTGGGTGATCAAGGGTAGTAAATATTCAGGTGAAAACATGAACTGAAAGGCTGTGGTCTTTAACTGCATGGCTTAGGGAACTGGAGTTTTAGGTGATGTTACAGATGGAAAAGCAGATTGTTCTTTGTATCACCCCAAAACATGTAACACACAATTGTAACCAGTGAAGGAATGAACATCTTTTATTTGATCTCTGTGTTTCTGATCCTGATAGTTTTCTAGTACATTTCTTTGGTATTTTGATGATGTCTTAAATCAGCACGTTTCGTCATTGTTCCCTTAAGTTATCCCTGCTATGGATTGTCTGCTACCCTGCGTGTCAGTAGGAATTGAGAAAACCTGTCCACATTTTTGTAGAGGTTGACACCAGTGTGCCAGCCAGGGATACCTGAAACCCACATTTGGAACTGGGACCCGACTGGCTGTTACTCTGAGTAAGTTTGAGCTTTCTATTCCGTAATAACACCAGGACTGGCAAATCACTTTTTTATTGGGTGGATGGAGTAGGGACTATCACGGAAACATATTCCAACTTATTTTCAGTTTCCCTTGACAAAAGCCAGTTGGAATGGAGATGCTGTCTTGGAATGCAAGGAGTGCTTGGCTGTGGTCTGGCAGTGACCCACTGCAGGACAGAAGAGTGAGAAAAAGGGTGATGTTCACACCGGTTTAATAGCCAGGCAGGGTGAGCGAAGGTTCTTCTGACTAAGGGCTTGGAGACTGGATTTTCTGTCTTAGCCTAATATGTCATGATCATTCAGTTTTAAAATCCCAAGCTAAAGTCCTCTTTCATATTTGTAAAAACCGCTGTTACAGACTGTGAGCTGTCAGGAGGTACAAAGATTGCATTTGGAAGGGAAACTAAAATTTTGTCATGCCTGGTTACTCTCATGATGACTGGGGCTTCCTGTTGAGTGGGAAACTGAAAAAATACAGCAAATTTGTGTTTGGAAGGGAGACTAGATTTAAAGACAAACCAAGTGTGTAAGATTTGGAGAAGGACAGTCTATGAAGGTGTAAAGGCAGGAGCAGTGTCCTGTGGCCAGTGTCTCTGAATAGCTCTGCCTTCATGGAGAAGGAGCATAAAGTCTAGAGAAAGAGTGAAGAGTGAAGGCTGAAAGAAAATGAACCCAGGATTACATCTAAGCAAGATGCTCTTGAAGGTGGAGCAGGGACATTGGGAATAGTAGGAAGAGACAGCATCCTCAGTGTCTCAGGTTAATGATGTTGGCATATCATTATTTTCTGTGTCCTGTCAGGGAGAAACAGTCTGCCTTAGGTTGAGAGGGAAAAAAGTCAGAGATTCCTCTGGGTTCATATTTAAGTCTTAGTTTCACACAGCATTGTGAAGAAATGTCCTCGGGGACTTAGACTACAGTACCTGCAATGATTCAAACTGGGGTGCATGGGATACTGGAGCTGGGGGAGTAATTTTTGGAAACAGCAAAAAATATGACTTCAAAGAAGTCACCTAATTAAATACACCCATTAAATTGACTGATTGGGAAAGGATATAATTTTTGTGTGAACTAGACATGTCTGAGGCAATTCCACAAGTGTGAGATCCAAAGTTCCTCTGACTTTTTGATGTCAACAGAAAAATTAACTTTGCCCTGTTCCTAGAAAGGGATTTGAGGTTGATTCCTTTGAATATTTTGAGGTTTTTACCTGTCCGGGGCTACATTAACAGTTAATCCCCAATTCAGAAAGACATGTCACAGCATCACAGCAATTCCAGAGTGACCAGAGATTCAGAGAGTTTGCCTTGGAGGGAATGGAGAATGAAATCGTTCTCTGTGCCATACAAAATGGGCATTAAACCGCTTCAGGATTTCTACTGCCACTTGTTTAGGGGTGGGGAAAAAAGGCAGAGGTCAATGTCTGATATTGGAACAGGGTTCTGCTGCTCTCTCCATGACATCAGCCTCATGAGTTGTCTTTCTCTGTAGACTGAGCGGGAGTAGCATTCCAACAGCTCCTGTTCTTTTGCCTGGAAAATACTCTTCAGTAAAATGAAATTAGGCAGTATGGGCAGCTCAGAGTAACATGATTTACTTTTCAGTCTTTCCTGTAAATAGGTATTATAAATATGGAATATCTCCAGCACATCCGCCAGCCCACTGAGACAGAACAACGGTTCACAGTGCTGTGGTTATAATGAGTGGTATTTACCAAAACTCTCTGCAAACTTTCCTAACAGTGTGAACATACACAAAGGAACTTATTGGGACTATGCACAGCACCAGAGCAAGGGCAGCACCCCTCTAAGAATGAGAAATTATAATATTTTGCAGAATGGGTACTGCCAAAGCTTCCTGTGGAAAACAGAGTATTTTTTCATCTGCTTGAGATCAAAGCATTGCACAGACTGAAAGGGAGAAATACACCCTAATTTGGAGACATGTGTAGCTCTTCAGAAAGCACAGTGCTTGTGATGAGAGAAAAAGAGAACAGGCTGAGCAATTCCTCCTCTTCTCTTTCGCTTCCATGTATCACATGGCACTGTTGTACCCTGGTTCCTCATGTAACCTGATGTACTCTGATTCATCTGTTATTCATACAAGGACCTATCACCTCTCCCTAAAAAACAATCACTGAAAAGCTATTTCCTAAACTAAACTGGGAGTATGGGAGATGGGAAATGGGGGCTGAGGGAGTCAGAACATACCTTGGACTGTATTTCTACAGAGTTTGGAATGAGTCTCATGAGGTTCTTCAAAACCAGGGCAAAGCTAGGGCAGATGAACAGTAATTTAGAAGAAGGACTGGAGAGCTAACCACTGGGCTTTTTGGATTAGTTTTTGCTGAGATGATACTAATAGAGAACTGTTTCTCTGTGATGTTGACAGCTGGCAACTGAACGGACGAAGAGCATTTATTTCAGTGACAGATAAGATTTTGAGACAGTTTCTAGAAGCCAAGAGTTTTCCCAAACTTCTCCCGTGGGAAGAAAACAAAAATTCTTCATCTGGGAGCTAAGCTGTCTTCAACATTTCTGACATATTTGTCAGTGAGGTGTGTGAACAGGGAGAAAGCAAAGATTAATCTAAACTCTCAGTCCTACACAATAGCACTGCATGCATTCCTGCTTTGCAGTGGCTTCTCTACCTTCCTGCTGTAGGAGCACCATTAGAGAGACTGGTGGTAAATGATTTAAATTTATTTAGATGCAGTGGTTTATCCACTGCCCCTCAGGACCTGTGGAGGAAGTGGGATTTCAATGGGGATTTGACTAAACATTTGCAAACAGGCAGAATGGCCCTGGGATGCTCAGCTCTCTCCAGATACATTTCATGCCATAGCAGTGAAGAAAGAATCACAGAACAGTTTGAGTTTGGAGGGATTTTAGAGACCGTGTTCCAACCATGGGCAGGGACATCTTCCACTAGCCCAGGTTCCTCAGGTGCTCTCTCCACCTATTGTACACATTCCTGAGTGCACCCACACTGCAGAGCAGAGTTGAGCGAGTTGTCCCAGAGAGGAATGGCTAGGGTAGCTGTGAACATCCAGGGTGTGGGTGTCCACGAGTGCATTTTGAGATGCTCCAGGGGCCCTGCCTGATCACTGTCTCTGTCTCTCACACAACCTAATTGGTAGAAGTAGCTCCTACACCATCTGCACTAGAACCTTTGGTTCTCTGAAGGCATCCTAGCACAAGATCCCTATGGTCAGGCAAGTTCCCACTGGAATATTTGAAAAACTTTCATTTCTAAGGATCTGTATGTTACAGTTGAAGGAACCATGAATGTGTACTCTCATCTAATGACACTTATTTTCTCCACTTTCAGATGTTACTCCGTCTCCTTCAGCATACAGGCTGACCTCTAAAGATGATGAGGATTTGGAAATGTGCCTTATCACAGATTACTCCCCTGACAATGTCACTTTTTACTCTGCTGAGAAGCCCACATCTGCCATTGTGGAGGTGGCGACAGCTGAGAACACCGTGGAACCAAGCTACCTATCAACCTACTGGGCCAGGAGAGATGAAATGCAGTGTGGTGCCAGTCACAAGGGTTTTGGAGATCTGGAGGGCGAGGACCCTGAAAGTGGTAATGGCATTGCTGAGGGTGTGTGCAGGGTCAGAGGTGCTTGGGGCTCTGTGCAGTTTGTGTGAGCAGGACTGGTTCACATCTCCCAGCCATGCACACAATGCTCCATTACCTCCCACCATCCAGAGGAAGGTTGCCTTGTTGCCTGTTTTCTTTCTTCTTCCTCCTTGGTGGAAACAAGATGGAGAATCTGTAGACTGGTACCGTCACAGCAGAGAGACCTTTAAAAACACACTGGGGGATTAAAAAAAAAAAAAAAAGAAAGCTTGACATTCCTTTGCCAGTGGGACACTGAAGTTGAATTAGATTGCATTTTATGCTTACCCTGAAGACAGCAGAAAAGAGTGTTTATGGCAGGGTTTGATGGCCAGAAACTCTAATTTAGACCTTCTAAGCAAAGATACCTTTATGAGCTTCTGAAGAAGTCCATTTTTGTTATTGATTAAATTTTTCTTTACTCTCTGCAGGTGCCAGCACTGTCTGTGTTACAGGGCTGTCCTCACACTTCAGGACAGGTACGTACACAGGCATTTTAGCAGTAAAGATTGGCCTGATTCAAAGAAATGTCTTCCCAGGTTTTTGCTGATGTTCTCTGCTTGTAGTATTGTTGTTGGATCAAAAAAGCTCAGACTGGAAATGTTCAAAAGGGCCCCACAGGCTTTAATTGTGAAGGCTGGGAGTCATGGGGTTAACGTAGCCTTCCAGAACCAAGCTGGTAATTTCATGCAACCTGTGTAACCATTGCCCACATGCTCCTGCAATGACTCACCAAACAGCTACTGCCCATCTCTGAGGGACTTGAGGTTTTGATATGAGTCAGCCTCACTGTCTTCTGCCTTTCAGACTTCAGAGGAGTGGGGTTTCTTTTTGGGTGCACAAACACCTAATGAAGCAATAGCTAAGCAGGCAGTTTCTGCTGTGTGTGCTGCAGCGCCTCTGAGCAAGCTGTGCTCCAGCTCAGTGCTGCAGCCCAAAGAACTGCTGTTCCTGCCGGTTCAAAAGAGCTGAGCCTTCTCCTGAGCTTGTCCGGCTCACAGAACAGCTGCGCTTTTGCAAATCTTTCCAAAACACCATTTCAGGAAAATACTCATCAGTAGATGTGCTGATTTGATCAGGCTTTCAGAGAGAGGTTTTCAGTGATAAACATAAGAGTTTTTTGATGATACCTCTTGACTTCTCCAGAACAGAACAATGTATTTTCAAACTTCATATTAATAGAAAATGCAAACACAATTTTGTTCTATGAATTAAATTTAGATTTGTTTCCCTGCTGCCCAGCTTTAAAAAATTTTGGAGAGAGGAAGGAGGGATGTCTACAGCATCCTGGGTTCACAATACACATTATTTAAAACCAGCTAGATGCTTGGCAGATTTGCATATTGGTTAATTAAGTGGTTATTGAATGGAGGAAATTAGAGTCTCTCTGTCCTGATCCCTGTCCTACGCAACTGAGCGGCTTCATTGCAATGTCTTTTTAATCTGTCTTGAACAAGGATGTCTCAGTGCTCTTGTGACTGTCATTTTCTGTTACTTTTCCAGATGAACACCTGAACACACTCTCTTTATCACAGCTGGGCCTGAAAACAGTTTTAATGAAAGGAATAATTTTTAATGTGCTGATGACTATGCTCTTATGGAAAAAAAAAGTGAGTATGGATGGGGGTGTCTGAAATAATCTGTCAGAAAACGTCTGGATCAGTTCATCAGCTAGGAATGCTGCTTCTCTCTGGAACAGCTGTTTATGCAGTCTATCCATACACCCTTTCTTACCAACAGTGAACTCCTTCACTCCTCTGGCCAGACCATTTTCACACACCCCCCACAAGTACTTTCCCTTATGCATATGCAATTTTTTTTCTTTCAAGACATCTCTCCCTTTTGTTTCTAATCATCCCTTTCATTGCCTTCATTCATCCATCAGATCTATCCCCTGTCCAGTCTACAGCCAGTAAAGTTTGATGCTCATTTGACTTCAATATAAGACCTAATACGTTAGTTTTGGCCCAGTGCCTCTTTCTTCTCTTTCTCTTACCTGGACACTTCAGCAGCTGTAACTGTAACCAAAATAATGATTTCACATACCTTTGTTTTTGTGACAGGATTGAAAGCAAACAGATAGTGCAGTCAAGAGCTACCAAAAAAATCTGCTGAAGAATCTTTGAGAGACCATCATGAAGAAGAGTGAACACAAGGATATTCCTGGTCCAAGGGATATCCCTTGCTGTTCTTATTTATCACACCAGCTCTTCTATTCTAAATTGCTTTATTTGCATTGATATAAAGCTACTCAAAACTAAGCTTAACATTTGCAGCTTTCTGCCTCCCAGAATGGCTCTTTCAGCTCTTTTGCATGCAGCAGACTTTGCTATAACTACACATTGCCAAACATCACTGTTAATTGCCTCGAAACGACAATTTCTGCCCAGAACAGTGCTGTTTATTGAAAACTGCAAGCTAAATATCACCTGAATGTGAATTTTTCCTATTTTGGTAGCTTTAGGGCATGCATGTCTCTTAGGGTGCACACACCAACCAACCCCCCCCCCCCCCCCAAGACACCTTTTCATGTGCAAATAAAACACTTTGAAAAGCAAAGGGAGACTTTCTCAGGATGCCTGCACCACATTCTGCTGCTCTTTGCTGGATCAGAGCAAGATATGCCCTAAAGGGAAATAGATGTTGCAGAAGTCCTAAATTCAGTGAAATTGTCACTTTAATTACCACAGGGGAAAAAAATCCCCACTATTGCTTTTTAAACTTTATCTGTCCCTAACATTTTCTGAATTTAAAGCAGCTTAATATTTGGGTTTGTGTTTAGTAAAAATACAAACCACTTTTGTTCTTTTTGTTTAGATCTAACAACCTGAGATTTCCCAACTTCTTTTTATTATCATTGCATAAAAATATGCTGCAATATTTACCTGTCCATGTGTGCTCACCTTGGAACAGTGCATGCCCATGACATCCACACACTGCTAATTCATGAACTGTACTGGCACCCACACCATGCCTGGGCATTTTTTTCGGCCTTTTGCTTTTTATTAAACAATTCTTACCAAAACAAGAAACTTGTTTGTCTTTTGTGTTTGTTGTTTGAGGAATTGCTTCAGCCTTCAGCTGGTCTTTAGGAACGATCCTGGCCTTTGGGGTGAAGGAGGGAAGGGATTGGATCCACCATGGAGCATGGTGACAGGTACAAATTCCCTCTCCAGGACACCCGTGATGTGACCTGTGATGTGACCATGTGAGAACCAGAGCAGCTGGGGAGAGAGGGGAGCAGGACAGCTCTTCTCCAAGAGCAGACTCTGCTGATAAAACATGCTTGGTCAGTGAGAGGCCTAGTCCTGGGTCCACATTCCTGGAGGCAGGTGCCTGCTGTTGTGAGGGACACAGGAGCCTGAAGTGTCCTGCCTCTAAGTCCCCTACTCCTGAGTGTCACTGCAGGACAAGGCAGCTGCTTTGCAGGGATGTGTCTCCAAGCTGTGTCTGTCCGTGGCAAGACTGGAAAGGAGGTTCTCTCCTTTTGTGACTTCAATTTCTGCATCTTCTTCTGAAGTCCCAGAGATTCCTCTGGAGGGAGAAATGAGAAGTGTGCTCTTACAGAAATACACTCCCCTTGCAAAGCTTGAGGCTTGCTCGTGCCTCACACCAGCGCCCGATGAGAGTGGTGGGAAAAGCCCCTCTGGACCCACGGGCTTGATTCCCCCTCACAGGATATTTCTCACCCAGCTGGATTCACAGCCTTCACAAGGAGCTGATTTCAGAAAGCCTCAAATGGTGCTCCATGTGGGAGGACCATGCCAGAATCTGACCCCGCAGTGCTGAGCAGCACCACAACCAAGTCCCCCTGGTCCCCTGCCATGGTGACCATTTATCATGCTGGCCATCCCTGACCATTTAGCAGGTGGCCTATCACAGGGTGAGAGAGTTACTAACCCTTCTTGCCATGGAACAACTCCAAACTTTCCATGTCTGTTTCCCTGATTATTTTATAGTGGAGGTGTTCCAAGATTGGTCTGTTGCCTCTCCCTTGACACAACAGTCGCTCTCGTTTCTCTCCAGCTATAAGAAGCCTGTGGCTCCTTAAGTGCCAAATTCTAGGCAGCTCTTCAAGCTTACATTCTGCTCATGATGAGATCTGCCAAGTCCCTTGAAGAGGCTGCCTAAACCATATTTGAACTATGAAGCAAGTCATTGCGTTTCACAAATTTCCAACTGATCAACCTCATCCCAGAAGCTTTCAGGGATGTGGAAGAAAACTTTCCATACTCATTTACCTGTAGCATCACTTTTTAAAATCAATATCCATCTTAAATTTTTATGTTGCACTTCAAAGCTATTCCCACCTATAAGGGCAAGGGTTAAGGTCTGCGCTGCCTCTGTTTCCACATCCCAGTCTTTTCTCTTCCAGGTTAAACGACAGGATTTGCCAAGTGGGGGGGAGTTAAATACTTTGATTAAAGTGGCTCTTGGCGTGTTACCTGCAAAACACTGAATTTGCAGGTCTAGTTCAAAGACGCTTTCAGATATCAGGCTTCCAATTCTCACCATCACAGAGTGTCCCTGCCCCTCTTTGTGCTTTCTGGTTTATTTTGAGAAATAAAACGCGCAGAGCAAAGCTAAGGCAGGAAATAACACAGCAGCACAGGAGGTAAAAAGGGGCTCATGGCCCAGGTGGGGCAGGAAGAGGCCACAGCATCAGTTCCATGATGCCACAATCGAGATCTGGGTCACCTTTTGATGCTCATCTACACTCAACTACAGAAACCACTTCCTCTGGAAAGTGGAGCACAATAGGTGTGGAGGTGCATGACTGGCGTGGCACATGGAGG
>JAOXXN010000311.1:1319949-1332295 GCA_026770055.1 Myrmophylax atrothorax
AATCAGCTGACAGCCCCAGGCCTAGTCTGAACTTTAAAATCCCAAATTTAGGCCCACCTAGGTGAAACCATGACAATTACAAATGCAAACTGTCCTGCCAAAAGGTAGGTGGGAACATTTCCCATGATCTTTGCTACTGAAATATGATTTGTGAAACAGGAATAGTTTTTATTCTTTTTTGAATTGTTGCTCCTTTGGATATTCTGTCTGAATGAGATAAAGATATTTCAATGTCATTGTCTGGAACTAAGGTGATAATCTGCAGCCAATAGAGAGAGAAAATCCTCTTACAGTATAGTTATAATATGTACATACCTCTTATAGTATAGACACAGTCAGGGTTATTCCTTTGGAAACCACAGGATTAGTATGTCCAGGTATCTGCACTGATTGTCTGTGAAATGGTAATGAATTTAATTACATTTAATTTAACAAGTAACACCAGATCCCTGGAAGGTCATCTTCTTATTCTTCAGTCTTACGTTCTTTTAGCTTCTGAAGGAAGTCTAAAACAGAAAGAAAACCAAAAACACCCACAAAAACAAAAAGCAAAACCCCAAAATATAATTAAAAACCACAACGAAAATCACCAAAACCCCATTTACTTCAAAAATTACATTTCTTGTAACAATTTCCTTCAGTATCTGTTTTATTTCTTAGGTATAGGGTTTGTCATCTTGGGGGGTGAAATGATCACCAACCCCAAAGTGCCTCTTTTCCTTTCTTTTTGTTGAATATTTCTAAATCTTAGCTTGTCTGTTGGCTGGAATATCACTTTTTGACCCTGAAGGTTTCAAAAAATATTGCCAAGTAAGATATACCATTCTTTTCAAAATTTTCCTCAGTATTTTCCTGGGTGTTTCAGTTTTTTATAAAGTTGTCCAGGTCTTAGGAAATGCACATTATGGTTTCCACTGGCTGTATTTATCTAGTATAGCCTAGGTCATCAAAACATCCAGCTGTAGTTCTCTGTTATGATTTCCAAACCAAAGAAAACAATTTTGTTTAAAAATTTGCATAAGAGAAAATAATTTTAAAAATACAATAATCTCTCCCTGTGTCTAGGATGTCACAAGAAGCTCCATAATTCAATGCTCTCTGTCCGTATCAAGGTCACTGGGAATGCCAAAAACAGTGAGAGCAAATCAGAAAATGGCAGTGCACTTGGAACTGATATTTATCAGAAGACTATTACCTACCCAGTCCTGTAACTTGGAACACTGAAGAACAACAGGAGATACCTCGAGCTCCAGAAGGACTCAGGGAAGGAACCTTACAATTCTGCATGAGAAGTAACAACCATCTCTCCACCACCTGGAGTACAAGAAAGTATCGGAGGGAACCCAGTTGCCTTCAGCAGGAAGCCCTTTCCATTTCATAACTACTGAGTTAGTCACAATCCCAAGGTTTGTTCTGACTGCAATGTCTTTAGTTGCATTTAGCACTCGATGTGAAAATTTCCAAATTCACACATTTCATGAGACAATTGTCATGGCAGCTATGGAATCTGAATTCACAAATGCCCAAAGGTAGCCTAATGCAGCTGTATAGAGCTCAGTTCACCTGTCCAGGTTTTTGAGGTATCCTGGAGTACCTGCACATTCTCAGCAGGTAACTAAAGATGATGGAGATAATACAAGAAAACCACACCTTTGTGAAGAGGGAGTTGGATGCCAGGTGGGGTACCCCGGGGCATCTCAAACTCCTTGCAAGCCCCAATTCTGCTTTTGTGATAAGGATACACTTGAGGTTTTACTTCAAGGGAGGGAACTGATGTTAACTTAGTGACAGGGATTGTGTGTGAGTGTGCTCTGTGAGTGGTGGAGAGCAGAACTTGGGAAGCAGAGGGGCAATGCCAAGGGTTCCTTTGTCCAGTCTGGTTTATCTCCATAATAATGTGGAGACAATGAACATTGTTGCAATTTTTTCCCTCGTCACTTGTAAGGTTGACTATTGTAGTTCTTGTCTTGGAGCATTCTCTGAGCTCTCACAAGAGGTAGTGGGATACGTGGACATCACGAGAAGCCATTAGTCCCGCGGGTTTATCTCATGGAACAGAGAAGGAGGTGTTCAAGGTCTAATGGGACAGAGGATGGGGCCAGAGGTGCAACATTTAATCCTGTATGTTTTAATCCAGAGCTGATGCAGAATGGAGTGGAAGGAGGGGAGCTGTGACTCAGGATGGCTGTCGGTTCCTGAAGGTGTCAGCAGTGAGTGTTACAGTCACAATGTGTGTTACAGTCACAGGGTGTGTTGCAGTCACAGTCTCTGGGTTGAGCACCGTACCTGAAACCTGGGAAGCAAGGCCTGTGCATCTGCCAGTGTTTGGGAAGAGAAGGTTTGGAGAGGTGGGTCCATGGCATTTCCTTTCCACTTGCCATGTGTGCAGGTTGCTGACAGAAAGCACAATGTTTTGGTTTGAATACTTTGGCAAAATGCCAAGTATAAACCAAAGGACAAGCTCCCTCCCTAGCCCACTGAGAAAAGGGAGGAAAAAAATCTGGAAACTTAAAACAGGTTTATATATTTATACAGAAGAAAGAGAAAATTACAAGAAAACTACAATATAACATACACCCACAAAAGTTAGAAGTAACAAACAATAAGTCCCCACTCCCCATCAAACACAAATCCCACCATTCTAGCTACAAATCACCCAAGAGAACTCAATCCCCCAAGGGAGAGACCCAAGCAGAGAGAAAACTAAGAATGAACATTTTACTTCCCTAAAATAACAGGGTGGTAAGCCAGTGCTGGGCCTAATCCTCCCGTCCCTCCCGGGACGGCACAGTGCATCCTACCGGGACCACAGCCATGAAGGAACTGAGAGAACTCCTCCTACTCTGTTGTATTTATATTTGAGATGATGTCAGAATATGGTATGGAATACCATTGGCCAGTAGAAGTCAGCTGTCAGCTGGCCTAACCCAGCTTGAGTCAGCTGATAATCTAAGGCTTACTCTGAAACTAAAGCCTAAATTTAGGCCTACACCTACCTAAACCCAGGACACATGACCTTCACCCTACCTGGGCACTGCTGTTTGACTTCTGTAATGGAAGGCTTGTACAGGAGAAGTCTGAGGCTTTCTGAGTTGTCCGTAATCGAAGTCTGTGTCACAGTTTCTACTCTAATGAACCCTGCTGGGGACACATTGTTCAACTTGCTTTCTCTTATCTCACCCTGGGATCCATTAAAGCTCCAAGTAACTTTTTCTCTGCTTCTGCCTGTCATTTCCCCAAGGCACCTGGCCAGATTTTGACACAGCTACAACTAACAGGGAGGTGGTACACAGTCCTCAAGGGACTCATTAAAATGCTGACATCCCTAATGAGTTCTGTGTTGTTCTTCTGCCCACCTGTAGAGCTGTAAGCATTGCAGTTAATTAGGGAGCTCCCAGATGTGTTTCCATTAACACCAACAGCATCATTTCTGTTTGTCTTTTGGTATGATTAGGTATGACAGGAAGAATGGACATGGAGTAATTTTGAAAAGAAATTAGTCTGGTTTATATCCTGGTGGGAATCAGGCAGAGAGAGGAAAAGTATCTGTGATCCAGCAGGGACTGGCCAGAGTCACACTTTGATTCATGTGCTGGCAATAAGACAATTCTTCCTCCAGTCTCTTGTCCCGTGGCTGCAACCCACTGCACTGCCAAAGGCCTGATTTGCAAAGCCTTTCTCTGGTCTAATTAGCACTACCTTTACATGCTCTATAATTATACACAGAAACAGGAGGATTGTTCATCACCATGGCAAAAGTTTTTCAAGGCCTTTGTTAATGAATGAAAGAAGAAAAACCTTAATTAAAAAAATGTCTTCTCCATTTGTCTGGTTCCCCTGAACTCCAGTTTTCTCAGGACATGAACCCCGAGAAGAGCTGATTCAGTGGAAAGATGGACAGGTGATAGAAATTTTCATGGACAATTCGATTAAGAAAAATTTAAACAACAGAATGAATAGAAATAAGTGAAGAAAAATTGAATCCACATGCTGAAGGGAATGTCATTGGCTTGCAGATAATTTAGCAGATGAACAGGGCAGTTGGACATCCACTTGCATGGTCCAGGAATTACAGAGTGAATGAGGTAGAGGTACAGAGAGGAGCAATCATTTGGGATGGCTTATTTTCTTTAAAGGTAATACCATTTTATCCCATTTTCCCAAAATTTTGATGATGGGCCTAAACCGAGACATGGGGACATGGGTAGCTATAACAGAAAGTTCAAATGTAAGCAACTGGAACACAGGATGGAATTTTTTTAGGAGATGTCAAAATAATTATTGGAACTGTTGATTTAAAATTCATATTGGTCCTCAGGGATGAGGGAGTAAAACAGAGATGACAGATTTTTAAGGAAATCTTCCACAGAGAACAAGTGCCAGTGACCCTCGGAACCAAGAAATTTGGAAAGGAAGACAAGAGACCAGTATGGCTGAGTAGGGACCTTCTGGTCAAATGAAAGGAAAAGTGAAAACTAGCACAGGTGACCTCAGAAGAGTCTAGAGATGATGTTCAGTTGTGTAGAGGTGGGGTGAGGAAGGCCAAGGAGAGGCTGGAACTGAACTTGGCAGTGGACACAAAGAATAAAAGGAAGGGCTTCTACAGGTATGTCAGCCAGAAAAGTAAGGTCAAAGAAAATATTACATCCCAAAAAACACTGCTGGAAAACTGGTAACAACAGCTGAGGAGAAGGCTGAGGTGCTCAAAAACTTTTTTGCCTCAATCTTCAGTGGCAACTTCTCTTCCCACACCTCTTGAGTGGGTGGACAGCAGGATGGGACTGGGAGAGCAAAGTGCTTCCTACTGTAAATAAAGATCAGGTTCATGACCATGCAAACCATTCTATGATTCTATGATATATTATTTATAGCCAAAAGAAGGGTAAGAATGCTTGTTAGCAATGAAAACCAAAAATATAATCATAAGTACAAAAACAGGTAGAACTGAAAGAGGTAAATACCAAAATTTCTTACAGTTAAAATGTATGAATGTGCTGGTTTAAAGAGAAACCAGCAGGAGAAATGAACCCAGCTCCTGAGAGATTATAAGTCAGAGCTACAATTTAATAAAAATACTAAAATAAATAAAAAAAATGACAAAAAGAGAAATTGCTTTTAACTCATAAAACCCAGAAGAATAACCCAGCACCCTGGGGCACGAACAGAATGGTGTTTGTTAGCCCCTGTGCTGAGGTCCACATGGTTCCCCTGAGTCCAAAGCAAAAGGAGGTGAAAAACCTGCTGGTGCAGATGATGGATGCAGTCTGGTGAAGAGTGGCGGTCACAGTCTGGTTGAGAGTGGTGGTCTCCTCTTGTCAAAGTTCTGATCCTCCTTCGGATCTGACAAGTGGTCCCCCAAGTCCCCAAACCCCCAAGATTATATCCCCTCTGGTCCAGGTGGGACTGCCCAGTACCTCCCCCAGGGCAGATAATTACACAATGAGTAATCTCACTCTGTGAGTCATAGGGTATTTGGAATCATTGATGGCCCATTACCAGACATGACACCTCAGGCTGGGTGTGGAGGTGCTAATGACTTCCTGGAAGGGAATTACCACAGTTCCTGTCTCACAGGCTTCTTTCACACCTAACTCACACCTTGAGGGGTCAGGTGTGCTCTGGGCAGCTACTGCAAATGGTCCATTGGTAACAGTTCCTGGGAAATGGCATAGAGGGTGCAGAATACACAGCTTTGGTCACACCCACACTGTAATAAACTGGTCCCACCTGCTGAACTAGGACAATGGATTGCAAAAAAAAAATGTGTTGAGGGAGGCAAGTAGTATTGTCTTCTGAAGCTTAATGGTTGTTTCTTGCTTTTATTAATAAAGCACTCCTAACATTTCACTTTTGTGTAACAATATTTATTTCTGGTGTGAACAGAGTAGTTTTCTTCTCTGAGCCTTGTATGTTCTGACCTGTGTAGAAAAGTGTACAAGACTCCAGTTGATGTTCTCAGCATGGACTTTTGGGAGAGCCTACACAGGCAGCTTGGACTTGAGGGTAGATTTTGAGTGAACTTAGTGAGTTTAGCTGAAATCCACCAAAAGCCTTTCTTGCAGTGTTTGCATAATACAAGAGCCTCTTGAATTTGAGCTCATCATTTGCAGAGCCCTGCACCTGGGACAAAATCAGTCCCCTCCAGGGGACAGGATGGAGGCCTGGGGAATGAGGTGCTGAACCTGCCTCTGCAGTGTGCACATCATGTAATGGAGGCAGACTGAATGTTGCACAAAATAATTGGAAGCTGTTTCATTTATGATGAAATACCTCTTGTTTGTTGACAGAGCAGTTGTATTTCCCATTTTCTGTGTCTTTAGTCTGTGGGTGTTTCAGTTGTCACCTGGGCTTTCCTCTAGTGACAGGACTAGGCTTAGGTCTTCCCTTCACAGTTTCTGCTTGCTCCCTTTGGGGGTCCTTTCCCCAGAGCTGGGCTATTTGAAGTCTTTCTGTCCCATGGACAGCTGGGGAATAATGTGAATATGAGCCAAATCCTCCCACAGCCTGAGCTTCCCTGACTTTCATCTAAAGTTCAGTTGGTCTAAAGGCAACTTCCGATATCTTCGAGGAAGCTGCCTGCCCTGTTAGTTCCACCCAGTAGAAAAAGCCAGGTACCAGCAGAGGGCAAGGAGCAGTGCTCACTGCTCTCTAAGTAGTAAAACGGTTTTTCTTTCTTAGGTCTGCTGTGGGTGTTCCAGTTGTCAGCTGGGCGTTCCCCTCACTGCCAAAAGTGCCTACAGGACCATCTGGGAGCACAGACCTGACATTTGACGGGGAGCACATATTCTCAGTAATTAACCCTGCACCCAAGATGAAGCCAAACCTTAAAAGTTAACCCCTCACAGTCAAAGGCTTGGTCACTGTCCCAAATGATGACACTTGGAGAACGCTGACACCCCACCCCTCCGGAAGAGCCATTGCCTTCTTATTTTGCTCAGCTCAGCCTGTTCTAGAGTTACACCCCTTGATCCAGCAGCTTTCCAGCAATCCCCAAGAGACTGCTCCGTTGAGTAACTGGCTGAAGCACCATCATCTTGGGGCAGTGACTATGGCTCTGACGCTCTGTCCGTTTAATTACTCACAGGTTGGGTCAACAGAAGAACCAGAATCAGGGAACCACACTTTTCTGGCTGAATTTACCCTCTCTGCATTGTCCAGCCACCCAGAACTGCAGCGCTTGATGTTCTGCACATTCTGCTTAGTTTACACCATGACTGTCATTGGAAACCTTCTCATCTGCATGGTCACAGTGCACTCCACACTCCGTGTGCCCATGTACTTCTTCCTCCGAGTCCTGTCCTTCCTGGATATTTCCACAGCATCGACTGTGGTCCCCAAGATGCTGGTAAGCTTCGTGTCAGAGGACAGGAGCATCTCCTACATGGGCTGTGTCACACAGCTCTACTGTGTGGTTTTCTTAGCAACCACTGAATGGTACCTTTTGGCTGCCATGGCCTATGATCGTTATGTGGCTATATGCAATCCCCTGAGATACACTGTCATCATGAACACCAGGGTTTGCCTTTCCTTGGTCCTGCTGTCTTGCTGCAGTGGCAATGTTGTGTCTGTGGTGCAGACAGCTTGGGTGTTCATGCTGCCCTTTTGTGGGCCCAGGATGATTAACTACTTCTTCTGTGACATTCCCCCGCTCATCCTGCTCTCCTGCACTGACACCTCGCTGTATGAAAAGCAGATCATTACAGCCACAGTGATGGTCATCTTCACACCATTCTGCCTCATCCTGGTGTCCTATGCCTGCATCATCTCCAGCATCCTGAAGATTTCCTCTGCAGACAGCAGATACAAGACCTTCTCCACCTGTTCCTCACACCTTATTGTTGTAACTCTGTACTGTGCGAGTGGGACCTTGATTTACTTACGTCCGAAATCCAGTAATTCACAAGATATCAAGAAAGTCCTTGCTCTCATATACACAACTGTAATTCCCACATTAAACCCCCTGATTTACAGCCTGAGGAATAAAGAAGTGAGAGAAGTACTAATCGGAACAATGGTTGCATTGGTGAAGAAATAAATCTGTTCTTGTCCATGAATGTGTGTATTAAAAATCTTATTTCCATTTTTGGGGTGTGTGTAAGGTTCACTAGCCAAGTGTAAACTGCAGAAACAAAGAGATGTTTCATACTTGGTAATATTTTGTCCTTGGTCTTGGGTTCAGAAGCAAATTATTTAGAAATTCTAGTTCCATTTCTTCTTTAGGAGTACAAAATACATACCAGACATTTCTTCTAAAACAGAGTATGCAAAACCACCCACTTCCCACATCTAATTCAGCTATCCAGGTTGGAACTTGTCACTTCCATTGCCAGTGTTCAGCTCACCTTCTTACTTGAGAAATACTCTTTTACAATGAACTTTTCAGGCTAATCATACAGTAATTTATAGGAACTAGTTGTTTCACTTTGATTTTTTATTTTTCCTTGTTACAGGTTTTCCGTATTTTCCAGCAAAACAGAAATCCACTGAATGAGTGTTATAAAGAAATCACTTCTTTTAGAAACTCAGGTTTTTCATTGAAGGCAGGGGGAAAGAGAAGGAAAGGAAGACAAACTACTGCTCATTCCTTATTTCCAGCAAGAACTCGGCTTTTCGTATCGCACAGTGCCCACAAGCACCCTGGAGTCCGAGTCAAGGGCCTCCTATGGAAGCTTCCACCTCTATCAAGCCACAGATTTGTCATTTTGATTTTGAAGACTTACATTCCACTGAGATTGCTCAGTGTGCGTGCATGAAACTGGCCCCACCCCTTAACTCCTAAGGTTTGGACGGTGACAGTGAAGTCCTCAGGACTAGAACCTACAGCACCTGGTATTCCCAGGAGTGTCCCATCCAAGTACTAAGCAGGCCTGACCCTGCTTACCCTCTGAGATCTGATGGGATCGGGTGTCAGGATGGCATTTAACTGCCTTCACACTGCATCAGACAGGTCATAATTGCTTATAGCTCACAGTTGTGTACAGTTCCCTTGTGCTAGTTGGCCCACTGATTCCAGGGCCGAGTCACCTGCCCTCCAGTAAAGGAAACAGAGTCTGAAGACATGCCTTGTATGGGAGCTGTAGGTGTTGAGGTGAAATAGGTTGGAGAGCAGGCTCTGGGAAAGTCAGCCTGGATCAAGCACTGCTCCTGAAAGCCCCAGAAGCAGAGGAGTTTGGATACCGAGGTACATACATGTAGATGTACACGATACACATACTCTGAAAGAAATTCCCAACTGAGGTGGCTGGGCACTTCATAGTCCCTGGTGGGTTTCCCACCATTGAGGTTTAGACATTGCAGATGATCTGATAGATGAAGAACCATATCTCTAATCAAACTCATTGATTGCTATCAGGGAGAAAACCACAAACCTTTAAGTGCATTCGGGTCATCTTGGAAAGCCCAAAAGCCCTTTTGTTCAGACAGACAGTCATAGAAATAGAAAATAGTTGGGAAAATTTTGTTAAAAAACTGAAGGATCAACAATGGCAAGACAGGAGGCTGACAGCATCCTGGGATCTATCAGCAGCAGAGCAGCCAGGAAATCTAGGGAAGTGATTAGTGTGCTTTACTCAGCACTTACCTGACCACATCTACAATGCTGCACCCAGTCTTGGGCTCCACAAGAGAAGGAAAATGTTGATACACAGGACTGGTGTGCCAGGAAGGAGGTTAGGGTTGGAGGACACAGCCTGTGACATGAATCTTTCCCATGAGTTCCCAGCTGACCTACTGCCCACTCATAGACTTGTTGTTCCTTCACACAGAAGGAAACCCCTTCCCTCTGTCCCTGCCTGCCTTTCCTGTACATCCTTCATGCAGTACAAAATCAGTCAAATAAAGAGCTTGGGTACTCCAGGGACCTCAGAGTTGTACTTGCAGAGCTTTTGACAAGCTTCCACCTGTGTGTAGCCATGTGCAGAGAGCCCAGTTTTAGGCTGTTTCATCTTTCTTGAGGATCTTCCACTCTCATTCCCCTGCCCCATGGATTCAGCACGCGGCCCCCCATGCCTCCCCTCACCTGTGGGCTGTCATCCCCAACCTCCAGTGCACCTGGTTTAACAGTCTGACTTCTTGACAGATATCTTGCCACACTTCCTTGCACCTCTGGACAAGTGAGTGAATTACACATGATGTCTGGGGTTTCTTCTTGTCCTTTTTCAGGCTGAGAAATGTATATATCAATGTAGCTCTAATTCAGTGAAAAACCAGAGCTCAGTTAACAGAAGAAAAATCAAATTATAAGAGTTGGCCACTACCATGCCTGGGAGGCAAAGAAAGCCAACAGCCACCTGGGTTGCTTTAGCAGGGGCATGACCAGCATACTGAGGTAAGGGATTTTTCTCCCTTTGCTCAGTACCTGTTAGACAGTGTCTAGAATTCTGTGTCCAGTTTTGAGACCCAAATTCAACAAAGGCATTGACAAATAAACCCCAGAGATGAATCAACACAGAGCCACAAAACCTAGATGAACACTTTGCCACCTTTATCTTGCTTTCACGGTGCATCGCTGTAAGGTCAGTCTTGAGGTCTCCTGTGGAACAAAATAGCTAATTCCATGTGGAACTGAACTCATCACGAATGACAGTCAGTCAGCCTACAAATTCTCCTGCAAGCCTTTATGGAGAAAATTGGGCTCTAGTCCCTCTTCTCTACGCAACTTTCTGATACTTCCAGCTCCAAGTCAGCACCTGTTACAGCCCCAAACACTTGCACACCACCTACCAGACTCCACTGCCCCACTGTCATGCAAAATAATTCTTCCTTCTGTAGCTTGCACCGAAATCTTTTTATTTCAAGCACTTTGAAAGTAAGAAAAGTTATTGTGTCTAAAAATTCTGGGGAGAGGGTCACTGTCTGCCAGAGATGTTGACAAAATGCTGCACAGGGGAGCCTTGGTGATCTCTATTCGTTGCTAAGCTACATTATGGAGCAAAGCTGCTTTACACTTCCTTGGTCTGGGTGTAAGGGATCACTCATTGGAATAGTTTCTTATACAATTGTGAATACAAGTACATCTTCATTTCTAGTCACAGCACAAGTCAACTCTCCTCTATCCATCTCTTATCTAATGAGCTAAAATTTAGGTTATATCTTTTCTGCCTTTGTGCAAGACTCCAGGAAGAGTTTCCAGGCCATCAAAGGTAGGTTTACAGAGAGGCTGTTGTCCAGATCTTGGGGTCCCTGTGGCAGAACCTGTGCTGTTCACAGCACACTGCCAATGTCCTCTTCCTGACACCAGTGATGCTGATATAAAGGGGAGTATTCTCTTGAAGGAAATGTCCAGTTTATAGAAGCTGAAACTAAGACACACTCACGTTGCAAGTTACCAGAGGGTCTACTTTTGGCTTTTTTTTTTTTTTAATCACATCACTGAGGGTGTGTGCTGCAGAATTGGAGGGGCATTGTGAATGAGCGTTTTAAAATGTGTATAGTCTGCTGGGGTACTGATGGAAACAAACTTAGCATAATGTCCATACTGTTTCTCTGCAGCAGTGGATTTTCCTCATGAATGGAAAAAGGCATTCAGTAGGAAGAAGTTTCAGTTTTCAGCTCAGTGGATCTAATTCATCCATTCATTTATCAAAGCACAGAACACAGTTTACATCCAGAACCAGATAATAAGCTCTCAGTACTCACCAGAAATCTCAGTGATGCTTTGAAAGTATTCTGAGAATTTTTCAAGGGACATTTTTAATAATCAGCACTGGAGAAGAAAATTCCTTAAAAGCAACACTGCCACATCTTACTGAAATTCTGCAAGGTAAGGAAAAGAAAATTTCATTGCTACAGAAGCAAATAAAAATTGACTGTGTCTGTCACTGTATAGTCATGCAGATGGACATCAGACTATTCTGTATGTGCTTCTCTGACAAGACTGGGTAGAAGTTACCTAGTGCACTTTGGGGACTAGGTAACCAACTTGGTAACCAGCTAGGTAGCCAACTAGTTAGCCAAACCATCTTTGCGTAGCATCACACTCTCTTACTCTCCAGCTCTCAGTATAAATGGTCTGTCCTCTATGGAACACAGAGGTCTCCATATGCTCCAAGAAAATGGACCTTGTCTTTGGAGGTCACCCATAGCAATACCCCTCCAGGTCTGGAGCTTTGGCATTCACTATTCTGTAGGTGTATGACTCTAAGCAAGCTCAGCAATATCTGGAATAAAGACCAAAGGCACCCATCTCTTCTTCCAACGTTTACTAACTGGTTCAAAACTGTCTTCCTACCTGTATCCTCTTGGACCCAGTGAGGTCCACTAAAAAAGGATAAATCAGGGGAGGTTGTCAGGAAGGCAGCCTGAAGCACCTGTGGGCACACTTGTGGCTGCTGGAAGTGAATGGTTC
>JAOXXN010000311.1:1339439-1350491 GCA_026770055.1 Myrmophylax atrothorax
AGAAAAACCGCAGGGAAAAAACACACGGAGAGGGGGAAGGAATGTGGGGGGTGTGAGAGCCACACGCGGGGGGTGGGAGGGGATATGAGACTTCAGGTCCTTGGAGGGGGTTGCATCTCAGCATGTCCCTACATTCAGTCATTGCTGTAAGACTGTTGTGTCAGTAAGACTGTTGTGTCAGTAAAGCCTTCAGGGTAGTGGTTATTCCAAACACTTCCCAGTCCTGCTGGGTTCAGGTGCTTCTCTGCTCCTTTACAAAGTGAATTTTTTTGGTTATACAACAAAAACCTGGTTTCCTCAAACACAACAGATTCTCAGCAACAGGTAGGGAAACTGCAGTAACCTAACCAGAGAAACAGAACCCTGGTCCACCTTTTCCTAGGGCTCTCTCAGGAGATCTATCAGCCCCATTGGCTGGGCATGAATACCTATTCCAATGAGTCAGTGGGAACAGCATTCTGAGTCACCTTGAAGACTGAGGCAAATTGAAAGGGGGTAAAGGAAGGGGAAAAGCATCTTGAGATGGTACAAGATTTACTATAAGTTGTTTAGGGAAGGAACTGTTTGTCTGGTCATGCCCTGCACCTGCTCAATGCAGTCAGGATTTCCTGTCTTGGGTGACAGTTCTCCATTCCATGTGCATGTGTGTGCTTGAGGCCATGGGTGCTGTAATTGGAGTCAGAGGCCTCATGTGTCCATGGTGCCTGCATGTCACTTGCCTTCTTGGCCACCTGGGCACATTCTGGTTCATGCTAAGCGCTGGGGAACTCCAATTGTCACCAGCCGCCAGCTGCATTTAACTTAATTCTCCATCACCCTTTGGGCTCAGCTGGACAGCCAATTTTGTACCCAGTGAAGAGTGTGCCCATGCAAGCCATAAGCAGCCAGTGTCTCCAGAACGCTGTGGTAAACTGATTCAAAGGCTTTACTAAGTTCAGGTATACACATCCACAGCCATTCCCTCATCCACCAAAAAAGACATCTTGTCATAGACATAGACCAGGCTGGTCAAGCAGGACCAGCTTATGCTGGCTGGGCCTGATAATGTCGTCCTGTACGTACCGCGTGATAGCCCTCAAGATGATCTGCTCCATAGTTCTTCATGGCACCAAGGTCAGCCTGTCAGGCTTATGGCTCCCTTCTTCTAGCCCTTTCTGTAGGTGAGTCACATTTTCTATCCTCCAGTCAGCTGAGACCTCTCTGGTTAGCCAGGACTGCTGACTGAAAGTGGCTCGGTGAATGCCTACCACTCCCTCAGCACTGTGTCTGTCTAAGTGGTGTAGCAGGTCACTGACTATTTCCCCTTGGATTATGGGGACTTCATTCTGCTCTCTATCATTGTCCTCTAGCTCAGGCAGATGACTACCCCTATGAGTCTTTTTAGGTTCTGAGTATGTATGTGGGAGCATTCACCAGGCAGTCATGGTCCTCCAGCTCAGGGCACTGAGATCCCCTTTGCCCATCATCTGTGTTGATGACAGAGGCAAAGAATGTGTAAAACACCTCTGCCTTGTCTCTGTTCCTGTTTGGGAGGTGACCATCCTCATCCTGGAACAGGCTGGTATTTCTTTACTGCCAGTTGCAATTAATGTATTTAAAACCACTATTTTTATTGTCCCCCACAATTCTGGCAGCTTCAACTCCAGCTGAGCTTTTACCACACAAATTTTCTCCCTACTGTGGCCAGCAACATTTCTGTATTCTTCCCATGTCACCTGACCTTGTTTCCCCATGGCATACACCTTCCTTTTTTGCCTTACTTCCAAGAGAAGATTTCTGTTTTGCCAAGCCAGCCTCACCTGACTTCTGACATTTGGGAATTGCTGTTCCTGTGCCCGTAGGAGGAGATGTTTAAAAAATTCATGCATCCCCTGAGCATCTGCACAACCCCTTTGTAGGCCCAGTAGCTCAACCTGGACCCCAGCCCTCTAACATACCCTGTAAGTTCTACACTTGCCAGTCAGTCCCACTTCATGCACTAAGAATGCAGCACTCGCATACCTGTCCCAAAGGCACCCCACACTCATAGGTATCCTTGGATACCAGCATGATGTCCCTGCCTGCCTGATATTCCTGCTTAGACATGGGGCCTCCTACTCAAAGCTTGAAGTTTGCTGGTGAATACAGACATGTATCCTAAGCACATTCAGGTTGTGGGGGATGCAAACTCTCACCCCCTGCCAGGCACACAGCTGCAGTTGCCAGCACTGAGGCCCTCATTCACCTCATTGTCACAACTCACAGAGGTCCCCTGCATAAGGCTGAGTGGAAGGAGATTATCTGCTGCTTTAAGAGTTATCTAGCCAAGGACAATCTCAGTGCAAAAAAAAAGATAGAAATGGAGAAAGCCAAGAACATTACAGGGCCATAACCTGACTGACAAGTAAGGGAGGCAGTGATGAGAATCAAACTTGGTCAGTCACACTAGTTGATGAGGGCATGTTGGAGTGTGAGAATGTTTAGTACAGTGAGTTTATGTGGTCAGGAACCACCTCAAACGGAATGGTAAGAATGGAGACAATAAACTAAAATACAGACACAAACCTGACAAAAATAAACATGGAAACAAGAAGAAACAATCCTGACCACTCACACTAATTGATGGGCTATCAAGAAACCACAGGTTCCACCTTTCAGGAACATGGACTTGGCAACTGTGTAAAGACTGTGAAAGAGGAGAGATCCTGGTCACAGACATAGGCTAGAAGGGAAAACAGACAAGAGATGTACAAACGCATGTGGGATATACAGGAGAAGGGGCAATGGGGTGTTGACAAGAGTATAAAAGGGGCTACTCAGGTGTAGCTTGCAGGTAAAATAGCTTTGGGAGAGCAGAATGGAGAATAACATATATACCTGTCCACACTAACCCAGTATCTCCATATACCAATGAAAAATGAAGGCAGATTAGCATACTACCAAGTAAGAAAAAAAGCTATCCTGAAATATCATAACTAATGATAGGCTTATTTTGGTTCTTTTGATTTCATCTTACAAGCAATTCTTTGAAGGACCAGGCCTCAAAAAGAAATAACTGTAACAAATGATAGTTATCCTTGCCAACAGATTTTCTTTCCCTTCCTCCTGCCCAAGTACTATCTATTTCAACTGTGAGGGATGTGCATGTCTCTGTCCATGCCTCTGAAACGTGTGTGTGTGTTTTGAATCAATACATGCTCCCTACAGGTCTGTAAGAGGAGGGTGCAAGTATGTTGCTGGAGACTATGAATTTGGGATCTACATGCTTGCTTTGGATTTCAGCTTCACATTTACAAATTTTTAAACTAAGAGGGGATATTTGGGTTAGACTGGGAAATGTATAGGAAGACTAGTCAGAACATGCTCCTACAATCTCAGAAAATTGTCCCAGTCAAGGCTGAACCATTGTTCAGTGGAAATTAAGGGATACAAGGAAGGGAAATGCCAATTTTCATTAGGAAAACAGCAATGTCTTACAATTTGTCAAAGAATGCGTAAGGTGGACTAACAATGCAAATGATGCAGAACTATCAGTGGTTCCAAAAACTCAAGACTTGAGCTGTCTTTGATACTGTGAGGCAACTCAGCAGTCAGCCCAGAGCTAACTGCAAACCAAGGCACCAGTGCAGCTCACTCACCTCTGCTGGAATGAGACCCAAACCCCAGGATCCACCTGGCCACAGACATTCCATGTCTCAGTACCTGGAGAGATGCATCTATCACAGCTTGCCCCTCCAAACTGATACACTTACAGAGGTGCCACTGCTCTTACATGCCTCAGTGGTTTTGCCTATCGCCTCTGACAAGAGGCGACTGATCACAGTGCTTGTACACACATAACCCCTTCAGTGCCCACAGGGGTCATTGCCACTGTGAGCACAGCCCATAGGGAGGCCCATCTGGGCTCCAAGAGAGTGAGGAGTCCAGCTTCTGACAAAATTCCTGGCAGTGGGGCAGTATCAGGGATGTGGAAGGAGCATGGCTGCTCATTTAGGGGTATCTGGTCAAAGGAGCCATAAACAACACACAGATAAACCAGATGCATGATGGTGAGCGACATGTGATGAGAACAAACCTGATCAGTCACCCAAAGTGGTAACGATGCGTAGAGCCATGTTGAGAACATTTATTTTTACAGTAGGAAAGGAAAAGAATGAAAACAAAGCAGTCATAAAACCTGAACAATTAACAATAACCACGAAAAAATGGCATAATTCACAGCAATTGAGCAGCTCTCAAGAAGCTACAGGCAGCCAGAACTTTGCAACTAAGGATGCAAGTCTGAGTATCCAGGATGTTGGAGACAGTGGGATGTGTCAGATGTTGAGGGAATGGGCAGGGGCAGAGAGCAGCCAAAATGGGGTTACAGACAGGGTAGGGTTGTAAGAGCCTGGCTGGGTATAAACCAGGGCCAGTCAGTGCAGGTCTGACTAATCTCTGCACGTGACTACCACAAACTGTCCTGGCTTATTCAATCTTTTCATAACACTCTCTGCGCAACCTCAGTGCCCCATGTGTCCACTGCAAGGACTAAGTTCCAATGTGCATGGATTTGGGGCCAGCTGCTGAAGTCAGACAAGAGGAGAGGGGGAGTAGGCACCCCAGCCTTAGGTAGCACCTCCTGGACCTAGTGGGAAATCAACCTACAGCCACTGTGGCTGGAACACTGTGTTGCCCACAAGACCAGTTCCTGGGGGGACCAGCATGAGCGAGGGGAGTGAGAGGCTCCATTCCAGCAGCTGGATGGGACAGCAGCTCACGGCATGTGTGCCTGATTCTGGGGGAGGCAACTGTCTGTATGTCCCACAAACTAGGGGGGTGAGGGGGTGTGTGTGTGTGTGTGTGTGTGTGTGTCTGTGTGTGTATCAATCAGCAAAAATGTGGACCAGCTGGCAAGTGGAAGACTCCAGGTCCAGGTAGGGTTATCAGGCAGGCAAGGCATCCATGCTGATACGTAGAGGTATCTGTGAATTTGCTATGCCTTTGGGATGAGTGTCGGAGTGCTTCATCTTTGGTTTATCAAGCTGGACCAGCTGGTGAGTAGGGGAGCCAAGCGACGGTTCAGAAGGCTGTGGTCCACATTAGAGTGCGGGGTTGACAGATGGGTCAAGGTGCTTAAAGGACTTTGAGCATGTATGTGCTTGTGAACCTGGAGGGGGTCACATGCATCTGCCAGACCCAAGGAAGAAGGTACATGGCTGGCTGTGCTTGTGCATGAGCCCTATGTGGGGGTGCTGCTGACAGCAGCACCTTGGCTGGGGCAGTCTAACAGCTTTGTCAATGTCATCTGTTGTGTTGTTTGTTCACATGTTTGTGTGTGATAGCAGCTCGGTGTCAGGGCTGACTAAACCTGCAAATAGGAAAGGAGAAGCTATGTCCTTTGCTTGGACAGAGACTCTGGGTACCAGGCCCTCAGGATGTGGCCAGACAGGAGGGTCCTGAGCCAGAGCTGTTGGAGGTGGCAGCTACTCTTCACATGACTTAAACATAAGCATTCATCTCTAAAGAAACAGACACCTGCCTGGAGGCAGAGGGGCAGAGTCAGCTCAGACATGCCTGCAGAAACACTGCTGGCCCTGAGCCCTACGGCTGGCTGTGCCAGTGTTGGGATAACACAAGCCCTGTACTCAGGACCAGAAAGTCTTGCAGCCTGGCTATGTGGAATTCCTTAAGGTAATCAAAACTAGACACTGGTCCAAAATCCAATCCAGTTCTCAGCCTACTGTCACCTGAACATGCATCTTTTCTGGCTCTACCACAGAGAAAGGAGCATAGTGTATGTGTGAATTTATCACGATAGAAACTCTTAATTGTACCCAGCACAGTGCTTTCAGATCCCACACTAGGACTCAGGTAACAAAACTCAGATAGTCAGACCTGTGACATGTGTTTAAGTCAAACACCATGGAGAGGTTACACATCCAGGTGGGGAGTCCAAGTCCTGGGAGCTCTGCTTAGTGTCAGTCTTCTGTGGGATACAAACCCTCTTTCAGAAGAGCTGCAAGGTGGTGGTTCTTCTCCAGCCACAACCCAAAGCCATTGCAATCATCAAGATACATACAGGTACAGAAACCACCTAACTGGGCTGGCTAATCAGCTCAGCTGACAGAAGGATGCTGCAGGTCACAACATTTGGGGAAGATGACTGAAGCCCTAGGCTCTAAAAAGGCAGCTGGAGCAACTAAAGCTGGACTGCTGATTGTCCCTGTTGTATTGGCCCACAAGGAAATGGGTCAGAGTAGGTCAGCCTGCTCTCATGGACAGGAAATGAAAAGACATGGGAAGAGGAAGGAACATGCTGCACCCAACTTACAGGCAGCAGAGACACAGTCCAAGCAAACCACGTTTATCTCAGGCCACATTACTTTCATGGCTATTCCCAAAGTCCCATTTCACCTAGCTGTGCTTACATTGACAGCAAGGACTATCTCCAGTTCCATCTAGACAGTCCCATTTTAATTTTCCTGCCTGGAAAATCAGCAGATTGCCCTTCTATCTCCAGTATGGACTGAACAAAGAGGCAGGAGAGTGGGGCATCTAGGCTACACCAAGACTGATGGTTCAGCTACAGTGACTGCATTAACCTGGCATAAACCAGAAATATGTGGACTGCTTTGTTCTAGATGGTTTCTTATTTATGTGCCTGAAGTGCCTTTTAATGGAATTTTCTAGCCCCAAGTTTCATCACACTAGGAATATTTCCCCAGAAGCAGTGCTATAAGGAATTTAACTTCTCTGTGGATTTTACAGAGGGTTAAGGGAAGTATATGGATACATTTCCTTGCACTATGAGATGATGAAATTGCAATCTTCTCCACAAGAGGTACTGCTTCCCAAGGTAGCCCAGGCAGCTTGGATATTCTTACTGCCCAATCAGGGGGAAGCCCCTGAACACAAGTACCACCTCATGGGATGAATAAAAGAAAACCACCCTGGTCTGGCTAAGTACAATGAAGGCAATAGGTGAAAACGCTCCTTCAGACTTGCTACCTCACACCAACATGAACCATCCAGTTTCCTCTCAGCACAAGCTTGGACATAGTGGGCACTTAGCCAAGGCCTCAAGAGCATTCCAGGGACCACAGTTCCATTGCCATCCTCTTCCCTAAAGGCTGGCAAACCAACGTTTTCCTTATTCCTGCCACAGCATGAGGGGTATGCAACCCTGGAGAAGTGTAACTCCTGGAACGAGACTCAGATGGAGTTACTGACACATCACTTTGGTACCAGCCACAAGAAAAGAGATGGCAGAGTCTCCAAGCAATCCGTATTCAGCACCCTTTGCACCCCCCTAAAGATGGATCTTCTTCCACAACCACTTAGACTAAGAAAGGCAAAGCAGAGCATAAGTATGTCATCACAGGGGAAAGACATGGGGAAAAACTTTCAGTACCATGGAAGAATTACAAGAGCTAATAATTAGAACCAGTTTCCTGATGCCACCCATCTCTCAGAGGAGAAGACATTACACCTCCCAGCTGCTTTGCTAGTAGTTCACATGCACATTGTGGAAAAGGAAAGGTGTGCAATTTCACAGCCACAATTCTTTTGAGGGGCTTGTGCCCTTCCCCAAATGCAGGCAATGTGGAGATTGCAGATGGCAGTAAGAGGGATGCACACAGGAAGACAGATGGGAAAAAGATTGCTTACCCTTTCTGGAGGGGGATGGGGAAGTCTCAGGGGCAGGGCTCCCCTCTTTCACCCAGGGGAAAGCACACGACCTCACAAAAACAGGGTTCAGCCCAGCTCAGCCCAGCCAAGGAGGCCTCATGCCACAATGTCCTTCAGAGCTCCAGGCAGGTCAGGAAAGACAAAGCTGTAGCCGCTCTCCAGGGTGCGCTTTGGCAGCACCCTCTGTCCCTCAAGCAGCATGACGGCCCGCTCTGCCCCAAAGACAGCCCGCACAGCCCAAGCAGGCACTGGCAGCAGGGCTGGGCGCCCCAGGGCTGCAGCAAACTCCTGTGCAAAGGTGCCATTGGAAGTGGCAGAGGAGGATGGGGCAACACCATTGAGGACACCTTGCAGGCACTCATTCTCCAGAGCATGACACACGATCCCAGTTAGGTCACGAATATGGATCCATGGGAAGGGCTGCAGCCCAGAGCCCAAAGGGCCTCCAAGTCCCAGACGGAAAGGCCAGAGCATTTGAGAGATTGCACCACCACCTTGACCCAGCACTACACCTGTGGGGAGAAGACAGTGAGACCAGGTTCCCTGCCCAAAAGCAACCTTCACACCCAGACCTACAAGCAAGAGACAATCCTTACAGGCCTGGACTGGAACAGAACCCCAACACAAAGAGACAGAAGAATTGATGTCCCTTTCCCTCCTCTTCACACTCTTGCCCCAGAACCAAAGCAGAGTCACCCTTAACAGGCCCCTTACCAGCCTGATCTCACCTGACCTCACCACAACTCCACGAACTGGGCTCCCAGGGATGAGAGCTGCAGTCTCCCAGGAGCTAACCAGGCGTGAGAAGAAGTCAAAATTCCCTCCAGGACTGTCTTCAGTATACTCAGCTGTGGGGCTGGGGCGGTAATAGCCTGCAGGGTAACAGTAGAAATGGGGTCAGAGTTGAACAATGACACCAACCCCCCCTTCCCCATTGGACCATCTTCCCTGCCTCCAAGAGCCCAGAACTCCTGTGAGGAAGGGCTGAAAGAATTGAGATTGTTCAGCTTGGAAAAGAAAAGGCTTCAGGGTGACCTTCCAGTACCTGAAGGGAGCCGACAACCAAGCTGAAAAGAAACCATTTACAATGAGTGACAGGACAAGGGGGAATGCTTCAATCTGAGAGTATGTTTAGATTAGGTATTATGAAGAAATTCTTCCCTGTGAGAGTGCAAAGGCACTGACACAGGTTGCCCAGCCTGTCTCATCCCTGGAAGTATTCAAGGCAAAACTGAACAGGTCTTGGAGCAATCTGGTCTAATGGAAAGTGTTCCTGCCCATGGCAGGGGGTTGAAACTGAATGGTCTTTAAGGTACCTTCCAGCCCAAACCATTCTGGGATTCTATGATTCTAAATGCCATCATTCCACCACAGACATCATCATATGAATGCCACAGGGTCTCTCTGAAGGCAATGCTGACAAGCTTTTGAACTACCGACGCACTCTACAAGTTCATGGGGGTACATTGAGATTGAGCTGGCAGCTCCAAAAACCAACAGGCCTGCAAGCAACAGAGCTGGCTGCACAGAATGGCACCTGCTCTAAAATTGGGCATTACAGAGAATAAACCATGGCACCTTTCAAGACTGCAGCAAGCAAAAACGCTAAACTGCAGGCAGATACACAGAGGGATTCAGCTGAGGCACTGTTTACACAAATTGGTTGTACAGGATGCCTAAAGGTTTTCACAGGAAAACACAGAAAAGGTTCTGTCCTAAAGACACCAAGAGAAAGCATAGGGACCCAAATTCCTCCCCAGAAGTATGAAAAAGCTGATCAAGGCTTGCCTAAACACAGTGACATTGATGACAATAAAGCTGACATTTCAGGGCAAGATGTGTTCCCCTGGAAGTATGTTTCTGTCTAGAGGTGAAACCTCTCCAGGTCAGCATGTGTCATGTCTTGGCCGGGCCCAACCAATACCTACTCCAGTGACGAGGACCCAAGCACGGGGTGGCTGTTCAGCATCAACAATGGCTTTAGCCAAGGTCTTTGTGGTCTCAACCCGGCTGCTGATGACTTCCTTGCAGAAGGCATCACTCCATCTGGGAAAGGGAGAGTCACAGATTATGCTCCTCACAAGGACAACCCAGGAAACAACAGCACCAAGGGGGGCCACAGCAGACACCTGCTCACAAGCACAGAAGTCGTCACAGGAACTCCCATCACCCCAGAGCAGTGGAAGGACTTGTGACTTTACAACCTAAATGGAGGGGAACTTTGGGAGATAGTAGCTCTTCACTTCCTTCAAAACTTTGTGGGTTTTGGACTACCTTAGAACAAAGGCAGCAGAGCAGCTGGAGACCAGAGATGGTGTTGCTTATAGAAGTCAAACTTTGGTTCTGATTTTGCATTACCAAATGTAGGCATCCAATGTCCTTTTGGAAATGTGGAACCAATTTTTCTGACCTCCAGCTGTAGATTTAGAAGGGAACCTTTATTCCAAAGGTCTCTCAGAACCTAAAAGGCCCACTGAAATGTTTTGCACACTTGAGGATGCAGATGTCAACAGTTAGTTAACTCAAGAGCTTCCTGGACATACTGTTTCCTCCCCTTCCACATTGTCTGACAACACAGGACTGTCTTGCCTTCACCTTGTCCCAGCTGCACTATGGGAGATCAAGTTACCTGCGGAAAGGGTTGAGGACATTTTCACCAGCCAAGTTGACCACAGCATCGCACAGGGGCAGTCCAGTGCGTGACAACTCTTCCTAGGCAGGAGTAACAGAGACATCACATATCAAGCCTCCCCTCTGCTCAAGCCTTCCCAACAACCAAGGAGGGTGGGCTCCCAAGAACTCCAGCCAGTTCCTTCCTGACCCTGCCTGGAGCACAAGCATAAATGGAGACAGTTTTGCTCCTTGGAGCTACAGCTGTACCCATTCCAGTAACTGTGACCCATGGAGCATCCAAGAGCCCAAAAGTGCATCTGTCAGATTCCCCATGACAGATTCCCTCTGTGCCATGGCAGGCCAGGGCAAGCAGCCTTGTTCCTCAGCCCTGCCACATTCCCCTCCTGTGACCTCTCATCTCGCACCCAGCTGATCCGATCCTTGCCCCCTTGTCGAGACACATGGGTCACTTGGTGCCCGCGGCTCCGCAGCAGCTGGGTCAGGGCTCTGCCCACGAAGCCAGTCCCTCCACCTGGGGAGAGAGAGACAGGCGGTCACCCAAGACAGGGACCATGGCGGGGGCGGGATCACTTCAGGCCCAGCACCCCCCACACCAGATCCCACACTGCAGTGGGAAGAGGCGACCTTGGTCCCCTCCAAAACTGCGTCCCGCTCACAGATCCTGCACGCTCACAGGGCCCCCCACGCTCACTGTCCCCTCACTCTCAGGGCGTCCCCTCACACTCGCGGTGTCCCCCTCACACTCGCGGTGTCCCCCTCACACTCGCG
>JAOXXN010000311.1:1353713-1367776 GCA_026770055.1 Myrmophylax atrothorax
AACTCTAGCAGGAGGCGTCCATTGTCGTTGCAGTTTCCAACGCCATGCTTGCCCAGGACTCCTTTCCAGGCTTCAGAGTTCTTACCGACTCTGGCATTGAAGTCATCAAGGATTATGATCTTATCATCTGCAGGAACATTTTGGGTGAGGCGGCGCAGGTCGGTGTAGAATTTGTCTATTTCCACTGGGTTGGCTTGGAGAGTTGGGGCATATGTGCTAAAAAGAACAGCATGTTGCTTGTTGTGTAGAGGGAGGCGTAAGGACATAATGCGATCGGAATGACCTGATGGCACATTTTCAAGTTTCAAGGCGATGCATTTTTGAATCATGAAGCCAACTCCTGAAAGGTGTCTTTCGGTTTTGGGTTTGCCTGACCAGTAGAGTGTGTAGCCAGCACGATGTTCTTTAAGGCTGCTTTATGAAGATGAACTTCACTGAGAGCAGCAATGTCGATGCTGAGTCGTGACAGTTCATGGGCAATTAGAACAGAATGACGCTCAGGACATCCACTATCCACAGTATCAAGCATGGTTTTGATGTTCCAACATGCGAGTGTCAATTTGAATATACCTTTGGAGGCAGGTGTATGTTTTTGGCTCTTTGTCTTTGTCTTTGACCACATTAGAAGATGCCAGTTGGCCCCAGTTATCCAACCGGGTGTGGAGATGAGCTTTGTTTAGGCCACCTTTGCTAGGCCCCTCTCCATGTGGAGCAAGCAATGCTCTCCTTAAAAAAGGCTGCTTGGTCATTCAGGATGCTGCCTCACGAGACTGTCATCTCTGGGGTCAGTCTCGAATCACCAATATCCTGACCCACCTGCATGCAGGGTCGGAGCTACGGCTTCCAGTGCATCTTATCACCTGCTGTTTTGACCCTCACTCGTCGCTACAGGGCTTTGCAATGTGCGTGAATCCTTCAAGCCTGCACAATGGATTTTTTAAGTGAGGCACAGCGTGCACAGAACCGGCCCTACCCCGTACTCCAAAGGTTCATCTGCCAGGGCCGAGCGAGCTTGGATGGTGACAGCGAATACCTCAGGACGTAGGTTTGGTTAGAGTATCCTTCTCTTAGATGGATGGCCTTACAAGGCTAAGTGAGCTCCATCTGCCTGGGTTTTGGAGTTAGAGTTGTCCTTCTCCTAGGATGGTTGCCAGGGGGGCTAGCGAGCCCATCCTGCCCGTGGACACAGTTTGTCTGACCCTTCAGCTGAGACCTATCTGGCATGGGAGACCCTACCGGAGGCACATACCACTGCCAGCATAGCACACAACCTCATGAGGGCACACAAGCTTCTCTCCTGCGACAAGGGGGTGTCCCTGGAGAAGGGGGATTATATAGTTTACATGGATTTTCCTGGGTTGCTCACATATTAGGTGGTATTAGAAGTTACTAAAGCTCTTTCTCACAGATTTGCGTGCTTTCTCTTGCCCTGCCAAGGCCATGGTGTTTCTGAGAAACCACCTCTAGATAGTGTGAAGACAAAACACAAGAAGAAGACCCAGAGGTTCTGGAACTTCTCCAAGGGGCAGTTCTGAAGACCCCTATGGGTGGGGCACAGAGGGAAATGAGAATTATGGTTGGTCATAGATATGTCATATGTTAATTGCTGGAGAGGTTATAAAGGCCATGACATGCCTGGTCACTGGTGTGCATGTCTGTGTGCATGGGTCCATGGGTGCATGTGTGGGTCTGTGCATAATAGAATCTGTGCACAGACCTCATGTGTGCACCTTGAAAGCTTTCAATAAAAGTATACCATCTATCTTTTTCCATTAATATTGTTTCTGAGTGTCTATTTCCACAGGAATTAGGCAACAGGCAACATGGCCATTAAGCATTAATGGACAATTGAAATATTGTGACTGAAAGGCTCTTTGACAAAAGCACAAAGAAACAAACAAATAAAAAACAGATTCTTTTTCCATATGTTTGTATGCGTGTTCATGTGAACATTTGTAACAGGATGGGAGCTATTTCTCTGCAATAGGTAAACTTGTAACAACAACAATCTGACATAACAAGAAGGTAATATTTGAATTGAACTTTACAGTTCTCACAGCGGTTTGAAAATCTGGTTTAAAAAAATGCACAGTTCAAAAAATACCAACTTGAAACTTTAGCATCAAGTGTCTGAAGCATGAACTCTTGAGTAAGCACTATCCTACCAGAAAATTGCTCAGTTCGCATTGTTTTGCAACATAAGATAAATCCCAGGGCCGACCAGAAATCCGAAGTCACCTTTCAGAGAAAGTAAATATTTAAATTAATTACTTGCTCACTTTCTACTTAAAAGAAATAATATCACTTTGAAGTAAATAAATCACTACCCATAATTACCTCTTTCTCTCTTTTGGTGTATAAAAGTATCTGTGCTACAAGCTCATAATACATGTCTATCTTCCCTTGAATACAGAATGAGGAATATTCCTCTGTGTACATCACGAACCATTGGAATTTCTAGGAGCATTTTCCAGTAGCCACTATTGCAACTTCAGTGCCCACTAGTATTCCAAAGGAGCTAAACTAGTAGAAGACATCTGTATGGAATGCAGCTCCACTCCCACATATCCAGGTTCAGGTACAATGGAGATCTCTGCAGCTGAAGGTTAGTATTTTCTAGCAAGCTATTTGGCTCATCCCACTACAGGTGAGCCTCAACCAAGGGTCCTTTCTGGTCACCACTACACTTGGCAGTTAAAAAACATCAAGTGGTACTCACACATACAGGTTTTATTTCATTAGCTTATGCAGGACATGAGAAGTAATATGTATTTTCAAATTGTATGTGTACTTTTCAAGTGAAAAAATGTGTATTTTCAAGTTAATGAAACATAGTTCAGCTTTTGGTCACTGTTGGGGCCATTCCTGTGCCTCAGCTCCCACCAGCTGCTCCGTTTGAAACAGAGCACACCCACAACCCCCTGTGCCACTCCATTTCAGCCTCTCACTGGGCAGCACCCCGAGCTCGCTAAAAGCTCCTGCTCCTAAGGTTATGGACAGCATGTTTCTGCTGAAGGATTACCAGCATGGACGCTTCTCCTCGCTGAGCTCTGTCTTCTAGTGTTTCTCCACAGCCTTGTTCACAAAGCTGCATCTGTTTAGTGAACAGCAATTGAGCAATGGTGTTTCCATGGCCTGCATTGTGGATATCTGTTTCACCATGAACCTCTATAGGTTTCAGGGGAAGGATAATAAAGCATGGTCCTCTCCATAGGCTGTAGGGAATTTCTGCTCTCTGATCCTTAGAGCATTTCCTCTTCCTCCTTCTTCACTGACCTTGGTGTTCAAAGGGCTATTTCTCTCACACTTTTCTCATCTCTCTCTCACACAGCTGCTGTGAAGCATTTTTAACCTTGCTTAAATATATTATGAACAGAGGTGCCACCAGTCTCAGTGCTCAGTTTTGGGCTGTGATGTGTCTGTTTTGGAGGCAGTTGAAACTGTCTCTGAGATAGTGACAGCCCCTGGTCTCTTCTCACAAAGGCCACTCTGCAGTCTTTGTGTCACCAAAACCTTGCAACATAAACCAAATACACTCCATTTCATTTTTATTCCAGGGAGATCGAGAATTCAGTCTACATAGAATAACTAATCATTATTATGTAGTTGTTACAGAAATGTATTCACATTGTTACAAGCATCACTACATTGCCCAAAACAAAGCCTATGCTAAAAACAAGCCAGGTAATAATACCCAGATCATTCTTCAAGCAGAGCAAGGCAAGTCCTAAGGTCTGCAGACTCATCTTTGGATCATAATCGGAATGGAAATGCATTTGTTTCCAGCATCAAGTGTGTGCCCAACTGGAGATGAGGTAGGCACAAGCACTGAACATCACCATTTCATGGCATATATTTTAGGTCCTATGTGCTAAGCAGGATAGCTAGAGCAGGTGGACACTGATTTTTATTCATACAAACACAGGTCTGTGCACCACTCCTGGCTTCTGGTGCAAGGTTGCTCTGTGAACGTACTGTTTTTCTCTAGCATAGGGTTAATTTTCCTCAAAATAGCTCATATGGTGCCATGTTTCAGATTTGTGCTGATAACACTGTTGATCATACAGGGATGTTTCATTTATTGCTTACACAGAGACAAGGCCTTTTCTGTTTCCCACCCCACGCCACCACTGAGTAGACTGAGGGTGCACAAGACATTGGGAGGAGACACAACTGGTTCAGCTGACTCCAACTGACCAAAGGAATATTCCATACCATATGATCTCATGTTCAGCTTAATATAGTTCAGTTTAATATAATGTAATAAGAATGAGGTGAACCTGACACTGTACTGATTTTGGCTTGGATAGAGTTAAATTGCTTCAGCGTTACTAAATCCTGGACTTGTGATGGAGTGTTGAGAATACAGGAATGTTTTAGTTATTGCTGAACAGCACTGGCACAGTGTCTAGGCCTTTTCTGCTTCTTGTACAGCTCTGCCAGTGAGGAGGCTGGAGGTAGGAAAGAAGTTCTGAGGGAACACAACTGGGACAGCTGACCCCAACTGGCCAAAGGGGCACTTCAGACCATATAGCATCATGCTCAGCAATAAAAACTGGGGGAAAGAAAGAGGAGGAAGGGATGTTTGGAGTGAAGACATTTGTCTTCCCAAGTAATGGTTACTCATGATCCCTGGTTTCCTAGAGATGGCTGAACATGAAGGCATATGTTAGAGAGAAATAGAATAAATATCCCTTAGGGTGTTAATGCATATGCATGAGTACTAAAGGAGCCTAGGATAGTTTGCCTAGATGTCTAAATAGACCTTAGACTCCAATGTCTAATTTTTAGGTGTTTTTAGGGGAATTTATATCTACCTGTATCTGTGGCTCTTGATCTCTAAATAACTACTGAAATGTTTTGGCTCATTTCCAATGGTTCATATGGTAATGTATATCCATATTGTATCAGTTACCTCTTTTCCCATCACAGATTTTCTGCTAATACCTGTAATATGGCCAGCACCCTACATTTCTGGTAATAGCTCTCCATTATGGTTAACTTCAAGCTGCTTTTGACACCTCTCCGTTACACTGTGCTCAAATCGTCAAAAAGATCTGATTTGAAACAGTTGCATCCATGACAATATGTGGCAACAGTATGCATAGACAAGTTCTTCCAGCAAGTGTCTTAACAGTTTCTTCTCTGGGAAGCTGTATGTTTCATGAACTGCAAAATCAGAAAAGGCCATAAGCTAGTACAGAACATAGAATATCAGAAACTATGGTCTCAGTCTTAAACTCAAACCCAGATTTAATATGGTCTTATAGAGAGACATTTAGCTGATGGATTTATTTATTTGTTTGTTTGTTACAGAATATTAAATATTTTAAAGCACTGTGATACTCTGTACATGGAGTAGTTTTCTTAGAGGCACTATTTCACCAAGAGAGATTTCTAATTGATAATTGAATTTTCTCAGGGATGATCAGTATTTAACTCAGGCTTTCAAGACTACTGCATAAGACCATGACTCCTGCTGGAACACTGCTGGATCCAAGGCTCATGCAGTCTGAAGGAAACATTGAAGTGATCTATCCTTTCAGTTGTGTCTGAATTTCTTCATGGAGCATCTAGGCACTTAAACGCCACTCTGACACCTGATCCTGTCAGATCTCAGAAGCTGAGCAGGGTCAGCCCCGGTTAGTACTTGGATGAGAGACCTCCTGGCAATACCGGGTGCTGTAGGTTCTAGTCCTGAGGACTTCACTGTCACCATCCAAGCTCACTCGGCCATGGTAGATGAACCTTAGGAGTTAAAGTGTGTGACCAGTTTTGCACACGCTGTGTCTCACCTAAAAAATCCACTGCACAGGCTTGAAGGGCACACCCACATGGGTAGAGCCCTTCCCAAATCTTCGTTCGCGAAGCCTGGCCATGATGGTGACATCTTCATGGAGCAAATTATTTGGTGTGCAGTCGGGGGATATTCAGGGCACTGAGGTCCTGTTGACAGAGGCCAAGTGACAGTTGCAGCTGTACCATGTGAGCAGGATGGGCTACTCACATTATATCTTCTCTATCACTGTAAAAGAAAAGTTGTCTTCTTCAGAGGACGGTTCATTTTATCCTACATTGGGTATCTCAGAATGTTAAAATTACTCATCCTTTTCCATTGCCTATTTATTTCAAGGGATAATAATAGAATCTTAGAGTAAATAAATCAGATGTAGATATGTTTTTAAATGCATTTTACAATGTTTTCTGGGCCGAGTAATCTATCTAGGGAAAACAAATCTGGGGTTCATTTTCTAACATTTCCAAACCTTTGCTTTAAAACTGGAGCAGTCATTCAGCTGAAAACTCTTAAGAATGTATGACAACATAGATTCATAGGAGGGAAACAAGAAGAACAACCCCCAACCATCTCAAATCAAACCCATAGGATACACATAGATTTAACTTACATTTATTAAGCCCTAGTTCAATAAATATGGGTACTGCATGCATGAATAGGAGAGTTTCACTTCAGCATGGATTAATGTCTGGACCTCCTGACTTCAGGTCACCAGCACTGCCAGTTGATCTCCATAAGCAAAATCCCAGGAGTCTTTAGTCCCAAAGTCTCCAGGAGTCTTTAGTTGATTTCTCAGGTGTGTCTTGTGCAAGTAAAGTTTTTTCTCAGTGCAAACCTGACTTCCTTGTTTCTAAGACAATATATGAGAGGATTCAGGAGTGGCACAATTACTGTGTACAGTACTGATACCAACTTGTTAGCACTGTAAGTATACATGAGCTTAGGATAGGCATAAGTGAAAAGAGGGGTAGAATAGAACAATATTACAACAGTCAAGTGGGAGCTACAGGTGGAAAAGGCCTTTTGCCTCCCCTGAGAAGAAGGGATCTTCAACACTGTGAACATGATGCAAATATAGGAGGTCACCACAGTACAAAGAGGTACCATGATGACCATCAAAGCCAAGATGAAGTCCACTAGTTCAGCCAAAGAAGAATCACTGCAGGAGATACTCAGTAAGGGTGAAATATCACAGAAATAATGATTGATTTTAACTACATCACAGAACGAGAGCTGGGCTATAAAGCTCAGCTTGATGGAAGAGGTGATCAAACCACACATCCTACAGCCAGCTATCAGCTGAGCACAAAACTGATGATTCATGATGAGTGAGTATCTGAGAGGTTTGCATATGGCCAGGAAGCGGTCATAGGCCATAACAGCTAACAGAACATACTCAGTACAAACAAAAGTCACAAAGAAATACAACTGTGTTATGCATCCCTGGAATGAGATATGTTTGTCATAAGAGAGGACATCTATGAGCATCTTTGGCTCAATGACAGAAACATACCAGATCTCTAAGAAAGACAGATTGCCTAGGAAGAAATACATGGGTTTTTGCAGACTGTGGTTATTTCGGATGATGCAAATGATAAGGAAGTTTTCCAACACAGTTAATAAATAAGCCAGAAATAAAGCAGAGAAGAGAAGCAGCTGCAGTTCAGCAGTGGTGGGAAAACCCAGGAGAATGAAATACATGACTTTGGTTTCATTCCTCCCACCCATTCTGTAGAAGAAAGATGAGCTTATCCACCTGCAATAAATTAATACAATGAAACCTAACTACACAGGCTTAAATTCATAGCAATAAACACCACCACTTAAAGACACTGTAAAAGTTCAAGCACTTTGTTTCTGGGTTTTTAGAAATCAGTTTTGTGAAATCGATCTGCTCAACTGAGCTTTTTAATTTTAAAAATTAAAGCATGCTTTTTACTTTATGTTTCATGGAGATAAATATGCATTCTGAATCCTGTCTCATTTAAGACACAGCTCTAAAAGAAGCCAAATGAATGATGTGATGATATTGTCTATGCAGTATAAAGAAATTATAGGTTACAAACTTATTGTTAGACATTCACATTGCCAATGTTTTATTTTCTACATCTAAACATTTCTAAAATTTTAACATGTATATCCCATGACCTGTAAGAGAATTGTGAAGTAACACAAGGATATATGCAATTTGTTATAAAAAACCCCTCCAAACATATCTGAAGCAGTCCATTAGAGGTTTCTATGTCTAGCTCTGAGGAGACTTACATCTACATAAAGGTTATTGAGATAAAAGGTACACATAGTATCTGAGATACAGCAAGTAAATTCTGGGTCTAGTTTGTTTGCAACTAACTCAGATTAATCCTTCAAAACCAAGAATGGCTCAGCCTGTGCTAATAAAAACAAAACCGTTCTCAACCTTCTATAGTGGAAATTCACAGTAGAATCCACTGCCTTAGCTGGTCCTGGAGAATATGATGAATAAGGTATAGAGAAAGTGTAGACTGTTGTGTCAGTTGCTTGATTTATACCAATACAGGTAAATTGACCACTATTTATGTTTGGTGTCTCATGAGATTTTACCTGGAAATTACAGATAGCCTCCCAATGGAAGCAATCACAGGAAGAGGAGGGATGTTATTGTTTCCTCTATAGACTCCATGTAGAGTAGAAGTAAGAAACTCTGAAAATGTCCAAGATGTTTTCGGAGACACTGTGTTGTCTAAAATTGAAGAACTTTCTGAGACAATATTAATCTGGGTAAAGGTAGAAAATAGTTCTTTACTGAAAAGCTTTTCAGGTCAACAAAATATTGACTTGTGCACTACAGCGTAGAAATCTTACAATTTATAACACTACTTAATGTTATGAGTTTAGCCAGGTAGGCCTAAAATTTGGGTTTTAAAGTTCAGACTAGGCCTGGAATTCTCAGCTGACTTGAGCTGGGCTGGGCTAGCTAACAGCTGACTTCTTCTAGCCAGTAATGTTGTATTCCATACGATATTATGACATCATCTCAGAAGGGGTAAGAGCCTGTGTGTGGGAGTGGTTTAGTCAGTTCCACCATGGCCAAAGTACAAGCAAGACATGTTAGAGTTGTTTTGCTGTGCTAGGCCTTGTTCCTGCTGCTGCCGCTAATTGCTTTTTGTTTGAGTTCAGAAAAGTAGAAATATTTTATTGCTACTCTTTCTATTTTTTGCTGGGTGTCTTTTGGAGTGCTTATAGAACCACAGTGATAGAATCTGTTTTCACTGGGGAGTGGGGAAGTTTGGGGTTTTTTTGTTATTCCTAGCTTGTGTAAGTGTATGTTATATTGTAGTTTTACTTTTCTCTTTTCTGTATAAATATATGTAGCTAGTTTAAGCATAAACTTAGTTTGAGAGTTTTTTTCCCTTTCTCCCTTTTCTCGGTGAGGGGAGAGAGGCTCTGACTTGGTATTGAGCAGTTGGCATTTTGCCAGTTCAACCCAAGACACTTAATTATCATAACGAAAGGTTTTATCCAATCTAAGTATTGTCTACATTCAGGCTACCTTGGTGTCACTCCCCAAACCTCCCCTTGGCACACCCCCTTAGAACTGGGTCTGGGGTCCCGAGATCCCTTACTTCATCTTTCTTCTTCATCATCTTGCCTCTTTTCCCTATTTGGAGTTCTTCCAAGGTTCTTGGGTCCTCTCTTTTGTTTTGACCAAAGTGGCATCTGCCCTAGTTCAGCAGCCGGGACCAGTTCCTCACTGTGTGGGTGTGACCAAAGCTGTGGATTCTAAACCCTCTATGTCATTTCCCATGAACTGTTTACAATGGACCACTTGCAGCAGCTGCCTAGGGCACACCTGACCCCTCAGGCTGCAAACTGGGTGTTAAAGAAGCCTGTGAGATAAGAGCTGTGATAACTCCCCTCCGGGGAGTCATTAGCACCTTCATACCCAGCCTGAGGGGTCATGTCTGCTAATGGGCTATCAACAATTCCAAAAATACCCCATGACTCACAGAGTCAGATTATTGGGGTCACCTCTTGGTCCCAAGCAGGGGTGCAGCGTGGATGGCGGTCAGAAGAGCTCAGGCACAGCAGACATCAGAAGGCTTAGATCAGAAGTTTCACAACTTAGAGAATTTATTCAAGATAGATGACAGACCCTCATAGCTCATAGCAGAAGAAGTAGTTCCTAGAAGTTCCTATTACATCGTCTCTCATTCCTAGTAGATCTAATTCTCACTCAGTAACATCCACACCTTTTATGCCCTCTCACATCCAACATGCCACCACATTATTGGTTAACCAATTCACCTTACATACACCACAGCCTCTCACTGGTCACAAGCCACCACACATACTCCAGGTAGCTCTGTTCTCTTTAAGGTAGAACTCCAAACAGCTTTCCTTAAGGGATGCACTCACTGTCACCCCCCGCGTCAGATCACCCATTGTGGAACTCCCTGCTCTGGGGGAGGTACTGGGTGCTCCCACCTGAACCAGAGGGTATATAATCTTGGAGTTTGGGGACTTCTGGGACCACTCGCCAGATCCAGAGGAGGACCAGAACCTCAAGAGGACTGCGACCATCATCTGCACCAACAGGTTTTTCTTTCCCTTCTTTCTACTTTGTACTCAGGGGAACCACGTGGGGCTCAGCATGGAGGCTAACAAACACCATTCTATGTGTGCCCCAGGGTGCTGCGTTATACTTCTGGGTTTTGTGGGTTGAAATTAATTTCTCTTTGTATTATTGCATTCATTGTAGTATTTTTATTAAATTGTAAATCTGACTTATAATCTCCTTTGTGTTGGATTCATTTCTCCTGACGGTTTACCTTTAAACCAGCACAATATCTTATTATCTTAGTGTTGGTACATGAGTTTCAGGCACCTACTTTGCCTCAGTTTTCAACAATAAGGCAGAGGCCCCCTCATGACAACTGGCCTTCTGAGCTGGTAGACAGGGATGGGGAGCTGACTCCACTCATTGTCTGCAGGACCCCATTTAGTCAGTCAACCCCTAGCCTGCCCTGTTATATAGGGTTATTGTGGACGAGGCTGCATTTGTCTTTGCTGTACTTCATGCGATTCTCACCAGTCCAATTCTCCAGCATTTCCAGGTCCTCTGAATGGCCCCCCCACCTGGAGTTTAATCTGGTAGTTTAGCAGATTGAAATTTCCTGGGGATTTTGGTGTTTAATTTCATTTAACTGAGCCATATTTTATTCTTTTCTTTTATTGTTTTATGAATTACACTTTTCTTAACCTCACTGCTTTTTTGACTTAAGCTTCCCCTCTTCATCATGTCTCTTATAATACATTCAGTTATGTTACTCCCTAGAAATGCTTCTCTAAATAGATTCACAGTTGCACACACTTTTCTTTAAGGAAAGAAAAGTGTGACTAAAAAAGAAATAAACTTCAATGTCAATAAAACAACATGACAAAAAGAATGTGTTATTTTTGTAATTAATTTGAAACTTAAAAGTTTCCAATATGAGGGAGCCTCTCCACATTCTGCATCTCTCCCTCCTAAAAAGTTTATAAGGCTAGACATGTTCCTATGTTTGTGTATATGTGATTGTTTTAATTTCCCTCTCTTAGCCTGTTTAATTTTATGCTTTTAGTAAGTGTTTTCACTTTTTAGAACCTCTTTTTCCTGCTGGAAAAATCTAGGAATTCAATACGGGGGGGTGTCCCACTTTGTAATCCTTCTACAGGAACCTGCATAAGCAATGAGAATGGAGCACAGTGTCATCTGCTCTGCGATGTGTCCTAATGACTCCATGGTGCAGGCATGCGGACATAAACCTATCAGGAAACTACAAACTGTATTGAAAGTGTTTGATCTTATTGGACCAAACTCTCACTGTGTAAAAGTAAAATTGAATTTCCCAAATGAATAGATGTATTGAAAATCATTTTAAAATAGGTTCAGTTGCATTCAGCTCTAGTTATACCTGCTGAGTAGTGTCTTAAGTGTAGTTGACACTGTATATGGAGGTGAGGTAGTATAAATCATATCATAATATTTGTGATGGAGCCTAACTGACTGGATACCCAGTGACATTGAATCAAGGGGTAGTACTATTGAAACACATAGAAATCTCTTGTGAGGCTCTCTCTCCAGAAAAAGAAAATCTGAAACTTCTATGCCATGATGTATTTATGTACCTTTTATCTTTCCCTCCTTTGCAGGCCAACAGACTTAACTGAAACATTTCCAATGCATCCATAGTAAGCATACTTCTCTGGATTGCTTAACATGATATTACATTGTTCTCAGAAACACACATCATTGTGTTTCTGGCACATGCAAGTCAGGACAGCTGAGAACAGGGCTCAATGAATAGGAAAGGTTGCCTGCTTAGAAAATGTACTCTTCCAGAGACCATTAAAAAATGCAAAGATTAATTATACCTTAGTGCATTTTTTCCATTCCTTGTAACCACTCACCTCAGAAGCTAAAAAAGAAGAAATCTTGGCTGATACTCACTTTAGGGGTAACAGCATTGCAGATGGATGTGTGCCTGTGGAAGGGACATTCTAGGTAATTGGGATAAATTATTTTCTGGAATTGCCTATTCTAGAGCCCTTGGCTCTAGGAAAACAGTAGAAGAGATATGGACATACTGGAGAGAGTTTAACAAAGGGCCACAAGTATGTTGAAGGAACTGGGGCATGTCTTCTATGAGGTAACGCTGAGAGAGCCAGAACTGTTCAGCACAAAGGCGAGAAGTCTTTCTTATCTGTTCTGGGAATCAACTTGTCTGTACTTACTAGCAGAGCTTTAGACTAGATTGAGCATGGCAAGGGGATGTTCTTCTGAATGTCAGAGATAAACCAGGAAACAACACTCTAGGAAGCAGCAGAGAAATACCTCTACATCATCCTAAAGGAATTACAGAGAGCTCTTTCCAAAAGATGAAGAGATGGACAGCGCAGCTGAAGTGTCTCTACAGCAATGCACATGGCATGGGTAACAAGCAAGGGGAGTGGGAAACCATGGTGCAATCACAAAACTATCACTAATAATTGCTACCACAGAAACATGGTGGAGATTTGCACATCTGGAACACTGCAGCTATGAGCAACAAGGTTTTCAGAAGAGATAGACTGGGAACAATGGGCAGGTGTGCTGTGCTCTGTGCTGAGTGGGTGGATTGTGAAGAGCTGCCTCTGAGTAACAACCACAAACATGTTGAGAGCTTGTGGGTAAAAATCAAGGACAGATGTCTGTTTTAAATGACTGCTCCGGGATGAGAAGGCTGTCAGTACTTTCCTGACTCCTACTGATTTCAGAGGGAATCTCAGATGATTAAGTCAAGAGGCAGGCATCTGTGCTGAAGAAGCTTGTGTTTGTCTTCATGAATTTCCTAGGTTATCTAAACACCATCTTCATTCGCAAACTTCTTGCAGGATGCCAGATGTGCTGGTGTTGACAACACAGTTGACTCCAGTGCCTTCCAGCACATTCTGAAGAGACATCCTGAATGCTCAATATATGCAGAAGAACGTGATCACTGGAGTAGTCACTTTTGCTGTTAAAAAGTATTGGTTTCTCATTTATTTCTTGTAATATAGTTAAGCCACCTGTGGGGTGATAGGCTGATAAGCCTTGATGAATTGAGGGAAACGGCTCAGCCCCCTGGAGGAGTGCTCCCATCAGAGGACAAAAGCTTTCAAACTGATAAGATTAACAAAGGATGAAGTGTTAAAAAATGACACAGCCTTCCTTTGCGATATATTCTATTACTACTCAAGGGGCCACCCCCCCTCAGGCATCTGCATCACCCCCCCCAAAAGATTGACACAGTCACACGTAACCACCTGAACGAGAAAAAGGTATAAAAAGTGTGAACTTTAAAACTCAAACTGAGAGGGGAAAATGCCATGTGGCTGTGAAGGGTAGCTGCTGCAGCTTGTCCTGCCTCCTCCTACCTCCTGGAACAATGTAGGGTAAGAAGACCATGTGCTTTCTATTTTTCTATACTTTACTTTCTTAACTTTCTTACAAAGCTTATTCCTTTATACATTCTATCTTACATCTCATGCTAACACCTACTTTGATTCTTACTTTATAAGCACCTCCTTTATTAACTGTGTTTTGCTACCTTAATACTAATAACAGCAACTTGCTTCACACTTTGCTACTTTATATTGGTTATTGCTTTTTGCCATTCTTACTTTATAAGACCAGCTCTGTTTTGCAACTACAGTAACTTGCTTTACTTTCAATGTGCAGTTTCTTTCTCAACATGTGTGTTGATAAGAAGCAGCTCTGTTCTTT
>JAOXXN010000311.1:1398200-1412660 GCA_026770055.1 Myrmophylax atrothorax
TAATTAGCCAATTACAGGAGGCATTGTCATGTAAACAGCGCTATTAGCCAATGTGTAGTAACACAGTGTCAGCACCGTGGAGTGATAGTTTCAAAAGTCTATATAAGTTTTGCACATGTGAATAAAGGTTCTGCATTAGCTAATTTCTGTGAAATCGTCTTTTGCGTTCCAAAAACCCGCCTCCCCAATAATGTACTTTCTTTTGCTATCCATAGGAACTTTGGTCTCATGGAAATGCATGGGACAGAGCACAGGGGACACTGGGATCAGGTGGCAGTCTTGGCTACTGGAAAGTTTCTGGATTCTTCTCTGCAAGCTGCAGCTGAGTGCATCATGCCATTCCTGAATGAGAGATGCTCACCTGCCTCTTCCATCAAGTGGATTTGCTTTTTGGAGTCTTATATTCCTTTGTTGTTGTCTTTCAAAAATCCAGGGAAGAATCTGTGCATTTTTCAGTTCTTCACCTCACCTAATCTCCTAGCTGCCTGTTTGGAGGCCTCTTGCAGCCCCTGATACTGGAGCAGTGCTTTCACGGTTACCCAGGGACTCGAAGGCACTGCAGGCTGAGAACTCACAGATTAGTGCTGCTTGTGGCCAGGGACTAACATAATGGCAAGCAGCTAGGTTGCTGGATAGAGATATCCCATTTCTAGCTAAAGGAAGTTAAATCTTTTAGCCACAAATTCCTGGATCAAGTCCATGCAGTTCTCTCTAGGCTGGCCAGCAAGGCTGATGATGCTTGAGACCAAATCTTCCTTTCTAGGGTATTTCAAAAGAGCCAGCCATATTGAAATCAAGAGCTTTTCTACACATGCTCGATGAACTCAGCTGCCTCATCATCTTTAATTTTTCTCTTTTTTCAGACATTAATGATGTGCACAGTGACCTCCTGGGATACCGTGGCAAAACAAAACTTCTTTGCACATGCAAGTGTAGCATCTCCACTTTATACTCCTCTCCTGGAACAGGAGGTACTGGTGCAGCAGCCATCCATCTCTAAGGACACTCCAGGGGTGTGAGGGGTGATGAGGGAGGGTGTACAGCAGATCGCAGAGTCAGAGGCCACAGAACAGGTTAGGCATGAACCTGGGGAGACAAAGTAGTTTGTTGCATATTAAAAGCCTCTATGGCTCATGGGGAGACAGCACATCTCCCTCTGGATAGCCTAGGTCCCGAATATACCCATATCCATCATCCTAATCTCTCTCCATCTTGTTTGCAGACAAATCTCCTGTTAAACCTGCTAGAGGTACCAAGCTGACTGCAGGCAACAGATGGAGAGCCCATGGCACCAGCTCGCAGGTCAGCAAGAAGTGAATGCCTTTCAGGTGCTGCCTCTCTCCCTTGCAGATCTCTCTGTGCTCCCCGAGTCCTTCTGATCTGCCCTATCCTTGATTTTTCCACTTCACTCCATGTGCTGAGAGCCATTGCCTGGCAAGGAATTATCTGTGGTGCCTTTGGGAACCAGGAGCCCAGAGGCTGAGGCTTTCCAGCAAAAGCCTGAGGCTTTCCAGCAAAAGCCTGAGCCTTGTACACCCGCTGTAAATCTCTCTTGTAACATCTGCTTGCTAAATGCAGCATTTATTTAGCCTCATTTGCTATGTTGTACAATGTGGCTACTTCAGTGAGCCCCTGTGGTCCTTTCACCTCTCCCTGACTGGCTTGGCTTGTCCCCAGGGCACCTTGCCAAGCTCACATGTGGTGCTGCTGGCGTATGGCTTGTGTCATTTTTCCTTTCTAGAAGGTGACCTTTTTCCACCAAACGCCCTGTGGAGGACAGCAAAGCTGCAGAGATGAGCCCAAATGTCAGTAGAGAGCCTGGGTATCCCTAGGGCTGGTGCTGATGTGGGCCAAAATTGCCCCGGTCTCACCCCATCCCAGTCAGCAGTGGGATATTGAGGTTGAATTGTGAAGATCCGTAACCTCTCTGAAGCACTCCTGTTGGATGAGGAAGACAGGGCAGGGGAGTGGGTGAATGGTGAGAAAAGGTCTTCTGGGTATCCCTGGCAAGATGCAGCAAAGTCACGGGGCATGTACAGCCCAGCCTTCCTGGATGCACTTGAGGAAAAGTGTTGTAAGAAGGACCTTCACCCAAAGCAATGGCCCTCAGTTTTCATGCTGCTTCTCCCAGAGCCAGCAGGATATCAGGAAAGAAATCAAAGCTCAGAGGATTTCCAGTGAGAAAGATACTGGGAGGAGTTGGGTATGTATTCCTCCATCTCATAAAATGAGAAAATACAGGAGCTGGCTTGAGAGGTGAGGAGCTTCCAATGTCGGCTCATCTCTGCAGCCTCCCCTTACTAGCATGCAGGGGATCCAGTGCCTCCAATGAAAACCCAAAAGCTGTGCTGCAGACCCTGAAGGTGAGTGTCCTGGTTCCAGTCAGGACAGGGTTAATTTTTGCAGTACCCAGGAGGGGGCATGGCCAGGTCCTGGAGGTTATTCTGTACCACCTCACCTCTTTTCCAAGGACAGGTGAAGGGGTCCCTTCTGGGTCCTGTGTGTGGTGGTGAAGTCAGTATTGCTGGGCACTATGTGGTGAACAATCATGCATGAAATCACTTGCCTCCCTTGTGCTGTCTGTTGTTAATATTGTTTATGTTACTGTTACGTAGCTGTACTGTTTTCTTATTTCATTGCCATTTCCAGTAAAGTGTTCTTATCTCAATCTGTGATCTTCATGTTTTGTGCTTCCAATTCTCCCTCCCATCTTGCCTCAGGCTGGAGGGGGAAATGAGGGAGTGGCATGTGATTTGCAGGGTTTCACTGAGAACACTAAATTATGGAACACCATTTCCAAATCATGGCATTGAGTACAAAAACACCTTGCATCTCAGCCCCATGTTTCTGCAGCCATGGCCTCCAGCACTAGCCTCAAAAGGGAGAAGCAGCTTTTACAGCACTCACTGTGTTCTAAATTAAAGGAAAATGTATAAACATGCTCAGAAGGCCTTCCTTATGGCACTGAAACTCCTGTCAGCTTCTTACACTTTTTGCTATGGTCAGCAATTTCTCTTGACATGCTCAGGAGTTTCCCAGGTCTGTTCTGTTAGCTAAGACTTACCCTGGGCTCTAATCAGCAGCCTATGTGCCTTAATACATCCCCCTCCAACTTACTGGCATATGGCATTGTTTTTCCTATTCTCTTCCTAGCTTTGATGTGCCAATCTTCTCTGTCCAGTTGCTGCCAAATACCTCCAAAAGGGTCAGGATAAACAGGACCCCCTAACACTGTCTTCTCAGTATTAGAAAGCAAGGCATTACTTCATTTTCAGTGCCGGGTGTGTATGTGGACAACAAAAATCCTGCCTCCATACTGACAGCAATACATCACTTTTTCACCTATCTATACAGATTTAAAACAAAGAAATTAATGTTCATTGGTTCTAAATTACATCACTCCCTTTCATTAATTTTTGTCTGCTATTGGTTGTTAATTTCTAAGTTCATATCTTTAATCCTTTTTTGTATCTTTTTCTTCCCCTAGTTTTCAGCACTAATACTGAGCCTTTGTTAGTCATCTTCCTTATCTGCTGGTTTCTGCAAAAGGTCCTTGCAGTCCATAAATCTTGTGTTCCAAACTTCAACAAGATATCTTTCTCTGCCATACTGTCTTCATTGAAGTATGACAAGATTAACAAAACTTACAGTTCTAATACTGTTCCCCAGCCATGTTCTCACAAAAGGAGTTTGTGACAGCTTTTACCCTATGCTGGCTACAAGCGATGTAAGGCCTACCACACCACTTATGATTAATTAAAACAATAATCAAAAAGTTAATTAGGACTATTAAAAAAGTTTTATAATTTCCAACAATTCTCCCCCTTGGAAGTGATCTCAATTATTCTTTTAAGATTTCTGCCATTTAAATCATTGAGCATCTAGCAAAACTTAAGACACTAAAATGCAATAATCACTACTAAGTTATTAAACTCTTAATAAAACTTATTAAATGTACTTCATTTAGCAGTGTATACATTTATCAGTGTATATAATACCTTAAAACATGTAATGTAACCCTGTTAAGGACAAACTTAAACTTTTCTTACTGAAATTATCTAGTATCTTAGAAATGCCAATCAAGAGCCTTAACACTATAAGAACAAACTTAAGTTTAGAAAAAAAAATCTGTTATTTAGAGTAGCCAACCACTCTTTTGAGATGCTTTTTCAGAGACTTAAAGACAGCTCTAATGTCAGCCCTGCATTGGGATTACCTGACCTGACAAAACCTTCCATACTGTTTTTTACATGAACACTCATACCTTGCATTAGGTGTGCTGGCTCAGGGGCTAGGGGCATGAAGAAGGGCTGTGGGATATTTTTCCAAACAACTGGACAAAGTAAGTACTGTATGGCCTACGTGCCTTTGAGCTGTAGCAGCAACTGTCTTTTTTATACAGGAAGCTTGGGAAAATGACCATGGGCCAGAAAATAATTGTTTCTGTTTCATACATAGTTATCTCTGTCTTACAGCAAAGAGAGGGTCACTGGTTATCCCCAAATCAAATGCATAAATATCAAGTTTTCCTGTTGGAAGAGGATGATGTGGAGCTGAAAACAATCACCACTTTGAACCCAGATATGTTCCTGGAATCTGTGCCAGAATGCCAAGAGGCCTGACATGACTGTCTTCTAACTATTGAGCAGGTTTACCCTACAGGGACAATTTAAGGGACACTCCAGTATAATATCCAGGCTAGGAACTGTTCACAGGTGGAAGCAGTTTCCCATGCAGAGGAAAGAAAAAATCTGGTTGTGCAGAAATGCCCCAAACAAAGGTAAACAAAGCTGACCAGTTACTTGTTCACACCTCTGCACAAAAGGCTGAATTCATCACTCTGCAGAGCCCTAGAATTGCCTGCAGATAAGAAGGTCAACATAGAGACCAATTCTAATTCTGGAGCAGTATACATCCTTGGAGCTATCTGGAAAGAAAGAGGGCTCCTTTCAGCACAAGAATCCCCTGTTAAATATGGAGATGTCATTAAATAATTATTGGAAAGTGGTCGGTTACCAGTCAGAGTGGCTCTCATGCATTATAAAGCTCATCAATTTGGAAATACACCAACTAATGTTGGAAATCAACTATCAGATATGACTCCTAGAGATGTGGCAAAGAAAATCATCCTAGTAGTTAACTCTGTCACTGTGGTTGCTCTGAGCACTGTTCTTGCTGACTAAGCACACCCTTTGAAGTGACTTCCCCTTTGTGCCTGAATTGTCTGCCCGCAGCAGACCCATTTTGCAGGTGCTGGGCGTAGGACTCCTTTTGCCTTACATGAACTGTAGGGTCCCTTCCAAGCGAAACCATTCTATGGTTCTATGAGACTGTATTGCCCCTCCCCCATCCCCTGAGGGCACCATGCCCAGAACCTGGAATGTAGCTTTGTGACATCAGCCCTGGGGCTGAGGGTGCCACAGGCAACACAAGTGCTGAGGGCACTTGGGCCAGCAGCTGCACTAGGGGAGACAAACTTTTGTTTCTTTCAGTTGACACATGCCACTGGCAGTGATGAATTTGCTGTACCTCCTCATTCTGCTGGCCATATACAGGCCTGCACATGGCACCTGGGATACCTGCAGGTAAGTGGTCCCTGGCTCTGGGAGGGAGCTTGGGCAACCCTTAGGTGGTTTCCAGGAGGGGGCCTGCTTGTCCCACATTGCCACAGCACAGCTTCCCATATGCCATGTGGGAGCCTCAGTTCCTTTGCAGCACCCATGTGCTGGGACAGAGAGACACAGCCTGGGCGGCAGCAGCAGCAATCAGGCAGGGCAGTAATGACTTTCTGCTTACAGAGATACATGTGGGCTCCGGCCCATGGCTTCTGACTACAGCATGCCACACACTGTGGGTGGCACAGGTGCCCAGCCAGGGGCCTGGCCCTGGATTGTCAGCATCCAGGATCCTAGGAAAATTGGCACCGGTCATACATGTGGAGGGTCCCTCATCAGCCCACAGTGGGTCCTCACAGCAGCCCACTGCTTCATCCAGGCCAGGTAAGGAGGAGGAGGGAATGGGGATATCCTTGCAAGGAGAAGCCCAGTCCACAGCATCACATCACACTCCAGTCCTGTTTCCTTGCAGTGTGCCCAGTGCCTGAGCACTACAGAACCCACCTTAGAAACTGCTCAGGAGAAGGCTGGGCCCATGCTGTGGCTGCCTGGTAGCCTCCAGTTTGATGTTTCTGGAGCCTAAGGCATGCTAAGGCAGTTACACCTCAGTTGCACTGCTTTCCTCTCTGCGTTGAGAAGCAGAAGTCATGGAAATGCTGAGCTGATGCAGCGCATGCCTCTGCTCCCTCTCACCCCTCCCTCTGCCTTTCAGGAACATCACCATGTGGCGTGTGCTGATCGGGGCCACCCAATTGACTCAGCTGGGCCCTGAGGTCCAACTGCGCCATATCAAGCGGCTCCTGGTTCACCAACATTATGCTGCTGCTTCGCAGCAGAACGATATTGCCTTGGTGGAACTGGACCAGCCCGTGAAGTGCAGTAACTACATCCAGCTTGCCTGTGTACCCAATGCCTCACTTACAGTGTCAGAGCTGAAAATCTGCTACATTGCTGGTTGGGGTTCCAGCAGTGCAAAAGGTGAGTTCCCAAAAAGGACTCATGCCCTGAGGGCAAACTGGGCACACTGGGGAGACAAGTCGGGCTTCCCAACAGCAGAGGCCAAAGCCAGAGTCAAGCTGCAGGACATATGCCTCTGGAGAGATGGGCCTGGCCTGCCACCCAAAGCCAGACAGAAAGGACCCAGCACTTTGCTGGATGATTCCAAGGCAAAGACAAGCCCTGGGGAAGGACTTCACCCCCAGAGAGAGGAGAATTGGCAACAAGTTGCTGAATGCTTATTCTTTTCTGTGCTCTCAGCTCAGAGACCAAGTGATGTCCTGCAGGAGGCCAAGGTCCATCTCCTTGACATCCAGCTCATTAACAGCAGCCGCTGGTATGCTGGGACCATCCACACCCACAACCTGTGTGCTGGCTACCCAGGGGGTGGCATTGACACATGTCAGGTAGGAGCATACTACGAGTCAACCAGTCCCCAGCAGCACAGACAGCTGCCCAAACACAGCCCAGCATATGCTCTGCCTGGCAAGTCACTTTCCCATGCATGGGATCCCACCACTGGTAGGGCTTCCTTCCTCTTCCCCATATCTGCAGGTCCTTGCCCAGTGCCCATGTCCCGGAGGCTTGGCACTCTACCCAGAAAGCCCATGCAGTGCTCTTGGTAGCTCAGCAGTCCACTGGATCATCCGCCATTTGTGCATCCAGGACTGCTATGCAGATATGAGAGAGGGCTCTACCTTACAGACCCCCAGCGTATTTCCAGCTGAGGTTCTGAAGACTCTAGCACCTGAGCAGAGCCCTTCTGTGCCAGGAATACAGCAGGGACTGCAGGAGAGAAGCAAGCTCTTAGTGCTGACAACAGCCACTCAATAGCACCTTAATCCTCCCTTGTCTGCTGCAGGGTGACAGTGGAGGTCCTCTGGTGTGCAAAGATAACAGTGCCAACTACTTCTGGCTTGTTGGAGTGACCAGCTGGGGTAAAGGCTGTATCAGAGCAAAATGGCCTGGAGTCTACACTTCCACTCAGCACTTCTATGACTGGATCCTGGTCCAGATGGGCCTGTGCCCAGCTGTAACATCCGCTCCAACACCAGAGGCAGCCTTCACCTCAGCACCCTTTCAGGAGCCAACTCAAATACCAACACAATCAGGCTGCTTTACCCCCACTCCACATCCACACACAGCTACAGCAGCTACTCCAGTGGCAGAGTCAGCCATCACCTCAGCCCCTTCTCAGCAGCTAAGGCCAATGCCAACACAATCAGACTGTTTCACACCCACTCCACCCCCATGCTCAGCTGTAAGAGCTACTCCAGTGCCCGAGCCAGCCTTCACCTCAACCCCCTTTCAGCAACCAAGGCCAACACCAACACAATCAGGCTCGTTTGTGCCTGCTCCACATCCATACCAGATACTGGTGCAATTCTTAACTCGGGTGCACAAGATTCTACAGGACCTAATGGGAAAAAAGGCTTGAGCAGCAGGATGAACAGGATCCAGTGCAGGCTGCAGTGAACCGCTACCATTTCCTGCTATGGCACTGCCTGCTGATCCAAAGGCAGACACATGGTCAAAGATCTGCTCTGTTCTGCCAATGTTCCTCCTCTGCGTGTCTCTGCATGCAAATGATGAAGTTGATTTGGTTGTGAAAATAAAGTTGCCTATTGTCGCCATTAGCCAAGATTTCAGTCCAATTCAGTCTCCTCTGCAAGGCAAGGAGTCTCTTGCCTGGCACCTGCAAACCAAGGTAGTGGCAGGAGAAGGTAACACAAGTCAGAGGGGGGTAGAGGTCTTGAGGAGAGCAGTTGGAACACTACCTGTTTTAGACTGCCTATCAGTGGGATCCCTGTGTGTGTGACTTGAAACTGGACTCTCTCATGACTTAGGAGACATGGTTCTGGAAAAACTCAAGGTTAACCCCAAGGACTGGGTAAGGAGCTCCATCCAGCATGGAGATGACTTGGCACTAGAGGGAGAATCGGCCAGTGGGAAAAAAAGGAAAACAACAGCACTTTCCTGCAGTTCCCTATGCTCGCTGCCCCCACCTCGGCTCCCATTCACCTGACTCCCTGAGAGGTTGCAATCCAGCAATTATTTCTGTCCTGGAACAGGAATTTATATTGCCCTTAATTCTGATATCGATTAAAAGTTTCAAATGGAAGGTAAAGGGCCTATGGAAGTTCCTTCTCAGCTGGATATTGTGTCCTCTACTTTCAGTCTCACAGAGAGATGGTCAGAATCTGCTGCCTTAGATAAAAGTTCCTAGAACAAAATAAGACTGCTCTGGGCAAGACTTCGTCTGTGCAGTCTTAAGCTGCTCAACACATGTTGATATTATATGCACTTTTTTCAGCTGTATTTCTAATCTCACTGAGCCCAGCTCCACAATTTTAATCTGAAAACACAAGAGGAGAGAAGACCTAACTTGTTTCAGCAGTCACTTCAAAGGATACCACCACCAATGTGCACACTGGGACTACAAGCTTTCCATTCAAATTATATGTGCTCTCACATTTTTTCCAGCTTGCAGATATCCTAAAGTAACTATATCGAAGTACAGACACTGGTCACAAAAGGCACGTGCTCAGCAAGCTGTCATTGTCACCTCATTTAACTCACCTCCTCTGAAAAGCAGCATGCACCCCTGGAGTTAGGCACTCTCCTGCTCAGCTGCATGTACCATCATATTCTTTCCCTCTTGCAGAGCCCAGCTCCAAAACTTCATACATCCAGTAGTTGCTCCCATGCCAAAGGGATTGAAACAAAAAGTTAGCTCTGGCCTTTGCTTTCCCATTTGCAGCTTATAAACTTCACAACATGCACAGGTCTATGTGCTCAGGTCTACACTCCCTCACATATCCTCTGTCTCACTGACTCCAGCTACAAAACTAAAAACATTCAACAGCTGATGCCCTAGAAAAGGTTCCAGAAGAAAAAGCCAGTGCTGGAATTGCAGGCCTAGGAACTGCACAGCCAACAAAGAGAATCCCCTTCCTTCCCAGGTATAGTCAGGATCTCATCCTTTTAGTCTCAAAGAGCCAGGACCCACAACTGAACCCTTACAACTAACTGCTTGCACAGACACAGCACAAATTGCTCTTGGTTGTACTGGTATGCTTTTGTCACTCATAAAACACACAATGGTGGTGTGGACTTGCAAAAGAAGTCAAAGTCCCTTGACTAAACCAGCTAAACCAGCCAAAGAGTAGCTGCCAGTTGGAAACATCAGTACCTTCAAAGGAACTGTGTCAGGACAGGTTTGGCTGAGAATCTCTATTCATGTGCAAACCCTTACTTGCACTCACTCAAGAGGCAAGACGAACTCCTTTCCAGTTCTATGTACTAATAAATTTTGCCATTCCCACTGAATGCAGGTACACCATTGAAAACCTCTGGAAAAACAGAGCTCACAAAAGGGTCAAGTGAGAGATCTGTTGCTGGCTCCACCTTCAGCTGCACCCATTGACCTGCAGCACATACCCTGGGATCTGCACTTCTCTTCAACTCTCTTTCACCATCATAATCCTTCAGACTCACCAAGTCAGAATTTAAAACTGAATCCCCCCCACTAACTGCTCAGACACTAAAAGCACCAGGACAAAAAGATCAACAGCTTAGTTTTCACATTCTCGCTCTAGTTGTTCAACAGGTATAACCAATAGCCCTGTATACAAGGAAAAGCATTCAAACTTGCCAGGACACTCTCTAAGCTGTCCAATGCATGAATCCAAAAGGTATTTTCTTGCCAGAGAGGAATGATGACACCATCTCAGCAGAATATGTTCCCTGCCTTCAAAACAGAAAACATCCAGGAATTGTCCCCATTGCTGAAACTTGTAGCTGGGCATTTCCTACCCCTGACAGTGTATCGTCCACCCACCAAGACTGGGGATAGCTGCTTACCTTGTCCATAGACTGCCAAATATATCAGAAGACTACCTGACTGTCTTGGGTTGAGCTGGCAAAATGCCAACTGCCCAACACAGAGTCAGTCTCTTTCCCCCCCACACTGAGAAAAGGGAGAAAGGGAGAAAAAATCCCTCAAACTATGTTTAAACTTAAACTAACTATATATATTTGTATAGAAAAGAGAAAATTAAAACTATAATATAACGCACACTTAATGCAAGTTAGATATAACACCAATTTTCTTCCTCCCACCAAAACCAGATTCCATCACTCTAGATCTATAAGCACCCCAAAAGACACCCAGCAAGAAACAGAAGGTATAACAACAAAATGTTTCTACTTCCCTGAACTCAAATAAAATGCAAGTAGCAACAGCAGGGCCCAAGACAGCAAGACAGCAGCTGCATCTCTTGCCTCTACTTCAGCCATGAGGGAACTGAACAAGCCACTCCCACATCAGCTCCTACACTTAGAGATGATGTCAGAATATGGTATGGAATACTATTGGCCAGTAGTCAGCTGTCAGCTAGGCCAGCTCAGCTCAAGTCAGCTGATAGTCTCAGGCCTAGTCTGAAATCTAAAGCCTAAATTTAGGCCTACCTAGCTAAACCTATAACACTGACAAATTGAATACCTTGGGAGGTACCCACAAAAGAGGTGCCTGATAGAAAAATAGTTGCTGCCCTTTTCATTCCTTGGGCACCCAATTCTTTGCAGAGCAAGCCCTAGGACTAAGTGTTTCATTCTTAAGAGAGAACACTATTATCCCTTTTCAGAAGTTAACTTCAAAATTTGAATACCAACTCAATCATTGCAATTGTCGAGGGATAGCTCCCACAGAAAAAGTACCAGGACAGAAAGCTGCTCCTGTTCACTGCTACCTATCATCTACTTCTGAAGCACTGGGCCCACCTGCCTTCCTTCCCATCTACAAGCACTGGGACACGCTTTCAGGAGCCCAGAACTAAAAGTTGGCTCCCAGTTCCAGTATTGCAAACGTCCAAGAATTGCTCCCACACAACAGTGGGCTGGGAGAGATGTTTCTTGTTCCAAGTTTACCTCCCCACAGTACCGCAGTGGGACTGTGGTGGTTACTACCCAAGGAAAGGCACTCTAATTTGCTTCCCCACCCTAGAAATGTGAAGCCAATTGTCAAAACTTGCATACACCTTGGATTTTCTACACCAGAGGTACTGGAACAGAAAGCTGGGGCTGATCTTTATGCCCACTAGTCTTTATGTCCGTATCCTCTGCACCTGAAACACTGTACCCAGCTATTTCCTTTCTCCACCTCCCTTTGCATTACCTTACATATCAACTTCACTTAACTGCCCCTTTCTTGCTTTGCCTTGCTTACCCCTCCCTTGCCTTGCCTGGCCTACCTCTCACTTGCCTTACATTAGAAACCTGCCCCTTTCCTTTCTTTGCCTCCCACTCCTTTGCTTTGCCTTACCTTGATTACACCTCCCTTGCCCCGCGTTAGCTTCCATTTCTGTCCCTTGCCTTAAATTTCCTTCCTCTCCCTTTGCTTTCTTTAGCTTCCTACACTTCCCTTGTGTTGCAGTGCTTTTTGTACCCATCTTCTGCCTCTGTTTCTCTACCCCTTTCTTTCCCTGGCTATGTCTTACTTTGCCTACACCTGCTCTGCCTTTCCTAAAATTTCCTGGTGTTGCCTTGCCCGTCTCTTCATTGACTTCCTTGGGTTGCCCAACCCTGCCTCTTCCTTGGCCTACCCATACCTCTTTTACCTTGCCCTTCTCTCCTCTTGCCTTGCCTTGACTAGCCGTACCTTGCTTTTTATACACCTTCCTAGTCTTGCTTTACCAGCTCTTGCGTTTTCTTGCCTTACCTGCACCTCTCATAACTTGCCTTTTGCTCACTTGCCTTGCCTTGCCTACAACTTCCTGTCCTTCCCTTGCCTGCTACTCTCTTGCCTTGCCCTGTCTTGCCACCCCCTCCTTGGCCTTTCATTGCCTTGCCTACCCATCCCCCAATTTAATTGTGAGTAGCCCTTTCTTACCTGGCCTTCCCTTGCCTTGCCTTTCCCCGCCTTTGCCATGCAAGGCAAGGAAGGGGTAGGCAACACAGAGAAGGGTTAGGTGAGGCACAATGAGGGAGGGGCAGACAAGACAAGGCAGTGGAGTAGGAGGTGAGGCAAGACAAGACAAGTCAAAGCAATACACAGCAAGAGAGGATTAGGCAAGGACATGCAAGGGAAAGGTAGGAGAGGCAAAGTGAGGCAAGAAAGGGGTAGGCAAGGCAAAAAAAAGGCAAGGGACTGGTGTAGTGTGGTAAGGCAAGGCAAGGCATGTGTATGCAAGGGAGAGAAGTAAAGTAAAGGAAAGGGAAGGGTAGTCAAGGACAGACCATGCAAGTGCAGAACAGACAAGACAAGGCTAGGCAAAAGAGGTCTAGGCAAAAGAAGGCAAGGCTAGTGGTGTTTAGGAAAGGTACAGTCAGGCAGGGGAGGGGAGAGAAAGGCACACCACTGCAGTAGGCAAGGAAAAGCAAGGTAAGTCAAAGGAGGTGTAGGCAAGACAAGGCAAGGCATTGGTAGGTTGAACAAGAGAAGGCACAGGTGCAGGCAAGGCAAGCACTGGCAAGGTAGAGCAAGGCTGGAGTAGGCAAGCCAAAGCAAGGCAAGGCATTGGAAAGCAAGTCAAAGAAGGAGGCTGAGGGACAAGATACAGCAAGGGAGGGGTAGGCAAGGCAATACAATGGAGGGGGAAGTGAGGCAATGCAAGGAAAGTAAGGGGTAAGTGACGCAAGGCAAGGGACACCTAGACAAGGCAAGGCAAGGGAGAGCAGAGGAAGGAATGACAAGACAAGCTGTGTGTAATCAATGCAAGGCAAGAGAAGGTGGAGTAGACAAGGTAAGAGCAGGAAGTGAGGAACAGAAAAGGTAAGGCAAGGAAAGGGCAGGCAAGGGAAAGCACAGGAAGAGAAGGGTAGGCAAAGCAATGCAAGTCAAATGACGAGCAGGTAAGCCAAGGTAAGGCAAGTGATGTTAATGGACAACAAAGAAAGGAAGTGGAAGGATGGTGGAGGCAAGGCAAGGTTGGGTAGACAAGGTTGGATAGGCAAGGCCATGCAAGACAGAGAGAGGTAGGCAAGGCAAGGCAAGGCAGAGGAGAGGGAGGCCATTCCCTTAAGAGTTGGACTCGATGACATGTATTAGGCAATGCCAGTCAAAGGAGGGGCACGCAATGCAATGCAAGGCCAGGAAAGGAGGGGTCGGGAAGTCCAGGTGGGGGATTGGTATGAAAAGGTAACACAAAGCAAGAGATGGATACACAAGGCAAGGCAAGTGAGAGGTAGGTGAAGAAAAGCGAGGCAAGGTAAGGTAAGTGTAGGAAAATCAAGGAAAAGTAAGGGAGAAGTAGGCAAGTCAAGGGCAAGGAAGGGAGTGACAGGCAAGACAAGACAAGGAATAACATCAAAGGAGTGGATAAGCAAGGCAAGGCAACAGTAGGCAAGGCAAGGCATGTCAAGGGATACACATGGCAAGACAAGGAAAGGGCAGGGTCAACAAGGCAAGGGATGGGTACGAAAGGCAAGGCAAGGGAGGGGTTGCAATGCAATTCAAGGCAAGGAAAGGGAGTAGAAGGCAAAGCAAGTCATGAGAGGGGTAGACAACACAAGGCCACTCAGGGGCAGTCAAGGCAAGACAAGGTAATGCTAGGGAGGTGTATGCAAGGAAAGGTAAGGTAGGGGTAGTCAAAGCAAGGCAAAGTGAGAAGGAGCAACTCCCAATTTTCCAGAAGACCCCGCCCCCCAAAATCCTAGGGCCTGTTTACTCAACCCTTATCACTAAGCATGCTCTGTTCTTTCTACCCAGATTTGGGGCTTTACTGAGTTCGCTGTACCATGGACTGGAAGCTATAAATCAGGTAGCAGTAGACATGTATATGTATGTATGTATGGCCAAACTTCGCTAACGAAGATTTGGGAAGGACTCTCCCCCACGTGGGTGTGCCCT
>JAOXXN010000311.1:1420058-1431293 GCA_026770055.1 Myrmophylax atrothorax
AACAAATTAATTCCAGTTTAAAAGATACATCAGCTTACATGTTATTTCACTGCTCAGTGTATTCTAAGCAGATTTCTTATAATGGTTTCTTGGGGGGGGGTATGTTTTATTTCAGGGAGCTACCATCAGAAGAGATGAACATACAGGAGCTGTGATTGTAGCAAGGATCATGAGAGGTGGTGCAGCTGATCGCAGTGGTATGATCAGTGGTAAATTTCTGAAGAAAAGGGGATTTTAAATTGCATTTGTAAACTTCTAAAGTTTCCTAAGTGTGCACTTAGCATTTCTGTATTTCATCAGTAATCTGTTAATCTAATTACATGGCTTTTTTATGAAATGGCCACTAGGAAAAGCTGCAAACAAAGATAGAAGAAGTAAGTTTGAGCTTTAGAAGGAAGAAAAGAAAAGAATAATTCCAATCTAGTATCTTGGTTTATTCAGTGTATCACGTGTTCTTTTCTGTGTGCTTTACTGAGAATTTTCTTTTATGTTGGTTAACAGTAGCTGTCTATAAGACAAGTACATTTCATACTGAACTGGATAAGCAAACCTAAAAATTGTAGAGTCTCTTCATGGCTTGTTAAAAAAATGAGTCTAGCATTGGTTTTGGGACCCTGCAGTGTTTATCTGTTGACAAACATACCGCTCCTGCCTTTAAAATGACCAGTGTGCTTCCTGACTTTACAAGGTTTGAGCATCCTCATGGAACTATTCCAGTTTTGCATTCTTCATGCTTATCCAAATAGAGGCAGTGGTTTTCCAGAGTATCTTGCCACGTGTTGTCTGTCTGCATTCTGGTCTCCTTTGAGATTGTGCTGCATGAAAAAAAAAAGCCATATGGAATAAGGGTAGGAGACTTGGAGGCACATTGCCAACAAAGGCCATCGTATTAAATCCATCAAGCTGGATGAGGAAGGAGAAAAGCTACATGCTAATGACTTAGGCTGGACATCAGAGGGGTGGTAGACCTATTTTAATTTACTTACCATCTTTTCAGGTCTTGTCCATGTTGGAGATGAACTAAGAGAAGTCAATGGTATTACTGTGCTTCACAAACGACCGGAAGAAATAAGTCAGATTTTGGTCTGCACTGATTTTCATTTCAAGATCTTTTCTGTTGGGTGATCTAGTAATTATAGTAGATAAAATTTAACCATGAGTTTAAAATACAGAGCTAAAAGATGCAATCCCTGCTTGTCTTTGTATTAAGAGTTTGTCTTCTCCCAGTGGATTAGTCTTCTCCCTTTGACTTCAGAAACTTCTGCGAACTGGATCGGTACCAAGTAAGATACAAATACAAAGTTAACGTGTTGTTCTGTCAAGAACTTCCCTTTAATGCTTTGTTTATGACAAGCAAATTGCAAATTTAAAGTATATTCCTGGAACATGAGCAGTTTATTCATAGTACAGTATTCTGGGAAGCTGAAGAAAGTCTTGGCTGTGTGTCTGGTAGAGCTCTGTCTGTCTGTTCTTTGCCAGCAGATTCCCAGTGACATTGGCAAATTCTTGCTTTGAGCTTCTCTAACTAATGAATACTGAGCAAATTGTGGTAGAAAGTGTTATAGCTCCAATGTTTATCTCTGACTTCCCTCCTGTGGCTTTGCTCCCCCTTATCTTGGTGTGGAGTGGAGTTAGGAACACAGTAAGAAGAATGGCAGTGCTAGAAGACTGAAGTTATATCTGGTGTCAGTTCCATTGCCTAATTTAAATTTAGATCAAAACAATCCTGAATAATGACAATGACTGTTTTTAACTTGGGGGCGTAAGGGGTGTGTCAAAATAATTTTGAAATAGTGTGTAAAATTTTATTTATGGGGACCCTGGGATGCTATTCCTCTGTCCTGTATATACGAATTACACCTGTCCTGTGTAATTACTAATTGTGTCTGTCCCGTGTAAACTAATGCCTGCAGTAGAATAGTTTCCTTTTCATGGTTTATTGTTTTGAAGAAGAGCTACAAATGTTTGTCCGTGTTTCCTTTTTGATCTGGGCAGAATAGCAGCCTTCTCTAGGACACGGTTCATCTCATCCAGAATAACACATCTGAAACAGATCAGCTGAACCTGTTCTAGATTTCTGAAGTATCTAGAAGTGCTTTTTAATTTACTAAAAACAATAGTTGACATTTACTAGCAAAGATTTCTAGAGTGGAAGTAGCAGATGTTGATTTTGTAGATGTTTACATTTCACTCGAAGCAGGTAGCCACTATGTGGAGAAAATACAGCAGTATTTCAATGCAGCACTTCAAAATGGTTAGTCTGCAAAAACTTAAGTTAATGTCATATCATACTAACAGCCAGAGAAGTAGTCAATGCCCTGTGAACTCTAGTCCAGAAATTATTGCAGTTGGTAAAAGCAAATGAGGGAATTTTAAGGCATGTCTTAATATGTTCTAGTCAAGCAGTTACTGTGGATGTCTCCATGGGCAGGATGCTGTTGTGGAGGATTCATGAAACATGATGATAGTCTCTATAATGAACTTAAATAGTGGATTAACTTGGCCTGTTACCATTCTGAGACGAAAAGACAGCCTCTAGCTCCTTAACTGGAGCTTGAATAGTCTGCATTGTATCCTTGTCCTGCTTTCAAAGTAAAAAACATCTCTCTCTTTCTCAGGCTCAGTCTCAGGGGTCAATAACATTAAAAATAATTCCAGCCATCAAAGAAGAAGATCGTCTAAAAGACAGCAAGGTACTGAAATACCAAAACACACATTTTCATGCTTACACGGTCTGTAAGTAGAACAGGCTTGTGAGTTTTATCCTCTTCATCATATTGGCACATGTTCTTCCATAGCATTTCTGAAATGTAGCCTCTTCTTTTTGGTTCACGTAATTAAAATTGGTGTTTCTGCCAGTCTCCCTGTTCTGTGACAGCTGGAATCTGTCCATGATCTCTGGGCATTTTGCAACTCATCTGCATTACTTGATTAGCTTGATGATCTTGATCAGCAATCACTTACTGCTCACCTGGCCTCTTACAGGATTGCTCTGTCAATCTCTGCTTCCTGCTCTTGGTTGCTGAATTTTTCCTTGAAGCCCACAAATCACTTTTTAAAGTGGTTTTATGGTGATTTGTTAAATAGCATTAACGTAAAATCCAAAGTTGAATAGTGGATTTAGATGCATTAAAGGAACATTTTAAGGACAGTCTTTATGATTGGGCAACTTTACCATAAATCCGTTTTTATTGTTTTCTCCCTCCCCTTACTTTGCCCCCCCATTTCTGTATTTCATTTTATACTTGATGTGCACTGTGATCTGTGTTTCCTGGGGCTTTGATCTTTTGAATCTCGTGTTCCACAGTGCCAATATGTAATGACTGGATATGGTCTTGAAAGTTAGCTCATTTTTCTGCATAACTGGTTAAATCATAATAGAGATGCAGCTTGCTGAGTTTCCATATTTTCATGAGTGCTTAAAGGAGAGATGAAGTGTATATATAGTTAATGGTGTTAGCATTGGGAAAAGCCTTTTAAAGGTAGTTTGAAATTCCAAATAGGACAAGAAGAAATTATATGTTACTTTCTTTTAAAGGTTTTTATGAGGGCGCTTTTCTGCTATAATCCCAAAGAAGACAGAGCCATTCCTTGCCAGGAGGCTGGGCTGCCTTTTAAGAGACGACATGTCCTAGAAGTTGTAAGCCAAGACGATCCCACGTGGTGGCAGGCCAAGCGTGTTGGAGATACCAACCTCAGAGCAGGCTTGATCCCCTCAAAGCAGTTCCAAGAAAGGTTTGTCAGCAAAGAATACAGATTGATTGATTTTTTCACACGTGGGTAACTTGGTTTTGTTATTTGCTAGTAAATGATGGAACCCTTCAAATGGATCTGGAAAGTGGTGGGTAATTTCTAGTATGTGTAACTGCACTGACTGTTTTGGACAAAGGTCATCTGCTTTTCTGAATGTTACAAAAAAAAGACCATGTGGGGAAAAGGAAATTAAAAAAAAAATTAGATAAACTATTGATTTCTGTGCTCTGATATGTGAAAGCATAAGATGTTTTAAATCTTCTCTCTCATTCCCTTATCAGGAGCAATCTGGGACTGTCATACTTTTTAAAAAAGTCTTTTAAATTGTTGAATCAGAGACATGTTAAATTTTAAATGCAAGGCACTATTTCATTCTTTCTTTTCAATGCTATGTGTGTAACATGCTATAAATTCCCCGTAAATCTGAGCTTACATGTCTAAAATAGAATTATTTTCTATTCAGACGACTGACTTACAGAAGAGCAATGGGCACTCTGCAGAATTCCAGAACTCTGAAGAAACCATTGTGTAAGTCTGTTCTGGTTTTCCAGTAATGTTTTAATTGATACTGAGTTCTCAGTATTTGTTATTTCAACCATGATGTGTTTGAGTGTATTTTGCCATTGATTGATCTTCTGCATACAATCTGCCAGTGATTGATATGTGTGGGTAGAAGCTGCTACATGGGAGGGTTTGATTCTGAGCTTTATGCAGTGTCACTAGTGCCTGTTGTTTTCAAAAAACATAGCTGGCCCCTCTGCCTGCTTTCAAGAACTTGAGGCCTTACATATCCTTTAGATGCTTTCAAATTTGTTAGTGTTCACATTTTTTCTGTGGTTTGAAACTTGAAAGCTGTAAAAATAAGCCAAAGCATACTTCCTGCAGTTCTTACACAAGTGCCTGAAATTACTCTAAACTTTCACAAAAATAAACTCTTACCTGTAAGGAGGATAAAAATCACTGGAGCTGCTGGCAGTACATTCTGTGTTTCAGGCTTTGCCTTACAGTTCTAGTCTTAAGTAGACTTCAGAGTGATTTTTTTTTTTTACAGTTCTGAAGGCTCTGTCACTGAATTATTCACACAAAAAACACTGCATGTGATGAAATTGCTGCAAAGGAATGAAAGGCAGATGTTCTGATTATCCCAGAACATAACATTCCTGTTGCTCTTGAGTGCTTTGGCACAGGAATTACTGATGTGTGGGGAAGCCCTGTGACTGTGTGAGGCCAGACATTGTGCTGGGAGTACCACCCTTATGTAGATTAAGAATCTGAACATTGTCCATCTTGAGTGATGTAAGTGAACTTTGACCCGTGGTGCGTGGCACGTGGCACGGACAGGTACAGGTATTCTTATGCTACAAAACGGGGGAAAGGTGCTCAACCAGATTATAAAGTAGCATTACTGGTTTAAATGAAGCTTTCTTACAGTTAAGCTGTTAACTGGTTATAATTCTAAATGGCACCCTGAAAATCTTTAACCAGTGGATAAGGGTGTATTACTGCAGTATTCCCTTTTTAAGATAGTGATTGCCTGTTAAGCAATCAGACTGGAAGAACCTTCCTTTCCGTTCTCTCTAATTTTGCTCAATTATTTGTCCACCTTTTAATATCATTTCAACTCTGCCTTTCATGCTAACTACAGATGATCAGTCTTCTGACAAAGGTAGGTCCCTCTTCTAACTTGCTTTCTGTCTCAATAGAAACAACCAATGCATTTTCTAAAATACTTGCTATGCTCCCAAACCAAGGGTATAGTAGTTATATTGTTCCTAGGACAGTTTCTTTATGAATTACTATTTAATTTAATTCAGATTGATGACTTTAATAATGATAACTTTCAAATTTGCGCCCTATTCAAGAGAAAATATTTGTGTCTTCCAATACAAGTGGTTTGCACATTTCCCAGTGAGGCTGAAAAGGTTGCAAGTCAAAGACAGTCTTTGTATCTGGTATGTTTAAAAATAAAAAAAATACTTGGGTTTAACATTTTAGGGCACCAGTATCAATTCAAAGTGATTTGTCTTCACTGTTCATTTGGACTGTTTGCTGTGTTATTTTCATTATGAGCAACTGTGTTGGGCTCATGCAGTTTATATGTCACTGTACCAGATGCCTTTCCAAATATCAGGTATTTGCTGTTGAATTCTGCATGCTGTGATTTTTTAATTATTTTTTCCCAACGTTACACACACTTCTTGAGAAGTACAACAGCTCAGTATTTCTCTTAGGATTGTGGTGTAGTGTTTTGCAGCTCAGTATTGTGGTTTATTTGCACACTTTCAGAGGCCCAGGGGGTGGTTGTAATTTGAGGAGGGGTAGGTAGGGGGTTTTTTTAACATAGATTTTCATGTTATTTTGCATCCATGCATAGGACCAAAGCATCAAATCTTTACTTTTCAATCAGGAATCAATTAGCATCAATAATTTAACTTAGTCAAAATGAAGGGGATGAGAGCTCATTTTTGTCATCTCTGATTCCTTTTTTTCCAAGCCCAAATGATAATGAAATACTGGAAGAGGCAATATTCTTACACAATCATTTATAAAGTAATTCATTACAAAAAAGAGCTCTGTGTTTGTGGAGTCTTCTTCTTCACTTAAGCCTGAGTATTGTACTTTTAACAGCAGCACTCCTCAAATGTCATGAATGCTGAAGAGCACAAGCTCTGGGAACTGTAAATACCAAGATGTAAAACTCTCTAGAGCAAGATCAAAATCAAGGATTTTTTTAAAATATAAACTGCTGACCAAGGCAAGTATTTTTTTGGTGTCAGGAACACGTGTTTAAAAATGTGTGCATACAATGCAGGATATAAAATTCCTTCCTTTGCCAGTGACTTGTATCGTACACGTGGTTGAAGATCTCTCCCTCCTCCCTCTCTGTGCCCTGTCCTCACCTCCTTGCTTTTTAATTTACAGAAGACTGTGATTGTGAAGGATATTTCAATGGACAGTATATAGGTGAGAAACCAAAGCTTCTTTCCCTTCCCTAACACCCTCACCCTGGAAAAAACAAACACCAAATAAACCCACCCAAAAGCTCCACCTCCCCATTAAAGTTAAAACCAGCCTATTTATATTAATTTCCCACACATTCATAAACTGGATTATCTCTGTGAAGAGGCATATTTGGACTTCAGCATAACCAATACTTGGCAACTCAAGGTAGTATGAGGGGGTTTTTCTTACAGATTGAGTCCTTGGGTTTCTGCCTCTTATGTAAACTTCTTATGCATAATATTAGCATATATGCACAATTTGATTATAAAAAAAAATGTGGGAGTAACTTGCATTCAAAGACAGCAACTTGTAGCTGAATAAGCTGGAAAATCTGGGTTAGTGAAGATAATGTCTTAATTTATCTTTTGTTTTCCTGCACAGCTGGTTTACGCAGGAGCTTTAGATTAAGTCGTAAAGAGAAGAACAATCTGAATGAAGGAAAACAAGTGGAGCAGGCAGATGGAGCAGAGTTCCTGACTTACGAAGAAGTGACAAAGTATCAGCAGCAGCCTGGGGAACAGCAGAGGCTGGTGGTTTTGATTGGTGAGATACACAAGTGGTTTCTTCAAGCACACTCCTGAATCGTATTAGTTGTGTGAAACTGATGTATTTATTCTCTGCAGTATTCCATTTCACACAGAAATTTACCAGCAAATTTTCTTTTATTAGGTTGTTTGGGGGCCAGATTAAGTGAGCTCAAGCAGAAGGTTGTGTCAGAGAACCCACAGGAGTATGGAGTTGCAGTTCCACGTGAGTAAAATTTACTTACTTGTGTGTGTTGCCACTTTACTCCATAAATGCTGTCTAATAAATGCAGTGCCAGCTGCACTGATGGATGATAATTTGTGTTCTGACTATTGATTATATGCATATGTCAAAAGCAGTTAAAATTATTTTTCCCATTGTAATGTTTGTCCTCAGTAGGTGAATAAATCATTAAGTAACTTGACATGTATGCATTTTGGAATTCTGTCAACTTAGTGGGAGTTTTTTAATTGTGTTTTCCCAAGTGAACAGCTTGCATTTTCTCAGTATCTGTTGAAAGAATGAAAAACTGGATACAGGAAAATAGATTGTGGCTTGCAAAAAAAGCTAGTGTGAAAACCTGGTATCTTAAGATGCAGCCAAAACATTGGGTTTTTAAAAGACTATATGATTTTTCTTGAATATCATAGTAGCTAAAGTTAAAAAAAAACAAGGCAGACAGCAATAAACCAAGTCAAAATGTGGACATCTTTGAAATTGTTGGTATATCTAGGCTGTTAGTATATCCAGGCAGAGTAATAAAGGTAGTGATTCTTGCATGGCTTTGTGGCTGGAGTTACACTGAACTTCTTTTGCTGAATTATTTTCTGAAAAAAAAAAAAAATTACCACACACACACAAAAAATCTATCCATGTTTGTGTTCCCCAACAAGCTTCCTTTGGAATGAAAAAATTAAAATTGAGGGCAGGGTTTATATGTTATTTGAGATTTAAAAAAAAAAAATCTGTCAGGCAGACATTCAGTTAGTTAGCAGAACTCATATGGGTAATTCCTACTTGGATGTAAACACATACACAAAAAATTAGCAGAGGCATCAATTTGTAGAATGATCACCAAAGCTTCTCCTACAGGAATAACAATTATGAAGAGAAATGAACAACATAAAAAGGAAGAGACACGTGTAATTATAGAAGCTTCACAGTAGCTTAGGAAAACAGCCAGCAATATTCTTACTGTAAACTCAGAGGTACCATAATAGATAATAGGACTTTATATGTGTCACAGGTTTATTTTTGAAGTTTCAAAGACAATGAGAGTCTAGTATTCCACACAGTTAAGTCACACTGTTTTCTGTAGGATACATTCTATTGCTTCTACCAGGTGTAAGAAGGATGTCTCCTCATTTTTGTGTTAGTGACAGCACTCTTGGGAGCAGAACAACTTATTACAATTTTTGAGATTGAGTTTAAAACAAAATGATACGGTTTGATTTATATTTTATGTTAATTTGAATTTGCCAGTGTTTAACTGCCTTGTTTGAGGTCACGAAAACGTGACTGGAACTAAACAGAGAAAGCTGTTTGCAAAGGCTGATGTATTTCCCGTGTCTCGCTTCCATTCTCTTCTAGATACAACCAGGTCAAAGAAAAGTCATGAGAAAGAGGGAGTAGAATACAATTTTGTCTCTAAGCAATCATTTGAGACAGATGTGCAGCTAAACAAGTGAGTTAATTTTAAAATACTGGTATAATTGTCTATTTAAAAATACTGCTCATTCAGTCTTGCATCATATAAATACCAAAATGGCTTGTCAGGTTGGACTAGCTGTATTAGAAAGGGTTTTTTTTTTCCAAGTAAAAAGCTCTTGATTAGTCTGGACTGTTAGCATGAACTCAAAACTTTAGTAAGAAGCAATTTAGGAATAACATAAAACTAGAAAGAAGATCCTAAGTTAGAATTTAAACCTGCATATCGTAAGTATTGTGACTGGTCAGGATTTAATCTAGTGAAAGTATCAGATACTTAAGTGGGCCTACTGATTCTCTATTTAGTATGATGGGTAAACTGGACTTGTGAATAAAACTGGTTCAAGTGTATGGTAGAGTGAAACTGTGGCTGCAAAGAACTTGCTGTGAGATTGAGTGTGTTTCCTCAGGTTTTTGACCAGCCTTCCAAAAGATGGAAGAGTTGCAGTCTGTTGCCTTGCCAGTTTTGTTCTATTTGCTATGAAAAACATCCTTTCTTCTTATTCCCCATTTTGTCAGTAGTACAGGTTAGCTGTTAGTGTCATGTGAAGGAGACTATTGCCACAAAGCAATCAGAAAGGAGAAAAAATGAGAGAAAAGAAATCCTCTCCTATGTGTCCCCAGTTTTCTGCCTTTCTCCTCCTGTTTGACTACTGTAACTTTGGAAAATAGCTGTCAAATGTTCTAAATTAACTATTCTTTGTAGGTGGTATTTAAAAATGTATTGACTTTTTAGATTTGTGGAACATGGAGAATACAAAGAAAATTTATATGGTACAAGTCTGGAGGCAATCCGGTCTGTGATGGCCAAAAAGAAGGTTTGTTTGGTGGATGTGGTACCTGAAGTAAGTTCTGCAGCTTATTTTAACAAATGCAAATCTTGCTTACTGTGCTACCAGCCTGAGTAACTGATGTTGTTCACCAGTTGTGGCTACTTGGCCTGCAAAGAACAATGATGCTCCCAGAACTTGTGTTTCCTGGCACGTGGTGTGCCTGCCAGCTAAGCACAGTAGGGCTCTTGGGAAAGCAATGCAGTGGTTAATCTAGGCTTGCTAATACAGCCTAGATGTCACTTTAGTAGCTCTCACTGTGGGACTTTTCCCTTGCTGTAGGAGTAATGTGTGTCACTGTCCCCTCACCTGCTCAAGTCCTACGGAGAATACTTGGAGTGTGGTTGTTTTTTTCATTCCAGTTGCTGTTGTCCCTGAAGCATGTTACTAAGCATTGCAAGCAGTGCCAGTAGACCTGCTCTTAATTCCTCCATACTGTGAGTTAATGTTGGAAATTTTGATTCAGATTTTGTAACTAGGAAAAGACTGGTAATGCTACCTCAGATGGTGAAATCTGAGGCTGCTTCAACAAAGGAAACCAAACCATAACTTGCCCATGAAGTCAATTTTTTTTTATACTTTCCACAGTATTTTTTGCTATGTCCTTGCTCCTTGGTATCACAGTGCACAGTAAGGCAGGTGTACAGCTGAGGTCATGCTCCATATACTCTTGTATTCTAGTCAGGACACTGACATGAACCTTGGTTTGGAAGAGCAAAAGATTAATGTGGTCAGATGTGTAGTACACAGGACTTCACCCCACAGGGTGTCAGTGTGTACTGGTAGAACTATTGAAACCAGTCTGAGTAGATCATTAACATTTAACAAAAAGAAGTTTGATAACAAAAAAACATCTGTTCACAGGCACTAAAGCACTTGAGGACTCCTGAGTTTAAGCCTTATGTTATCTTTGTGAAGCCTCTTATTTCAGAAAAGAAAAAACATGTCCTAAAATCTCCCATGTCAGAAGAAATCTCAGCCCCCCTTGTAAGTATTCTAACTCAATCTCTTCTTTTTAGACATAAAGAAGTATTTGGGATAGCACTTCTGTGACATGAAAAAGCTCCTCTTCTGTGACAGCAAGAGTCTGAGTGGGGTACTAAGTAGGTCTGGTGCACACAGAGCCTTTCAGCTGCAACGTTAGAGTGGGATTTTTGACTCTTTATATACTGACATTTTAAAGTAACAAGAATCTACGTGCTACTTTTCCATGTGGATCTGCGTCCATCATCCAGGCCATGGGAGGGGAAGTTGCTACTGAACTCAGATAAACTGATAATCATTTAGCAGTTCTGATGAGCAGCCCCATCAAAAAATGGTAACAGTAGCCACGTTTTCCTCATATGTTCAAAGTGACACCCCCACTGGTGACACCCAGGCAGTTAAACAGGTACACACAAAATGTGCAAGTCTTACG
>JAOXXN010000311.1:1431393-1458215 GCA_026770055.1 Myrmophylax atrothorax
AAGCAAGCAGGCTGAGGTTTCTGAACTGCTGCCTAAGGGAATCTGTGATGTTTTTTGCCAGACTGCTGGAAACATACGGTGATTCAAGCCACGGTTCCAGAACTTTATTCGGTAAAAATGTTCCAGCTGTGAATGCTCCATCTTCATTTTTCTGTCTGCTTTAATGTGTGTGGGTAACCCATTCTTTGTTCTTAATGGGCTAGAAGTACAGGTCTGTTGTAAGGAGTATGGAAGGCTTTCTCCCAAAATTAATATTAAATTTGGTGGCTGTAAGGGAAGTGTTGGTGAGGAAACAATTTTGCATGAACATCGAGTGGAAAATAAAATATGTTAATGTGGTGACATTTTTTGCCATTAAAGACTTGGTTTATTTACTTACAATCCCATCTAGCAGTGGTTTATAGCCTCATGTGCCCTTAACTGCTGGGAATGGTTCTCCAAGCCCTGTGTTTTGTGGCTGGTAAAATAGTTCATCTCCGCTCAAAAGAAACACTTCTTAGTAGTGCTACTCAAGGGACAAGGAACTCTAAATCTTCCATGTTGAGAATGGACAAGATTCTATGATTTTTTTTCAGGAAACAGATGAAGCTGATGTTAGCATCTCTCTGCTCTTTGGAGAAGCTAGTATTTCAACATTGAACATGATGCAGCTGGAATGAAATGTTAAGGATGAGAGAGATCCAAGGACTGTTTGGAAAGGGAGAACCAAATGGCATACAAATACTGTCTTTTTTCACTTCTAGCTGTGTAAGAAAATCATCTATAAAATCTGCAAAAATCATTCACTGGGAATGAGTTTGCCTCCAGGGGAGCAAGTGTGTGTTGCCAGAGTCCTACATGATTCCAGGGCTGGAGTTCCTATTGATCCTGACCACTGTTTGAAATATGCTGATCTATATATTGATTAAAGCCTGTACTCAGCCTGCTAAGCATAGGAACTCACATCTGAATTTACACTTCTTGGTTTGGCCTTGCACTGTAGGATTTTTCTGTTGCAACCAGAATCCCCCAGACACTGATACTTGCACCCTGGCACAGATGATGTCCTGCCAGATGGAAAATCTGTCAATGTTTGTTGAAATCTTACAGATATTTGGCTTACTGTCATAGTTGCCTGGCACAGACAGCAGAAAATGCAGAAGCTTTGCTCAGGCATCAGGATTCATCTGCTTACACTAAAATTTAGAGGGTGAACAGTCATCAGGAGGAGAGGAACACTCAGGATGTTCAGAGCCTGGAATTACATGAAAATTGTGAGTTATTGCACCTCGAGATTCGTGTAGCTGTAAACCAACTAATTGGGTATTTCTTTTAAAAGTTTAGAACACTTATGTATCCAGCCAAAAGCCTGAGGCTCGTTGCCTTCTTATGGAAATTTGTCCAAAATAATACTTTAAAAAGGCTTTATCTGGAGTTCAGCTCAGTATTAAGACTCCTTGTATTTGCAATTTATGGCTTGAGTTTTAAGTAGGTTTTCTAAAATATTTCTGTTTCCACTTCCAGTAGACACGTGCTGAAAGCTGCTTTTAAAAACAATAAAGGTCTTTATGTCTTTCTAGGCTACCTCTTTTCTCAAAGTGTGCAGAAACTGAGTTAGCTTTCAGCTAAAGCATTCTGTCACATCCTGCTGATGTTGACCAGTGGGCTTGGATTTTCCCAGGAGACCACCTACTGTGATAAAACATTTGTGGGGGAAAGTGAGGCAAATATTGTGACTGACACATAGAAATAATCAGATTGAGAATGAAAAGTAGTGGGTTTGTGACAAAAAAGAGTCAGTGGTCTCCTCTCCTTGGTTAATGGTTATCTCCTCTTACTGTACATTGCATTTCAGGGCCCAAGTAGAGATTTGTGCTGGTGTTTTGTTTGCCATTGTACAACCTGCAGTTTTGATCAGAGCTCATGGCATTATTGCTGGACCTAAATAATTGTCATCCTCAAGCCTGAAACTCATGATTATTATGTAGCAACGTGCTCAATTGTTTACTAATAGAGCAAGTAACTCTTTTAGCCACCTAAAGACAGAAGCTGATGGTTTTGCTGCAGTTATTTGGAAAAACTGAGGAGCTGGAAAGGGCTCAGGTGACATAAAAGTACTGAATGTTTCTTAAGCACTTAAGCATCTTAAACATCACTCATCTGGATTCTTTCACGTTCAGATGTTGATTTCAGTTAGGACACTAGACATTGTAATACTTGTGATGACAACACTGAGTGTCAAGAGCTGAATTTTGTTGCTGTGTTGCTGGCCTTTGGATAGCTTTGCTGTATCTTTGCATGACTTCAAAGGTGTTGAATAGCACAGGGACACAGGACCACACCAAGTGAGATCTTTGCACATGCAGTAACATTTACTTGTAGTTACTTTCTATCTTCCCGTGGCCTGAGAGAGGGCAGTGCTGTTTCACGGTGCTTAAAATTGCCCCCTAAAATGTCATTTTATCTGGATTGTCTGCCAGTGTAGCAAGTATTGCTGACCAAGATCTGCAACAGTAGAGGCCTCTTATAACTGGGTTTCAAATTATTTTACATGGATAATGGTAAATCTTAGAAGTTAGTATTCTGGGCTTTGTGTTATTAGCTCCAGTATTTTCTCACTTTGGACAGAATTTTATGTTCAGAAAATTGTAATTTTATGCCACAGTAGGATCTAGTAGGTTAAGTTTTGTGTGTGCTCTCCTCAGTTGTCAGCCAAGACAGCGGTGTTCTCAAGGCACAAGTGATGACCGTGGCTCTAAATATTTTTGTGAATTTATAACCTGTAGCTAATTCATTTGTGGGCACAGTATAGTTGTCAACTATCAACAGAAAAATCAAAGGGTTAGGTTATCAGTACCTTCTGAGAACATCATAAATACTGAGGTGATTCACCAAATTCTAATCGTTTTCTTGACCCTTTTTGTCGTACAGGTTCATAGCCAAGGACATTATGAGGCTGCAGCGTCTGGGGATAACCCACGTTCTGAATGCGGCAGAGGGGAAGTCATTCATGCATGTGAACACTAATGCAGAGTTCTATGAGGGCACAGGCATCAGATACCACGGCATTAAAGCCAATGACACACAAGAATTTAACCTCAGTCGCTATTTTGAAGAGGCAGCTGATTTCATTGAGAAAGCACTTTCCCAGAAGGATGGTAAGGCAAACTGAAATATCTGTCTGCCGTGTTTTCTGTGCACTGAATATGTTTCATAGAAATTTACTGTTTGAAATGGTTTTTTTGCTCAAATTATCCGTGGAACAACCAAGTCAAGAATTCAGATCGAGGCCCTGGATCAAAGACACAAGAATACAGAATAAGACAGTTTAGTCTTCTGTTTATACCTGTAGGTCTCCAGTATATGGCAAATGGAAATCTGTCTCTGTAGGGGTGAATTTGAAAAGGGAGACAGCTGTTGCATCTTAAAAGGAAGCTGCAAAAGGACTACAAATATTATTTCGCTTTGTATTCCGGCTATTTCATGTTGCTTTTCGAGCATATATTCCAGTGTAACTCAGATTACAACCTGTCTTCCCGCAGGACAAGTGTTTGTGCACTGCCGGGAGGGCTACAGCCGTTCTCCCACGCTGGTCATCGCCTACCTCATGCTCCGCCAGAACATGGATGTCAAGTCTGCGCTGTGCACTGTCCGGCAGAAACGGGAGATTGGCCCCAACGACGGCTTTCTAAGGCAGCTCTGCCAGCTCAATGAGCGTCTAGTGAAGGAGGGCAAGCTGAAGCCCTAGAACACAGCACTGCAGTACTTTTTTTAAGTTTCTTAAATCTTTAGAGGATGTCGTAGGTGCTTTAGAGACCCAAACTCCAACACTGAGCTAAAGAGAGACAGAATTCCCACCCGTCCGGTGAAAGTGTCTTGCTTGAACTCTGGGAGTGTCTTTCAGGATGACACAAAACTGTGTCACTGTTTGGAGCTGTTGCAATAAAGAGGTGTTTTTAGAGGGATAACTCTCTGGTGATAACAGCTGCCTTCACGTGTATTTCAGTGCCCCTGCAGACTCCATAGCATATGTGACGTATTGCATTGACACTGAATGGGATTCATTTTAGCTTTGCCTTGTATCTCACCAGAGCACCAGTTTCTGAGAGCCCCAACACATCTCTTCACTCGCTCTTAATAAAAGCAGTGTGATTTCTGAAGCTGCTTTTTCATGCACACAGGTGCCTAAAGTTTGAACGTAGCAGCTTCAAGAAACGGAGAAGCGTGTCTGCAAATGCACAGGTGCACTCAGGTGTAAAATGAGGTGTATGCCATGTTTAGTGTGGATTTCTGCAATACACAATAAATTGTGATAGTAAAGCCATTCAGAGCCCGTTCTTGATGCACACTGTATTTCCAAGAATAGTTTTACCTCTTGCTGTTGTGTTTGACATGAAATATGTTATGAAATGCTCTTTTCTTTTTGTTTTGAAGTCATACTAGAAAAAAAATGTGAAAAGCAAATGCTGAGGAAAAGACTTGAGCAAGGAAGAAATAATGTTTGTATTTAGAAGTGCTTGTACTGGATGTATGATAAAGTCCTAACTCTCAGAATGTAATGGCTTTCAAAGCTTGTGTGGAACTACTGTGTCTTTATCCCTTCTCTGATATCACTGTTGATTAACACAGAATGGAATGAGCACACATACCTCCAGTAGGGCAGCACAGGTGTGCTTACAAAGCAGTTTGCAGATGTACACTCTTGACTTCTTGAGTTGCTTGCATGGTATCATTAAATAGAAATGAGCATTGTAATGTACAACATTGTGCAGGAAATACTTACTTTCCATTAAAATAAATGATGTCTTGATTCTGTTTGACATACAGATAAACTGAGTCATTGCAGTGTTGACAGAGGGAGCTTTGTTTACAATATGCCCGACTTAATGTGCCAGTCTGTACCTGTGAGTTGCTGCACTGTATTAATGCAAAGGATGTCCCACTGTGAACTTGGAATTGTTGGTTAAACTAACAGAAACCAGTGTGACTGTGTGCCCTTTTTACCTGTGCTTTAAGTAGTTCTAGACCAAAAACTCTTTAAACAGAAACACTGTTGTATTAGTACTGCAAGTAATCCCAGAGCTATTTTTACTCAGTTCAGTAATCAAAAATCACAAAGGACATACATTGTTTTATTTCTAGTTGTTGGGGCAGTGTGGTTTGGGGAGGCAGGAGTGGCAGGGGAAAGGTCTGTATAAAGCTAGGTAGCTTTATTGAAATTAAACTCCAGATGTGATTGTTCTGCTTGAAGACCAGCCTTACTCTGTTGCCTTGCACAGGATGGAACTGCCAAATCAAGTAGCCTTTTCTCTTTTGTGTCCCTTAAAGTGACAAGTGAGGAACACTATGTATGGTTTCCTCTCACCTCTCTACAGCTGATCAGTATTCCACGCTTGCTTTGACTCAGGATGGTTCAGTAATAACGAGCAGTAGTCAGTTCTAGTGGTTAAACATACCTGTTTGCTCTCTCCTCTTACATCAGGATTAAATTAATTGCTTCTTCAAAATTCCTAGTTATTAATTTCATGTTGGGTAGCTTGGGAAATAGGAGTATTTGCTTTGTCTTTTCTACAATACCATCTTTTTCATACTGCAGTCTTCATTTAGAAATTATCCTTTTAAAATTTTTACTGTGAGCACAGACTTTTTTTTCCTCATGCCGTGTATTCTTCATACCTACCTGCCCTGTGCATGCACTTTGTCTTTTGCCTGTTACTTGGAAGTCAAAATTCCAGCCCATTAAAGAGCTGAGAAACCATTAGGCAACAGAACTTTGTTGCTCTTGCATAGACTGTAAGAAGATGGTAGTGTCAGATTGAAACCAGAATGGTTTATTGAGTCTTTACCTTACAGTGATGTTTTTGTACCTGTCAGTATCAATACTGGCAAATCAAGACATAGGGGAATGTATTCTTACATTCAGGATATTCTACTTCACAGAGCACTGCTCACTTTAGCAGTAACTTCAGTGGTACTCTGGCCCTTTTGTCTCAGTATAATAAAACTGATTTAACAACTGTTTTGTGACACGAGGGTGAAGAAGGATAAGACCATGTTATAAATTGCTTTTAAAAGGTGATTGTATATCGTATTTTAAGTTACTGATATGCAACTCAGAAATTAAACCAGTTCTATCTCTGCTTTCGGAGTAGGCTAAAAATAATTGGAATGTCAAATCACTGCTCCCATTAATGGATCATACCCTTCCTCTTCTAGTCTCGCTTTCCAAGTGCAGTCATTGCAAATTCCTCTGCCTGTTTTAGCTGGCCAAGAAGAGCTTACATGTCTCTAATTCACAATGACATGCTGTATACTTCTAAGTTTATTTTTCTGATTATAGAAGGAAAGATTGTATAAAGTATGAGAATGAGAGCTTTCTTTCCATGTAAGATGAAATTGAGAAAGTGTTGGAAAAAATATAACTTTTTATTCTGAAGTTGTTGTGCTCCTCCCCTTTGCTGTGAGCTGTTCCTTACAAGCATGTTAATTGGGGAAGATATTTTTAAAACAAATGCTTGTTACAAACAGCAGCACTGTATTTTTGGAACTGAAGCCTCTTGGTTATGGCTAAAATAGTGTGGTCAGGATTTACATTAATACGTTTATCCTGAATAGCAGTGTGGTAAGTTTTGTGTAGATGGTACAATGGAAAAGGGACGGTGTCTATAAAATACACATCTGTTGTAGAACAAAGATACCAACTGTGTCAAATCCAGCACAATGTAAGAAAAAGCAATTGCTTGGGGTTTTTTTTTACTTAAGAGTTGGTGAAGTTGGAGAGGGGGGAGGCAAGATGCTACTTACATTGTACAGCAAGGAACAGTGATGAAAGTCCATCCAGAGAGATAAAATGGTGAGAGATGTAAATTCGCCTACTCACACTGAACTGAATCTTTCTCAGCTGATGAATAAGCACAAAACAGAAGTCTGTAATTAAAAATTAAGATTGAAAGCAAAAATAACAATTTCTAGTTCTTTCTTCATGCTTTAGTCCTGCAGTGAGACTACAATGTGAGCAAGTGCTGTACCTGAGACTGCAGCACAGAGACTGCCAGAACCCACTTTGTGAGAGAACGATGCAGCGTGTCACTGCTAAAGGGTGAACATTTCATGAGGTTATTTCAAACTTAGAATTAATAGCATCCAAATACAGGACTAGCAGGCACGATATGTTGTATTCTCATTCCATTTTTGGGTGCTAAGCCAGCCTGTATTAGAATTGGACACTGTTCTACAACATGGTTATGCTTGGTGATGTGGGTGATGAAAGAATTAATGAATGATCATAAAAGGCCTCGGAGATGACAATCTCTGTGTGTAAGAACACTGCATGCTCTTGTAGTTGAAAAACAAATTTGTGTCAATATATCTTCCTCCTCCTCAGCAAAGAACAATGGCAGAAAGGATATTAGCAATGTTTATTTTCATCATTTAGATAGTTTCATTCAGTTGTCTTCTGTTGTCCAGAACTAATTAAATCTCTGATGCTAGAACGAGACAGAGGACTTTTCCCCTTCTTCTATCTTTAAATTAGTTCTGCTAGTTTACTATAGTGTTTTAGCACAGAAAGAACATCTAATGGAATCTTACTTAGTTTAACAGAGAGGTTTCTTCTGAAATTACTTTCTGGGCTTCACCAATGAGTTAAACAAGCCTGAGAGGTGTCATCTAAGGATTTGCTGGTGAGAATTAGTGTCCTATTAATTTCTTTTGCAAATAAATCCCGGAAATAATGAAGTGTTGGTTGAGTTTTTCTAATTTTAATTCCAGTATGCCAATGTTGCTGGCCAGGTAACTCACCAGATGGAGCTATAGGCTTGGTGTTCTTCCCTAGGCAGTCATCACTGAATCCCTGAACAATACTAGTGTATGAATCCAGTGTACTCTTTATCACTGAAAAAAGGCAAGCCACCAGCATCATTTATCAGACTCTGGTGGGAGAATACTAAGATTCCTTTTATTCTTGGCTACTTATAGGAGATCAAACCACATTCAGGCTGTTAGTACGGGGCACAGTAAAATTCTTATGAGACAGCTAAAAGTCACTAACAGAACCCCTTTGGCCCAGGTGTGGGCAGAGTGAGTGCCTGAAATGAGAAGTGACAGGACCGATTTCAGAAACTGCTTTGGACGTGCCTGCCTTCATTGTAGTGCAGCAATGCAAGCACTTGGGGACAGATGCCTCAGTTCAGAGAGAAGCAGCAGCAGATTCAGGCAAAGTACACGATGCCAGTTTGCTCCTTGTCTCTGCTTCCCTAATGCATCTCACTCCTTAGCATAGTGTGATGATTTTGGCTGGGGTACAGTTAATTTTATTCCCAGTGGCTGCTATGGGGCTGTGTTTTGTATTTGTGCTGAAAACAGTGATGGTATTACAGAGATGTTGTTGCTGAGCTTACACAGAGCCAAGGACACACCAAGGGAAATCACACCTACAACTTTAAATTGGGTAACACCTGTTTTCTCTGCCCCATCAGGGGAATTGTGAGAATGGAGTGCAAGTCTTAGGTAATGAATCTCCCAGTAGTAAGGAAAAGACTGTCAGTGAATAATTTCTGAATCTCTTCAATGAGAAACATTTTCATGAGAAAGTATGGCAAACGTGGCAGAAACACACAGGGGTGTCCCTCTACTCCTTCAGGCAAACATTGTGCTTTCAGTGCTATAATGAACCAGTGTGGTATCCAACCTTGCTAAAAGCTGAGATGCTTTCAGATTAATGTATTTGGTCTCACATCATTTGCAGGTAACTTGAAAGTGTCTGTGGTCTTGAGACACAGCAATTATGAAGTTGTCACCACTTTCATGTTCTTTTTGCAAGGAAGGCTACCATAGATGAGGTTTTAAAACATGACACATGAATGCATCTTGGGCATAGATGCCCCAGCCTTCAGGTCATCGACTCTCTCTTTTTGTTGTATCGTGACTGGAAATCAGTCTGGTTATGTTCTTGTTCTTAAAATAAGCAAATGTCCTGTATTCAACACTTGCACAGAATGTCAGCAGAAATAGTACTCTGAGGTGAATTTAAAGCAAATGCAAATGTGTGTTGGTTTGGAGTTTTTTCCCCCAACTGTTAAAATTGTGAGCAAGAACACATCAAAAAGTATGATGTACAACATCCTGGCTGTTTCCCCTAAAAAATATAATCCAAAGAGCTATTTTTAAGGAAAACTAAACAAAACAACTTCTCATATTGAAATGAAGCTCTTCTCTGCTTCTTTCAGTGAAGCAAAATGTAGAGCAGCTTGTTTTGGAAAGGGAAAAAAAAAAGCTACCCCAGCTATTTCACTGCAGAGACTGAAAAGCAGAGCTACTGAGCTACAGTTTCCAGAATTACTTATTTTATACGGTGAGCAAGGGGAAGGGTAATAGCAAGAGCAAAATTAGAAAGTCTGAGAAACCTCTGGAAAAAACAATAGCCAAAGATTCAAATATGGAGGGAGGTAGAAACAGGTTTTAATCATACCATTGTTAGAAAAAAAACCTGTCAGGTTGCAATTCATCCAATTCTTGTCAATCACCATTTGTTACCAGGCACAAAAATGAAGTGAATATGAGAAGTTTTTGCATAAAAGTTGTAGAATATTGTCACTAACCCACCCCCACACACCCATTTTATTTCACACTGACAAAAGCTGAGATGAATGAGTTGTTATCTGGCCCTTCCCACTTTGTATCGTCATTGGCTGGCTTGGTTCTAAAAGGGATTTTAAAAAGGGGAATAATGTGCCATTGCCTGGGATTTGAGACTGTCAGGGTGCTGAAAAGCTACTCTGTGAGCTGCCACCATGCAGATCTCTTGGGCTGTGTGCGCTGTCTGTGTCTTGACACAAATTGCATTTCCATCTGTGGAGGGGTGGCAGGTGTTTAAAAACGATGCTACAGAAATCATTCCTGAAATTACTGAAAACACAGAGCCACCGATGGAACAGACTTTCAGCAACAACAATACAATGAATCAGGCAAAACATGGAGGAAGACACATACAACAAGCTCCAGACCCTAACGGTAAGAAAAGTGTCATTATTACTGTCTTGGACCCTAAGAGACAATTTGTGAAAGAACTTGCTGTCATGTTTGTTTATTTAAATTTCTATGTGTGGCCTGAGTGCTTTGAGTGATAAGGATTTGCATCTACTGTTGAAGAAGTATGAATATAAAGGTTAGAATGAGTACACTGGAGTTTAGTGATGAGAACATGGTCTGTCTGTTGAACATTGCTACTCTGCCCAGCTACTCCCTGCAATCTGCAGTACATAAAACTTGTAGTAAATATCACTTAACATTTCTCTGTGTTTTGTGCTTTCAAGCATTTTAAGGAAATATCACAAGTCATCTTCCTCTCTTTAATGTGTAGTGGGGGAATGGGTTGACAGTGGAGATAATACTGTAAGTTCTTAATATTTAAGAAGACTCACACTAGTTATAACTAAGATCACACATCAAAAATGGCACAAGGATGTTGTGCTCAGCTAGATGAGAGAACTGTGCTGCTCACTGTCCTTTGCTGACAGCCAGATCTTCAGACAGATTCCAGCAGCCAAAAATGCTTCACAATATATTGTCACATTTGACCAAACAGCTTTAGCAGTGATGCAAACCACATGCTTTGGGAAGAGAGACAGAAGGTGGGATGGTAACACCAAGCAGAGAAAGGTAGCTTGGAATAAGTTCTCCACTGTCAAACAGGGCAAACTTGGTCCTCCAAACGCACAGCACAAAGCACACAGCAACAATGCACCAGCACAAGCTTAGAGGTTGCACTGTTGGTCATTGCAGATCTCGATTAGTCTTTTTTTCCTGGGGACAACTGAAAGGCAATTGGGATTTTTCTGCTGCAACTGTCAATTAAGGTGTTTAAAACCACAGCATTAACAACATTTGAAAAGAAAAAAAAATAAAATAATGCTTTTGAGAGTGTGACCTTAAAAGGTTCTTACATTACTAAGAGAGGAGAACTCTGCTTCTCACAGCCCCATGAACCTCCCTGTCAAGGAAGGTTGATTTTGTTGTTACATCTGAATACCTTCAATTTTTTAGCCTCTTACCACTCTGACATCAACTGATGGGAATTGCCCCCACTGATACGTGTATACTTTTTGAAGTGGAAAGGACATTTAAGAAACCAAGGGTGAAGGAGACTGGATGGTTATTTAAGATATGAAATGGTCTTGCCTACTTATTTTAACATCTCTAACATAAAGAATCAAAATTATGATCCAAAGTGGCCAGACCTTTGTGGAACACAGGACGTTGCACCAGGTCATGAATAATTTTGCTGCACTCTGTTGAACCTGCACACTTTGAGGGCAGGACACACATGCACAGAAAATAAACCTGTATAGCTGAGGCAAATGCCTGTCTATTGTAACTGTACCTGCCTGTGGTGGAACAATACACCTGATTCAAGGCATTCTTGTTTACAGACAGGCATAATTTTCTTGAATACTTAGGGAACTTGGGAGTATCAGGCTAAGTGCACCTGAAATTCAGTTGTCAGTATTTTTGTCACAGCTGACAAAGATTGTTTAATTTCATTGATGCAGTCCTTCAAACTTTTAAAAAATGAAATCTTGCTAGCTGTACTTTGACAAATATAAATCTGAGCACTGAAAATCATGTTTCTGTCCTTCACAGGAAAACCAAAAATTAAAATGTTTGTACAAATATTGCTCTATCCCTGTCTCTGACTCAGAATTCCCTTATGCTGAACTAAGGCAGGAACCACCTTGCATACAGTAAGAAGGGGCCTGAAAGGGAAAACCTTCTCTCTGTGAGCTGCCCTCTGAGGGCTTCCACCACAAGTAACACTCTTGAGTTAAAACTGTCCTTTTGACTAAGAGAAGAGCATTAATAGGTGAAGTTACTTCATAAACACTTAAAAATCAAATTCTGTGTCTTCCAAATGAGTCAATTAGCCAAGCAAGTCTTTTGGAAAAAGTTGTGGGTGTACAACTGGAAAGTCTAAATCCTTAATATGAAACAAACCTTGTGTTTCCTAATGTTTCATTAGCCTGTAGCTATCCTTTGAGGAAAACAGGGGTGGAGATGGAAACTGTAAGGTTCCTTATCAGCCAAAAGTTGCCTCTAGCTGCCTGAAGGAAATTATGTGGCACATGTGGAAATATCCCAGAGAGCAGTAAACTTGGAAGAGCTAATGCCTAAAGAGTGGGAATGTCTTAGAGCTGGTGTGACCTGCTATTTCTCTAACCTGGAACACATTATGCTAATTAAAATTCACTTAAGGAACACTTTCTTTATTGCAAAAGAGTTTAAATCTGGAGTCAACATCTCAAGTCAATAGAGTTAAGCCAGAGCAATGGGGGAAGGTGTTGCCCATAGGTAAATAAAGCCAGGAGAATACGATCAGAATTTCCCATGAGGTAATGACTGCTGCTGGGACTGTACCTCAGGAGCTCCTCTGCCCCCTGCACAACCCTGACACAGAAGGCACCTCGTGGCAAGAACGGGACTTTATTCATAAATTTGTACATTGTTATTCAAGGGTCTCATAACTAGAATAGCAAATAGTCAGAAGCCGAGCGAGTGAGTTCAAGTATTTCTCTTCAAAATCTGCTATTCAAGATCTCCAGCTTGTATCTAGCTCAGAGACAGACACTTGCTGTGGAAACAAAGAAGTGCTTTCTCAAAGATGGCAAAGATACCAGTCAGTCATTAATGTGTTTCTTGTTTGCAGATGCTTCTGACTTCAGCTGCAGGGAGATGCGAACCACCCGCTATGTCACAGAGGGGCCCTGCCGCAGCGTCAAGCCTGTCAAGGAGCTGGTCTGCTCCGGCCAGTGTGTCCCCTCGCATCTCCTTCCCAACTCCATTGGCAGAGGGAAGTGGTGGCGTCAGAACGCCCTGGATTATCGCTGCATTCCCGCTCACACTCGCACACTCCGCATCCAGATGGCCTGTCCTGAGGAAGAGGCTCGGACTTACAAATTCCGAGCTGTCACGTCCTGCAAATGCAAGCGCTACACTCGCTACCACAACCAGTCGGAGCTGAAGGACTTTGGGAAGGAAACCGTCAGGCCTCAGAAGAACAAGAAGCCCCATCTCTCCAGAGCCAGGAGCAGCAAATCTAACCAGCATGAGTTAGAAAACGCTTATTAGAAAGTGGCTCTGGGTGGCACAGACTGGTAGCTCTGGATATTTTGCAAACCATCAAATGGCACTCAAGGGCCACAGCATGACATTCTGACTGCAGGAGGTTCCAATTCCTTCTGCTAAGCTGGGTCAAATGCTCACATAGGCAAAAATCTATCAGATTGTAGCACTTGTGGTCTGATAAGAGAATGAGATAAACCAAGCTGGAGGTAACAACATCTAAATTCAGTCTGAGAGGAGAGGTACACTTTGGAGATCCGTGCAAGGTCATGTGGCTTGTACAAGTAGGAAGGCAGAGGAAAGTGTAGCTGCCATGATGACAATCACGCTTTGCTAGAAATCATCCTGGTCACCCTACGTGATAAGAGTATTGAGATCCCTTTCCCACACAAGTAACATGATGCAGGACAAGCACCCAATTAGGGAAGCACCAGGAGAGTTGACACTCTCTGAATGAGCTGTAGAAAGTTAAGGATAGCAAGGATTTCAACAGTTATGGTGGCTGAAGTCAAATTGTTGGGAAAGTAGTATCCTATCAGATGTCCTCATATACCAGGCATTTCCTCTAAAATACAAAAATCAGGATATGAATCTGAAACACAAGTAAAACTGTGACGAATCTATCTCGTAACTCCTAATTGAAAGACTGTAGGATCAACAGATTCAAAACTGAGTTTGGCAACTAAACCCATGTCTGATTTAAAAACAATGATTTAGGAAAAATCCAACAAATTCTGCTGGGTGAGGCAGATTTATGAAATGCATGTGCCTCTCAAACCAGATAACCTTACTGGTGTTTGTCCTGTAAACAGCTAACAGTATGCATAGTTTAACATAAAAGATACTGATTATTCCTTATTTCCTAGAACACATTTGACTTTAGTATCAGATTAGATACCTCAATTTACATTTTCTTTTCTGTAGAGTTTGGATTATCTGGCCACACATGTGCAAACCAAGTTCTGGGAGTAAGGTGGTGGTTCTGCATTAAAAGTGAGCCTCTGCTACTTTTAAAGTCATGAATTCCTCTAGAAAAGCCTGTAGTAAATGAAGCTTTCATAAGTCCTTAGTTTGGTAGCAACTTTACTTAGCTTCTCAACAGTCAGACTAATGTTTGTGTTTTTACATTAAAGAATATTATTAGAAAGTGAATTGTCACACGCTATATACATCTGGTAGAATTATGCTGAAATCATATAAACTGTGGAAATTTGTGGTGTTGATTGATTTTTCAATTATTTTACACGGGACCAGAAGGTAGAGAGAAAAGGAATCATTTCAGAGAGTGAATTACTTATTTATTATTTTTTCCAGAAGTTATTTATGCAATGTTTTTCCTTGTAGAGAATGAGAAGTAATCCTGCTTTAAAAATATTAGTCTGTTATTTTTAATTTTAAATGAATTGTTAATAAAGCAGAAACGATGGTTAATTATAGGAAGACTCATTGATTTTCAGCTGCAGTACAAAGCTGATTTGCTGCAGAGTCAGTGACTTACAGAACAGTCAGGGTGTCAACTCCAATTTCTGTGACAGAGAGTGTCAAGGTCCTTAATTCTAATAACCTACATAGGTCTAAAGAAACTCCATCCTGGGACTTCTTGGTCCTGCATGATATTTCTCATGGAAAAAGTTTTCCTGGTCAGATGAGTAGCTCAGAACTGTTTTCATATTCTCATTTCTGCTTCCCCTGGGGAAGGAAAGCTCAGCTGATCTTAGTTTTCCTCCTGCTCCCCGTGACATTTCCTAATTCATATGTTTAAAACATGATAAAGCCACCAAAGAGAACAAGAAATCTGGGAACTGTCAATCAAGATTCCTTGGTTGAAATCTGGTTCCTTCAGATCTCTCATTGAATGGAAAAAAGAGGAGTGTTGACTTGCCTTGCAAGTGCTGCCAAGCATCAGTTAATCAGTCTGACTTTGTAGACTTGTGCTCATTTTCATTTATTCTTTAAGAAACATTTTCCAAGAAGTCAGGGAAAACTGGGCTTGGGCTGCACATAGCATGCAGAGCTTCAACACAGCTGTAAAGATGAATAGCTTTATCCAGAAAACCTGTATATACTGTGGTTTACATTATATAGAAAGCTAAAAACATTGTCATAACTGCAATATCATTTTCCAGACGTCTTTGAATTCATGAATTTGACGTTTGGAGCTTAATTTTCAGAATTCAGTATGAACACCTGCTGAAGTGAGAAAATTGTTTCAGTGCCTCTAGAAATTCTGTAGTCTCAATCGCAGCTGAAGTGACCACAATCCTGGTTTTGAAATGTTGACTGTGAGAAGCCAGTGACAGAGACTTACTCCATCTCAGGCTTCATCCTGGCTTTCAGGCAGTTCAGAAGAATAGAGCCTGCTTCAGGTGAACCAGCAATGACTTTCTCCCAAATATTTAACATGAAAGATGTCCTCTTTCCCCCCCCAAAAATATGTTCTCCCTCCCAGTTCTTGTCTACCAGAAGTGCAGGTGTTTCCTGTTGTCTCGCTGCCATTCAGAGTCTTGCAGCTTTCTGACTTAAAATGTAAGGATTGGTCCTTTCGAAGTTATAAAAGCTTTTACAAGAATCCCAGTGGATGGGGAGTCCTGAGGCACTTTTACTGCTGTATGGAGTGACCTCTCACTGGTTAAAAGTGACTGAGATGAGCAGTCTGCAGATATGGTCACTCCTGGGTAATCTTACTCCTGAAGTGGTCACCTCCAACCATCACTCCTGCAATTTATGTTATCAGGAGAGGAATAGGAACTAGTAGAGTCTTGAAAACAGCTGGACAAAATCAAAATGCAGGAGGTCTCACAGAGTAGACTGCTACATTCCCCTCCACCCCCACCCCCAGTGGGCTTTCTCAGAGAATCTGGCATTGTTTGTTTATTTATTTATTTATGCCATCACCTTCTTTTCCTTTTTTAATCTTTAATAAAGGTGTGCATGATTTGAGTCTCATGTCAGTGCATATTTTTTACAGCTGCTAATAGAGCTCTAGAGCAATACAGAACTTTGGAGAGTGGCCTACTCTCAGTATTCACTGAAAGCATGATCTACAACTCAAGGGGTGGGCTGTGCAGAGGAGACACCACCCCCAACTGCATGTTTGAGAATGAGTGTCTGTAAGAAATTGCAGTTTCTCTTTCACACCAAATCTATATACTTTCAGTTCTTTCCAAAGGAAAAAGCTTTTTACTGTACACAGTGGGAATAACTGAGAACAGACCAGCTTTATGGATTGACCTGATGCCAGTGAAAGGTTACTGGACACAAGACGTGCATGGGACGGGCTCTTTCAGACTAACAAATACTCCAAAAGGTTTCATAATGGACAGTGATCTGCTGTGTGCTCCTTTTACAAAAGCTTTAGGTAGTTTTCCTTCAGGACTATAAACTCTTCAAGCAAGAGTGAATGTCTTCATTGGAAATGGTAAATTTGTAATTATTTGCTATAAAATAGCAAAATTGTACATAATTCAGCTGCTACCGAGCTATGAGTAGTAACAGGTCACTGATTTTACCTTCACTTGGTCAGATCCAGCTCCCTGTTGGAACTGAACTGGTGCCATAACAAGTAGTCCACAGAAAAATGATTCCAGTTGCTTTTTTTGAGACAGACTTCATGATTTCTCCAAACCTGCTTTTCCCCCCATTTTCATTTCCAACAATTTGTGTAGACAGTCAACCTTGGCACATTTTCTACAAAATACTCACTGGGTTAAACCAGTCAGTATGTCTATGTTATTTCTTATTCTGGCAAAACCAAAATTCTGCTATTATTCACTGAAAAATAAACCTCCAGGCAGCAGAAACAGCCTGCTGGTATCCACAAGATCACAAAGATTTTGCATGAGGTTCAACATTTTAATTAAAAATTGCACAATAAAGAAGATAACTTTATACACCGAGGTCCCAGGCCACAGAAACACATTATGTTGTGTTCTGCAAGTGTGGTTGAGAAAGTCAGCGTTGTGAAATACAGAAGGAATAAACATGTATTTTTTTAGCCATATGACATCAACTTATAATTAGATTGTTTCACTCAAATTAGTGCAGTGTATGGGCACACAGAACATCTTTTCTATAACAAACAGGCTCAAAAGTCTGAAATTATCATTTAACATATTTATGTGTAGCTTGTTTGGATTGAACATACTGTGCAGGTGTAACCTAAAATTTGAATCATCTGGAACTCCCCTTGAGGGGCAAGTAGTGAAAGTCCACATTTAAAATTACATTTAAAATAAAGCCAGTACAAGTTGCAGAACTCCAACACAGCTGATGTTATTTAGTTGTTATTTAGTTGCAGCTGCTTCCCTTTCAGTCTTGGAGCTATCAAAGGACAATTCAGCACAAAGTTTTTTCCAGTTCTATAAACAGGAATTGACATTTCTATTCTGTTCCAGAACCAAGAGTTTTAACACTGAATGCTGGAGAGCTGTAAAATCAAACTGCAGAGTTTCATGGACAAGGCTCATGATGCCTTGTTGCCATTTCATTGAATTTGGAATATGATACTTTGCTGTATTTTTTATATCATTTTTATACCAAAATGAATTTTATTCTGAATAGAGTATAATAAACATACTGTGCCTGAAGACCAAAGAGAAGGAAGAAATGCTGATTCTTCTGCATCTCTTAGCCATTTCTGCTGCTGTTTCATGAACTTGTTACTTCCTTCAACCCTAAAAGTTTTCCCTGTGCTTTTTTTTAGGACAACTCTTACTGTGAAAACAGGCTAATAAAACTAATCAGTAAAACCTGAGTAGAGGTAAAACTCATCAGCACACACCCTGTTAATTCTGAAATAAAAGTGTAACAGACACAAAGAGAATCCTCAAAGCATCTCATCTCTACAACATCAAAATGTATGGCTAAACTGAGCCCTTCCAGGGAGAAGAGCAGCCAGTGCTTCTCTGAGCAACCTGTGCCAGGACCTCACTAGGCAATTTAAATATACTCTCAAACCAAGGAATAAAAGGGTATTTATTTCATGGTTATTAAGCCCCTAAATTAAACAGACATTCTTACCACTTTAACAACAATTTACGTTTGTGGCATGAGGTTATTTCAATTAAGAAAACAGCTCAGCTCTGGCTAAATAAGTAAGTTGTGTCATTCTTCATTCAGGCTAACAGATTCTTTGGTGTCAAAACTTCCTTTAGGAGAGGTCTTGGGACATGGTGGCTCCTCTGAGGCTATTTACATCTCTCAATTTCTCTAATCTCTTCTTCCTTCCTTCCTTCTGGCTATTTCCTTTCCCTTTCACTATAAACTGGCCAGTATTTAACTCTAATGCTACCAGCCTGCCCAGCATGCTTTTAGAATTGGGTGGTTGTTGGTTTGTTGGGGTTTTTTATAACCAGAAGTAAGGCTTAATTTAAGGTAATTACTCTCCCATTTGAAGGGTTTTGCTATTTGCAGGGCCTGACTTTTTTTCCTAGTCAAATTAGCAGGAGAAGTTAGTTTTAAAAGTGATAGTTTTCTTCTAAAATTGTTCTTCAGATTAAGGGTAGCGCTCAGAACCAGAAACTTCTCACTCGTGTTGAATTTCTGCATGTCTAGAAACAAAAGTAGTGCTGTCAGGAAATCATGATTGAGGGGAAACACAGAACTTGAAGAGAATCTCCTGGTCCACTTTAAATAATAATTAATAACTATATTTACAAGACAGTTTATTCACTTCTTCATGCAGAAAGTGCAGATAAAAAAAAAATCTGTGTTCCTTAACTGAATTAGCTCCCCAGACTGTTCTTATACAACAAAATTCAAAAGGAACTCTAAAGAAAGAAAAATAAGGATCCATTAGAAAGCTGAAATTTGAGAAATTTGGTATGTATTAAACTCGGAGTGATTGAGCAGCAGGTAGTCATAATTAGCTCCAAGTAGCACATACATAAAGGATATAGATCTGAAAGAAATAAATGAAAGTGGAATAGGATAAATATATTGCAGTTGTGGGGCAACATATTTGTTAAGGAAGAAAAGCAGCTGCAATATTGGCAAGTCAAACCAGAAAAGTTGAACTGGGGTGTGAGTAACTGAGTCCATTCTGTTTGCTGCCCAACCCCTTGAGTCCTGTGTATGCTTGGTGTTTGGTATCCTAAATTAAAATATATGGCAAGAAAAAAATTTTTTTCTTTGATCCTCAGTTAAAGCAGATTGAGAAAATCCCTTTATAATTGGTTTATAGTTCATGGGGCTAAAATTGTTGTTGTAGCACAATCTGTGGGAACAACACAGGAGAAACATTTCCTGCAGAAAGAATGCTGAAGTTTAATTACTACACAATGCATGAGGGAGGATTTCAATTTTTAGGAGCCTGTGTTCAGGCAGTTACTAGGTGGAATATTGATGCTTTAGTGTAATCTCTGCTATGCCAGAGAACAGTGGAGGGGCCTCATTCTCATGATGGGGTAGGAGGAATTCTACACATTTCTTAGGTCTTATCATCATGTACATTGCTGTGGCAGGCAGTTTAATTAATAACTGTTGACATGTTGTCATTTATCATTACCAAAACAGGAGGTGAGGACCTTTCCATACACACGCTGTACAAATAAATTAAAGTTGTCTCGCCCAGTCTCACGGCTTTGCTGCTGTCACTCACTCACGTTGTCCTTCCTGCAGTTCAAAGACTTGCCTCGTATCTTGCTCTTAGGACTGGGCAGCTATTCATGTAATGTAAAACAAAAACACATGCACATTCAAGCCTGGTGGATAATCAACCTCAGTTAATATTGTTGGAGAGAATTTACTTATTGAGTTCACCGTAAGACACTTATTCCTAGATTTTAAATGTACATCAAGGAAGATTGTTTCAGAAGCAAAGACCTGCCCAGAAATGGGTCCTTGAGATAGTGTGGAAACACCACAGTCAGATAATGACATCAGTATAAGCTTTTTTCACTGACTTCAAATGTCATTAGAGCAATATCTTACTTTCATTTTGCAAAGCTAAACACCAAGTAGTTCAGTACATGCAAATTGCTCATCTTTCCTTGAAATCACGTGCCCCTTTCTGCATGGGAATGTTCAGAATGACTCTGGTGCTGTTCAGGATTTTGTTTACAACAGTCAAGCCTAAAAAACTTCCTCTCTGTGAATACTTTGTTTCTTAGTAGCATTTTACAGGAAAAATCAATTCCAACAGAAAAGAGGAGGCAGACCTAGTTACAGAAGTAGTGTGAGAAGTGCACTTTCAAGCACAATCCATTTTTGGTAAATACAAATAAACAGTTCATTAGGTGTGCTCTGTCTTCAGGGGAACAGCATGGGAGGGACTGTACACAGGGGGGGGAAAGCCCCAGAGATACTATTACTTAAGTTAAAAAAACCCCAACCAAACCAACCCCCACCCCAAAACTGCCTGAACTTCATTTACTCTGTACAATAAACTGAATTGTGATAAATTTTCATTGTAATTTGTGGTTGTAGACAGAGCTTCATGTGTCTGCTGAGGGCAAATGATAGAGCATCTCTGTTTTAGTTTTGCAGGTATGTCTGGCTGAGTGATGGAGCTGCCTCACTCTGGGCTGTCAAAGGGCAGTAGGAAGTGCTGGACTCCTGCAGGGACCACCACAATCTTCCTGACAGAAGTAGGGTGAGGGCTGCCTTTAAAGCATCATATTAAGCTGCTACTCACCAAAGTACTTGTTAAAGCCACTGTGATGACTCAGGTCCTCCTGTCATCAGAAAAATAGTTAAGCAAATTGTGGAAAAAGACAGTGGGACCCTTACACTGTAGGGGTGACCCTGTGTGAAGGAGAGCTGCTACAGCACTGGGTGACAGCTGCCTCTTACAAATTAAACATTCATGAAGAGAAGACATGGTCAAACAGACATCAGCACACAGATAAGTGCAAACAGGAAATTCCTGCACCAGACCTTGTGAATGTCTCTTATTTAAAATGGCAAAGGGACAAAAAGCATTGGGCATAAGACAGACCAAAGAGAAAGGGACCTTCTACATGCCACCTTTAGCAGAAACCCGTGGCAGAGCTAATATTCGTGTGTCAAATAGCTGAACTGGGAGTGCATTTTAATAATGTGATATGTGGTAGTTCTGGCCCCTTCTGACTGCAGTAAATTGCCCTGTTTGGCTGGAGCCAAGCTGAAATAGCATGCTGGGCATGCATCAGGAAATTACCTCAGAATATACGAAACCTCAGCCTCTAGGTGATAAGTAAGGGCCCAACAAATTAATCTCATCATCTGCATTCATCTTTGGATGCTACTCTGTGCCAGGCCACAATGTGTGGGCTGGAGTCTATTTTTTTCACTTGTGTAACTTAAACAGGTAGTTTGAGCTACTATGATACAAATGTTCTATTCTGTGCTGTCTGCATCGTAGGTTGGGCCTACTGAAATAAGGAGAATTATCATGTCATATTTTACAGACAGGCAGACAAATGATTGTGTTGACATCTTGCTTTTGTCAACATATTTTGAATTATACACCCTGTAAGTCTAGTGAAGGACATGTGTTGACTTCCTCAGTTTTTCTCACTTAATGACAAGCATCTTTGTTAATAATTGTAGCTTTAATTATTTATGATGCCATTCAGAATCTTCTACCTTCTACTCTCTATCTTTGAATTGCATTCCTCACTGTATTTTTAAGCCCTTGCAAGGTCAAAAATCACATCCAAGTGAAATGGAAAGAAAGAGTTGCCTTAGGCCCATGATTGGAATTTAGGACATGGTATGCTATTAGAAAAAACAAAAGTAAAACGTAACACATTACCTTGCAGTGAGCTGTACCAGGGAGCCTTCAGGGGAGTAAATGGAAATGTGATAATGAAGTGGGATGGTTATTCCATCCATGAAAGTCCAAAGCTCAGTGACATAGAATTCTGCACTTTGGCTACTAGACCAGAGACAATTGCTTCTTTGCAAGGGAAGCAAAGAGGAAAGGTCAGAAGATGATTTAGTCATTAGGCTGTACAAGAGCACAGCAGTTTGAAATTGCCACTGAAATAACAGACTGCAGCTCCAGGGACTCGAATTCAAATATTAGGACAAGAAGTTTGTGTTTTTAATTCTCTGGGTAAGGGAAAACAATTCAGGCTTAGTTTATGCTTGCTAACCTTTGTTAACTGAAATACACTGCACCAGCCTTGTATTGGTCTCACTCAGTCACCTGCCTGTCCTCCCCTGGGGTCACTGCAACATTTCAGAAAACACTAAACTGGTGAACTCACAAAGTCTGCTCCTCTGGTATGTTGGTAGAACACCATTCTGTGCCTTGTTCCTTCTGCTGGGTCAGCTCCTGCCAGGGGACCAGGAGAGGTGCTTGCTGAACACACTTCAGCTTCTCTCACATGACAACCAAACCAGTTTGGCTTCAGCAAAAATTCCTGTCTTCAAACCCTAATTACTGCGCTGGCACAGCACTTTGAGTGGTTTCTAATTGTCTGTATTTATTTGCAAAGTCTCTACTGCACAGAGTACTGTGGTAAATATAATTCCACTCATGGCTAATTAGATGCTTTTTTAGGGGGAGAGGAGAGAGTAATTTCATGGTAAACCATAATTACTAGTAAAAGAAGTACCTTAATTGCCAATCCATTCTGGAGGGAGTAGCTGAGGCTCAAATCAGCCTAATTAGAATTCTAACTGTTCATAATAAATAAGTAGTAATTACTAATTGGATCTAGCCTACATTATTCTCAAAAGGGAAAAACTTGAAAGTGTGAATTTAATGTCAGTTTGTGTTTAATTTTGGCCATTTCCTACTTGTGTTAGACTGACAGTCTAGCACAGAACTGAACAGAGTAGAAATCCAAGTCCTACACATCTTCTACTGCCATTGGCTTCTACTGCCATAGACCCCTGGCAAACCAGACCACTTGGTAATGCAACCTGTCACTGTGTGTCGAGGTCTTGAAAATCTAGTTCCAGCTATAGATGCAATACACAGACACCCACAGCTATATGGTACCTCAATCACCACGTGGAAAAATACTTTTACCTCACAGGTCCCTGTTCCTCACATTTTCTAATGAAACACGACTCATTCCCAAGTCAAAAATGTCATATGATATTATTTGGGTCATTCCTGGCTAGAAACTATGGCTGATGATCTGTGCCAAATAAAGAGAGGAACTTTTATTACAATATACTGGCAACTTAACTCCAGCTGTTTCTCCAATATGCATTTAATCACAGGTACAAATCACATTCTGCCTGAAAGGAGAGCGTAGCCAGGTGGGGATTGGCCATTCCTCCCAGGCAACCAGCAATAGGACAAGAGGACATTATCTGCACCAGGAAAGGCACGGGTGGGACATGAGGAAGAATTCCTTCACAGAAAGGGTGACTAGACATTGGAAAGGGATGCCCAGGGAAGTGGTGGAATCCCCAACCCTGGAGGTGTTCAAGGAACAGCTGGACACGGCACTCAGTGCTTTGGGCTGGGTGACAAGGTGGGGATCGGTCACAGGTTGGATTCAAGGATCACAGAGGTCTTTTCCAACCTAACTGAGTCTGTGATAAACACAGGCATTTTTCCACACTTCTTCCCCACAGCTTACTGCCCTGAATACCTGAGATATTCTTGCAGGCCTGAAATAACAGTAGCAAGCATAAAGAAAGCATTATAAAAGTCTTTCTTTTGCGATTTTCCCTCCTATGTTTTTTTCTCTCTCTAAGAACTCCACTAGCTGGTAATGGGAATATTTTGTTGGACCTACAAACACATTCTAACTTGTGATTGATATGTGTGTTCAGCATATATGAGAACTAGAACATTATAATAATAGAAATTCAATCAAATATTTTTCATTTCTAGTGACCCTTACCAGTCTACAACTGTCCCTTTACTACCAACAGGAAACTGATTTGTTAATTACAGGAGGTACAGATGCAACAGCTTTATATCTTAAAAAGTCCCTTAAAAATCACAGGTAAGAAGCAACTGTGGGAATCGGAACAGACAACACTTGGCAATGTCAGCCTGAAGTCTGGCAGCTCTCTCTGATGAGTAAGAGTAATGTTAACTAGTCAAAACTCAAGTGTCAGGGTGTTTAAATCTGCCAGTAGCAGCACATGCTCCCAGCTGCAGCTACTCATAGTATAGGGCACATTTCAGAGGGAATGAATCAGTAGCTCCTCTTTGCCCTAGTTTTAATGGGGGGTTTTGGGGTTTGTTTTCTATTTGGAATCCTTCAGAAACAAATAGAAGAATTCCTTGGGCTTTTTTTTTTTTTGATCAGCTTCGGTTCTCATAGTTTCTGGGCAAATACTTCCTTATTTACAAGAGGGCTTAAGGCCCTGGGAACTCAGCAAGGGGCAAGTGGAGGAGCTGCTCACACTCTTTCTTACCAAGCTAAAAATCACTTTTTCTATCAATCAAACCCTACATGAGGCCTCCTTCAACTTACAGGCTCCTCACCTTTGTGTTATGATCCTGGCAGTCACTGTCATGGCAACCACAGAGGCCATTCCATCTGAGGAAACTTCCAGGGAGATGAGGAGGGAGCCCGTAGACTGGGAATCCCTGCTTGGAGTAACTGTCCTACAGAAATGGTGGCTTTCAAATCTGGAAAATTATAATTTATCTTGAACTAAACGTTTATCCAGCCTGAGGTGTATCTTCCATTCTTTGTCAAATTTAGTAGTGATTCATTCCCTTAATGAGTGTCTTCAATGCACTCTCCTTGATCACCCCTTGTTCTGGCCCGTCTCCTGCCATTGCCCAGCAGCCCTGCTCAGGTGGAACACAAGTGCTTTGTTCTCACCTACCCTGGAGCATCTTTGTCCGGTGCCCTTTGTCTGCCTTGGCATGTCTGGGTCTCCATGTGAGTGGGCTGCATGGGTGCATCTTTGTGTTAACAAAGTTCACCCTGCTTTCCCCTGTTTCCAAAGCTACAATTGTTGGAGGCAGCCAGTTGCTTGACACTGACAAACAAGGCATCCACTAGAAGCATTTTACCCCTTTGTGTTTTTCCAGTGCATGGAACTAAAAGGAGCAAGACGTGTAGTACTCAAGCAAATGTGAAAATCAATTTTTTTCTCTACAAGCCATAACTGTTACATCCTGAGTCACAGCAGGATCCATGGTGCCTTGCTGTCTTCAAGCAGCAAACCACAGGAGTGGCTGTCACAGTCACCTTCAAGCACAGGATTTTGTTCCTCAAACACGTTTCTCCCACAATAGCAACACTCCAAAGACAAGAAAAAAATTGGCTTCTCCCCTTACTCCCAGACAACAATCTGGCAAACACACTTGTAATTTGCTGCAGGGGCCTGGGTTGTTTAACTTTATTTGGTAAAATAAAACCAAATGAGGAAACACCCACAAGGCAAATGCTCACAACTATGGAGAGGGGGAACATGAATTCAGCAAATCTGGGTTGAGCCTTGTCCCTGGACCCAAAGGCCACACAGCACCCAAGCTGTCAGAATGTGCCCCTGCTGCTGTGCTTGCCCTTGTTCTATTGCAAAAAGAAGTCTTCACAATTCTTCTTTTAATCCCCCAGAATGGTCCCGTCTGAAGCCGTGATTTTCCTCCTCCTTTGCCATTAGCTGTAATGGAGGGTTTCTAAACTTGTTTGGTTTTGTTGGCTGTTCACTAAAACATTGGCCTTTCCTGAAAGAATTGGTCCAGCTGTGAATTTATTAACTCCTTCATATGCTTAGGTGTGGGCTTCTTTCCTGGGAAGGAATTCCTTACTGGTTTTCCTTGTCCCTCAGCTGGGACAATGCTCCCACCTCTCAACTGCAGCCTGAAGGTTGTGCAAGCAAATCCTGCCCAGGAGACTGTGGAACAGACTGCACAATTCCATGGAAAGTCGCACATTCCCCCAGCAGTGACAGGGGCTACAGTGCAGGGATTCTTTTTTTTTTATGCCACACTAAAGAATTATGCAGCCTCTCAGTAAAGCATCTGCGTAATTTTAGTCTGTGCCGTTTAATTTTATTTATTTATTTTTAAGTGCAAGGAGGGACGAGGAAGGCAACAACTCAGCTGCAACCTCACAGCTGTTTCTTTGGCCAGAATTGGAGGCAAACGTCTCCACCTCGTGGTGTGATAACAAAGTATCCTTAGGAAAATTCTGAATTGCGATTAATGGAAAGGCAACACGTTAAAATCACTTTTGTAAATTGTTTTCCTAGGCAAACTGTGCTTGTCAGCAGCACTTTTAAACAAAAAAGCCAGGGAGGAAAAAGGTTTTATAGCCCATTGACTACATATAAACGTGTGATGATGCATCATATAAGCATACTGCATTCAGTCCCCCTTTCTGGATACAATAATCCATACCCTGCACAGCATGAAGAGCTGTCTACAGCCGTGTAACCTCTTGGAGGACAGATTGTCAGGCAGCAGAACAGGGAAAGTGGCGGTCAAGGCTTTGGCTGCAAACATCTCAAGGGAAAGGTCAGTAATAGCTGTATTTGTTCCATGTTTCAGCAAAATTTCCTAATGAAATGGCAACTGACTGAACTTTAATTGCTGAATAGGATTCCATAGAACACCTTTAATACCAGAATTTACTCTGATGTCTTCAAAACAATAAACATTCTGTGACTATATTCCAAATAATAAGAGCGTAGAGAACGCTTTTTTTAATCTGGGGGAGAAAAGAAATGATTTTCCATAGCAGTCATTCAACATAGGAACAAATTCTGGCTCTTCATAAAATCATAGAATCACAGAATCGATTGAGTTGGAAAAGACGTCTGAGATCAGCAAGTCCAACCCTTGATCCAACCCCACTGTGATCACCAGCCCA
>JAOXXN010000311.1:1473781-1510508 GCA_026770055.1 Myrmophylax atrothorax
ACACTGTATACCCCTGGCTCTGGAGCACAAAACAGACGTGAATTGACACATTTTCTTACAGCCTTTAATTCAGGGAAAGTTTATGATGCCCCACACTCATACCCAATGCTAATCTGTCACCAGAATGCCACATGTGGAGTATTTCCTATACTTTGGAATATATCACCAGGTGGGTGTTAGCCCAGAAGTGGTACAGCAAAGTCAATGATTGGAAAAATACCAGAAAAAAGGATTGTTTCTTCCTTTCAATACTCACCAAAAATATCCTTGCTGTTTTGTACTTTCATCTACTTTTAATCCTGTATTTCTGTATTTTGACCCTTTTCTGTATATCTACATTTCAACCCTTTCCATTCTATATTTCTCTCGTGAGAGATGATCAAGAAAAGTGATGCAACTGTTGAGGATCTGTGCACAGTTTCCAACACAGAAAAAGAAAACTCTACCACACCTAATTAAATTGTTCCATCCACTTTTCTGAACTGAGGAGGACAGACCTCTGGTCTCAGGATCAGGATATCTAACAAATCTGGCCAGGAAGTTATTTGCCAGTGAACAGAGGTATCATTCTCTGTAATAGTTACCCACATTTTTTTCTGTCTGAAGTTAATTGAAAAGGAGATTCTGGAGAAAAGGGTAGGACAAGAACCAGCTCTTCATTCAAGTGTACATACATCCAATACTCTATTCTATGATTATACCTAGAAAATGGCACAAAGTATAAAATAAGTTCTCTTATTCAAAAGGCCTAGCAGCATGGACTTGTGCCAGGCTACTTGCTGCCTCAAGCCACCTAAATTTATCTGGATTGAGTTATAGCAAAGTTATATTAAACTTCTTTAAAGTATTCCAATAAAAAAATTAAACCTATTTAAAGGAGAATGAAATAATGAGGTGAGAAATTTTCTGTCTCAGGGAAGCATTTCAGGCACATCTCTCACTTGTTTATTAGCAGAAGAGAACACAGACACTGCTGGGGTATGTTTTACATTACAAGATATAAGGGTTCTTGTCTGCACAGAAGACATGTTTATACCACTGTGTTTCATTATAAATCTGTTTTATATCCTGTGAATGCTCAGAGTCCTTTGCACACTGTAGACAGGAACCCTTTAATGCACACACTGAGAAGACATTTCCAACTATTCAAACATTAAATAAATTTGCACAAAAAGAGTCATTCTACTGCAATAATTAAATTCTTCCTGTGCCTTGGCAAGTTTTCTGAAAGAATAAACCTCCCAATCCTGGCAGAGTTGTTTATAAAATCCAAGAAAACCATAAGGGAAAGAAACTCAGTGGAAAACTGTTGACTTATCCTGTGCATTTTGTAGCACCACAAGACACTAGTTAAGATGAGAGCCTCATAGTGTTGAGCTCAGAGCAGGCCTTGTCTCAAAGGTATTTTGCCATTTAAAATAGGTAAGGATCAAGAGGAAAACGAAAATGGTCCATAGTTGCTCCTTTTCTAACTGTAAATTGGGGACTTGTTCAATGCTGGAAAAGCACAAGTGAGGGAACCGAGACATCTGGAGCCCTTCTCTGGTTCAACACTGATTTTCTTCAAAAGATCAGAATCTGGTCCACGGCATCTCATTATTGCTGTACCTGATAGTTTCTTTTCTTTGTGTGCTCTGAGAGTTTCTGAGCCACTAACAAGTTGAAAGAACAGCTGTAGAGGAAGTTGTGTCTGACTTTCTAGAGCTTTCAGTGCACTTAATTGTATTTTTATTAATGTGCTTTTGGTCAGCCCTGAAGTGCTCAAAGGCTTGTACTGGGTGATTGTCACAGGTCGCTTCCAAATTAAATAATCTGTTCTAGTCACAGTTGCTTTGCCATATTTTACACACATGAATATGTAGAAGAATGTAAGTCACCACTGACAATGCAAGGGTAATAATGGTGAATTTGTTATCTGAGTATCACTTCAAATACAAAACTGGCCTTGAATTTTCACTTCCCTTCACAGGACTTGCGAGGGCCAACTTGACTGGAATTATTTTTAGGAGAAAAAAGTATCTCTCTTTATACAATCTTCTCTCTGCTGTAACTTCATTGTGTCTCTGCCAGAATCAAGATGAGGTGATGCCAAGAAAAAGGATGAGCTCACTGCATTTAATGGTGTGAGGTTTCACAAATGAGAACTACGTTATTCAATTGAGAAGTACCCAATGGTTTACAACAGGGTTAAAGGCAGGCTGGTTTTACTGGAAACAAGAAAGAAATAATTCATTTCTCATACTGGTAATCCATAGAGAACTGATCTGATTGGCCTTCCTTAGGGATGGAATTCCTCGTTATTCACCATTATTGCATTGTTATTGAACTTTTATGATAACATTTAATGAACAAGATATGCATTATTGGTAAAACAACATAGCAAAAGCTGCAAATTACACCAAAGAGTAATTTGTATTTCCCTGTTCAAATCCAAGGTCTAAATGTCAGCCTCTGGAATGATGGACTCAGCTCTCTTTGCACACCTTGTTGATTTCTGGCGTGCAATTGAACTCAAAAAGTTCTTATTCCATAGAACTGAAACTTTCTTAATGGTGCTGTACTAGTTCAGAAGAATCTCTCAAACCTGAGAGATCTGAGAGCAGCACATTTTCCAAAAGAGCTTTAACAGGTCCCATGCAATCTTTGCAATGTGTCACATAAAAATGTCTTCAACAAGGAAAGACAGTTCAGGTGCCTATAATGTACATCTGAGTTCCTGATGTGTTTGACTGGATGCTGGGGTTTGTGCAGGAGCTTGGACAGGTACAACTAAACCATTTTATGCCAGGTAGGCAGCCACAGATGTCAGACTGCCTCACTCTCTATGTGAGCAGAATTTAAATAAACCTTCCAGATATACAGCTTTCCTGTATCCTTATGAAAATCCTGTACCTATTCTTCCACATATCCCATGATTCGTATTTAGAAAGCAATAGGAAGACACAATCCACTCTGTCTCCATCACTCTTCCTGCACCATGACTGGATCAGAGTCCCCTGTGACATTCCCAGTGGTGTCTGCTCCAGTGTCTCACTGACACAGAATGACCTAATTTGTTATGGCTGGTAAGAACTGAGTGAAATTAAATCCAGGGTCTGTAGTTAATTGGGGTCGGATTGAGATGATTTATGATCTGAAGAATGTACTGACTCTTTACACTATCATATGAGCAACAGTATCAGTTGGACTTAGCAACCTTTGGAATCAAATTAGAACTGGGATTTTCCAGAAAATTAGAAGTAGCAGAGGGAGAAGGCAGAGTACTGGACAGATGAGGCTGTATCTGATCACAAAGCCGGGTACCTTCTCTTCCCATAGTCAATCAGTTAGCTTTCAAATCCTGATTTATCGTGATTCAGAGGAGAGGTGGAATGGGTCCAAGCCAAGAAAATCTCATCTGTCTGGAATCTGAAAGGATGAAAAAAAGTTTAAAAATTTCAGAGGATGTTGGGATTTGTCTCAGTTCCAGTGTCTCTGTGTTCACTCAGCCAGCTCATGTTAGCAAGTTAGGTTCACTGAAAAATAGTAGCAAATGTTTTCCCATCAATCAAGAACCCTGAGTTGAGTCCCAGGTCAGCAGGCTGTGCAGTGTAGCCCATGACCCTGAGCAGCAGGAGCCTTCAGCAGGTTGCCTCATGCCTTTTGCAGGATATCTTAAATCAACATCTTTCTTTTCTCTGTGGGCCTTAGGAAAGGATTACAGATGAATTACTCTGTTTTCAAGTCCAAGGTACTTTATCATGCTTCAACAGTTAAATAGAACAGGAAAACAAAATCATTCAATACTGATTTTCTTTGGAAAAACCCCACTGGTGTGGGTTTTTCTCTTCCCTCTTTAGGACTCTGATTGTCCACTCTTGCTAACATCATTCCCTGCTTTTAATAGCACAAGATGCAGTCATTATGTGCCCAGTGAAACCAGTAACTGACCACAAACTCTGGGCAAACTCTTTTGCCCTCCAATACCAAGAGGTACTTCAACAAGTTTACAATTAATCCTGAAAATATCTTATTTCAGGAACTACACTAGCAGTGCTCCCAGAGCAACTACAAAGGGCTATCCCCTGTTTTGTCACAGGAAAAATGGTATGTCTGAGACCGACAGTGATGGTGTTCTGTAAAAAGCCAGGGATGCTGTTCAAATTACTCCATTTGCTGCTCAGGCATTGGTGCCAGCTTTAACCTTAATGCATTCTGTAAAGGTCTGGAAATAAGTGACATGCTGGTCTGCAATCATTGGGAATAAGCCTCGTGTGTACTACTTTCCTAGACCAGAAAGGAGGCAGTCATGCCCTGATGGTGTGTTAGTACTGAGATCTGAGGATTGCATACAGCCTGAAGACTTGGGTTTGTTCCTTTTTCCTGGTTTTGGTTTAATTTTTCAGTCTCCATTTGTCATGGCTCAACCCCAGCCAGCAGCTCAGCCCCACACGACTGCTGGCTCACTCCCCCCTCCCTGTGTGATGGGTGAGAGAATCAGAAGGGTAAAAGTGAGAGATCTCTTGGGTTGAGAAAAAGGCAGTTTAATAGGGAAAGCAAAAGCCACATGTGCAAACAAAGCAAAACAAGCTATGAAATAGAAAGATTTCATTAAAACAGAAGTCCTTTCATGTGAAAATTTTGTCCAAATATCAATTTATTTTTTAAAGCAGAAAACTCATCTCTATTCTGCTAATCTCTATCAAAATAAGCAGAGGAAGGGAAGGAGAGAAAGAAAACTTATTGCAGAGTCAGAAGTGGTGGTTATAAAAACTCTCCATGGATTCCTATGCTTCTTGTTGAACACAATCTTGCTCACACATACCTTCACCTGCCAGCTAAGTGGCAGTGCATCAACCCTTTACCTTCCTGTTCCCTGAGAGTGTTTTTGCATACTGTTCTACAGGGATATGAGCCCCAAACATATGAAGCTTCTTAGGAAAAGGAATGACCAGTATAGAGCGGTGCAAAGTGCTGTACAAGGGGAGGGATGACTGACAATGTGAAAAACAGCCTCCATGGAATCATCTCTGCTCTGTCTCAGAGACTTCATCTGAAGGCACAGGATGAAAGAGCAGAAAAATGTGAGACTGAGTTGTTCCTTGTCTTCAGTGAAATCCCAGAGAGCTCCAGTTCCAGCACAGGGAATAGGAGGAATGTATCTTTGTGTTTATAAATACTTCTGACTTGCTCTTATCTATGAGATTGTCAGAGGCTGCAGAGTGTGACAATCACTACATTTGGCAGAGTTCTTGCTACCTGCAGTTTAGCTCCCAGCCAAGCAGACTGCAATAACAAAGGATATTTATTCAGCTGTGCCCCTCCTGTGTATCATGGGGAGAAAAGGTATGTTCTGGCCACGTTAATGACTTCATTCTTTGTTGGAGTAAACAAGAGGAGCCACAGGGGGTTGTCTTTGCCTGTGAGGTTCTGCTATGCACAGGATTTGCTGCAAGAGACACCTCCACAGAAAGAGCACAAAGTTCCATCACTGGAAGGAGGGGAAGATGAGCTGGGGTGAATACAGATGGTAGGGATAATGCAAAAAAGGACTGAATAATGGTCCCAACAACTCCTTTCAAACCCCAACAACAGACCAAGCAGCATGTTAGTGGTACACCCAGTGCCACACCCAAGGAGGGACATGTCAGACATTGAAAAGGATGTGGATCAGTGGAGTGAAAGTCCAAAGCAACCCAGTGCTCTGCTGTGCTACTAATGTTGCACACACGGCTTTGCCAGGCCCTCTGCTCCGTCACCTCAGCAGCTTTCAGAAGGGTTCATTGCAGGGTCTTACGAAAGGAAGTGCTTCGAAAAGGAGCAAAGTGCTGCTGAGCAGACAGCAGAGTTCTCTAAGAAGTATCTGGCCAATACATTACCATGAATTTACACTGAAAACTCTGATAAACAGAAGTAATTGGTAGGTGCTTTAAAATATTGTCAGACTTGGTTGTGAAATTACTGGTCAGGTTTTGTCTTGTGAGCAAGTCCTAAAACACTCTAACATTGACAATTATCATAAGGAAAAATAAAGGTTTGTTTTCAAAATGTGTATTACTGGTTTTAATGTTGGGCTAGTACGAAAGAGTAATTTCAGTTGAGTTCAGAGCTGAGGATTTTTGCTCTGTTGCTGCCCCCTACACAGAAGATCCATAGAGCAGGAGGAATGGGATCTGGATGGGCAGGCAGAGGCTGCAGTGCCTGCAGCTGCAGCAGGACGTGGCTTTTGATCTGATGCAACAAGGCTGCCTCTCTGCATGGGCTGCTCAGGAGCCTCATCAACCCTGCACTCCAAAATGCGCAGAGCTGCCCCTCTCTGTGTCTCCAGGGAGGGGACACATCTTGGTCAATGCCATGTTAAGGCATTGAAACATAAATAGACAAGGGTGGTTTATCATTCCTTATAGTGGTGTTTGTTGCTTCATATAAATGTATCTGCAGTCAGAAAAAGAAGAGGCTATTTACTTCAGAACAAGGAGTGGATTATTCTCTGAGGCACATTTATGTGACTTCAAATGGTTTTTAAATAGTGAATTTAAAATTAATTTCATATATAATGTGTATTATGTTTGTCTGTCTTTAGGTTTTCACTATGACATATAGCAGCTTGCCTGGCAAAGCAGGTATATGTCCCACCCCATCAGGGCTCCATTCAGGAAATGTCTAATTCTCCAAATGGATGACAAACTACTTCGTCTCACTGAGCACTGAGCTCCCTCTGGCAAAACCTACTCGGCCAAACATCAGGACTAAACAGTTTTTAAAGAAAACAAGGTAAAACTCTGATAAAGTAGAGTCCTCTTCTCAGACTTTCAGAATCTGAAGTGGAAACACATTTGGCTCATAACTTCTACTTCTACATGGATGTTCTTAGCTTCTTTACTCTGATTCATGTGCAAGAATTAAATCTATATTGATTGATCAAGATCTAGCTCTGGATAACTAATTTTCTGAGTACAAGACTTATTTTGCATTGCTGAATTTCTCTTCATTTTCACATGATGAATGTGGATGGCAGATGATGTAGCATTTTAAAAAAATATTTTACAAAGTAATTGAACCAAATTAATTCTAACTGGAATTTAATGCATAGCATGATTTTCAGGAGGTCTGTGTTAATAACTTCTTTCAAGATGCTTTTTCCAGTTTTGTTGTTAACTAATTATGTTCCCATGACTGTTGGATCCCAGTTTAGCTTCTCAGGAAAGTGCTCTAATGTGTCAGAAGAGGCAAGGCAGAGAGTCTCCTTTTTGTCTTCTAAACAATCAATCACTACTGTCTAAAGCTGGACAACAGAAAGCCAATTTTCAGACCAAAAGAAGAATCCTATGAAAAATGGCTAAACATTTTTTCCCCAAATTTAGTTGGGTGTGATATTTTGAATTTGGGTGCAGAAACCCCCTTTCCTTTATAATGCACTCCTGGGTCCATCAAATTCACCTCTGTACTGTCCCAGGCTCACAATGCCATGCTAAGGGTTCTAACTGAGTGATAATTCTAGGTAGGGGGAGAATTAGTTCAAAGTGCTACAGGATGAGACTCTCACTGGAGCAACGATTCCCGCCGTCACCACCCGCATTGCTGGATACTCTGCAATCCCGTCAAGATCGCAGCTGAGTCTGAGCTCTGTCACCGCATCCTCGTCCCACCGCCCCGGCGCGTCCCCGCCCTGACCACCCTCCCTTCCCGGTTCGCCCTCGGTTGGATCTCGCCGGGGACGCCCTCTCTGGCACGGCGGCAGCTGGAGGGTTAAAAGTCTGCTTCGGGTTTTGTGGCTTCTTTCCAAAAGGTTTCAGTTAACACCAAAGGTCTCCTTAAAACTCCCTCACTTTAATAGATTTTTCCCATTGAGTTCTCACTTTATAGACTATCATTTCCTTTACAGCAGGGGAGCTATTTTCTGGGTCACTGATCCAACCAACTTAAAAGGGATTTCATTGATTAGATTTTATTGGTGGCTACTTCAACCATAATGGCACAAGTTGCTGGTACCTGCTGACAGCTGTGGGTCTTGCTTTGGCACCCTCTGAACTTCTGCAAGTCAGGGTTCCTCTCTCCTGCCTTGTTTGAGTCCTTGCTAATTACTGGCACCTTCTTTATCCCCTTACTGCCTCAGCTGCTTTTGTCCTTTTACATTTCAGTACCCCAGGTCAGCTGCATGGCCAGGTATTACTGACAAAATCCCCTATTTGTGGCGTGTGGCACCTTCTTCCCTTCGTGTTCTGTGTTTACCTCTGGTCACCCCTGGAGTCACACACTTACCTCCACCTGAAGCACTGCACAGCAGCCAGCAGCATGTGAACAAATGAAGCCAGGAGATCACCACTTTCAAGACCAAGCTGAGCAGAGAGTTTTAAAGCAAAATTTTAGTTGTTTTTTGGAGGGGAGGTGTGATCTTGCAGCATCAAGCCTTGGAAGCTGAAGTACAGAGAAATTCTCTGCCATTCCCTTCATGTTGCTTCACAGGATACAGAGAAAAAGAATTGAGGGTGGCAGCCCACTGTTCATTCCCTTTTCCCTAGAAGATGTGGCCCTTTCACTGCACTTCACCTCCATACATCCTGAGTAGAGATTTCTCTATTTGCTTTTACAACTGCCCTGGTGCATTATAGCAATATGACCATCAATTAACTGCACACTCTATCACAATAAAGAAGCCACCCAACCTTATATAACTCTTTTTAATTGTTTTCTTACATTATAGCATTTTGCTAAACTTATTCTGCCATAACTCACATAATTTAATTTCTCAAAGTGCTAATAATTTAATTGCTTCCTTCCTGCAGACAGAGTGCCTGAACTGTCTTCTCTCATTCAGAACATTATAAAAAGAGGCTGTCATGAATACTTAAAAGGGGTATTTTATCCACAAGACCTCATACAAAATTGCTCTCTCCAGAGTCTGTGTTGTGTCTCAGACAGCCACAAGGTGCAAGAAACCTATCCAGACACTTCTTTGGATACTGGGAGTATCTTCACTGTAGAAAGTCTCCTAGAGATGAAAAGCATGGCAAGTCTCATAAGCAAAGTTCTATAGTGGAAATCTCCTGTCCTGTTGCTCTTATACAACACCATGAAATTAAAACACAAATTTCAAATCACAAGTAAATAACTCATGCAGAAAGAGACTGAACAAAAGGGATCTTTGTGATTTACACATTTAGGCTTGAGAAAGAGCACTTCCTATCATGAAGACATTCTGGGAATTTCAAACTTTGATCAGTAACCCATGTCTGCAGTTTAGACTTCCCTATATTGCCAGTTATATCCACCTTGTTTCTAGGAATATGGACTGATTATGCCAGATCTGGTTTTGGGCTTCACTAGGCACAGCCTTCCTTTGTATTGCTTTTTGTCTCAAAATTAATTAAGAGGGAGATGCTTCCAAACCATGGAAAAGGACCTGGGGGTCCTTGGGAATGGCAGCAAAATGAGTGACCAAAGTGCTGCTGCAGCAAAGCAAACCAGCACAATGCTGGGCTGCATCAAGGGCATCGCCAGCAGAGCTAAAGAAGCCCCACTCAGTGCTTGACAGGCCACACCTGGAATAGTTTTGGTCCCTGCCAATAGCTGTGGACAGTCTGGAAAAGATCCAGAGAAAAGCCAAAAAGATGATCCAAGATCTAGAGGGCTGCCATATGAGGAGAAATGATGGACTCCCATCTCGCTACAACCTCCTTTCAGGCACTTGCAGAGAGCTACAAGGTCCCCTCTGAGCCTCCTTTCCTCCAGGATGAGCCCCACCAGCTCCCTCAGCTGCTCCTCAGCAGACTTGTGCTCTAGAGTCTCTGGTTCCTCCTCACAATGATAGAGCAGAGAAAAAGACAACTGTAATGAGACCAAAGGCTCCTCAGATATCAGCAGCCCTGCTCCAACCGGTTGAATGGGAAATTAGAACATCATAAAGTAAACAAATATTGCAGTAGAAAATTCCATCCAGTTTGGAGTGCAGAACCCAGCTAGGGTATGAAGCCAGACCTCAATAACAAAGTTTCCATTATCTCTTCACTAGTAAATGTACCATTAATAACTGAGAGTCAATCTACCAAATGTGCAAAATAGGAGTGTCAGTTGACATTTAGTCTTTGTAAGACATTTAAAGTATAAATTGCATAACAACAATCTAACCAGGAGAGATATTACTTTCCAGTTGTCTGATACAGCTAGATGAAAATCCACAACCTGAATAGACTGTTACAAATTATATGGAGCAGAAACAAATTTGGTAACACTGAAAATTCAGAGTAACTCCCATGTTTCAGTGTTCCCAGAGCAGAGTAAATTTGAATTCCAATGCTGCATTTAACCATACCTACAGTGTTTGGGGATGTGGGGGCAGTTGCTGGATGTAAACTTTCTGACAGTTCTGCCTGTGTTGTCCAGCTCCCACTGATTTGTTGGGACTGTGTGTCAGCCGGGTTTCCTGACACAGTGAGGAGCTGCAGCCTATTAACAGATGGACAAAATATATATTGATGAGGTACTTAAACCTCACAGGCACTCCTTTCATAGAGCAGTACAGTGAACTGGGGTTGTGAGCTACAGAGCAAATGTCCAAAATGTACAGGTTCCATTTACCTTTAAGGGTAACTTTCCCCTTTTCTTCTTTTTTCTCTCGAGTACCTATTTCTCTTCCAGGAGATTACATTCCAAGAATGATTATGTCATTAGCACCAGGTCCCCACCTATCAATGATACCTTTGGAGGATAAATAGGATCAATAAATGTTAAGTATCATCATGGAACTTTAAAAGATAAATTTGGAAAAAAAGCCAGACAAACCAGGATGTGTGCACATGACCCAGGAGACAGAACCTGGCATGTGGAAAAGCAAATCCACTTTTTTTTCAGTGTGCAAATTCCAAGACTACATTTTTTTTTCTTAATGTTCTTGTCCCTTGACATTTGTATACCTAAAACTGATTTTGATAGCGAGGGCTTTAGTCATTTTCTCTAGAGTTCCATGGCTGAGATTTTTTTCTAATTCTTGCTGAAGCTTCCCCGGAGCAGAACTGAACGTACCTGAACACTGTTTGAAAAGGACTGCGGTGTGCGTGGGAAGGGGCAGACCCGGGCGGGTGCCACGGGAGTCTGAGAGCGCGGGCGGAGCGACTCGTGCTGGGGGAGCGCCCGTGCAGCTTCCATGAATGAACTTCGGGAAGGTTTTTGTGGGGTTTTTTTTTGGTTTTTGTGGGGGAGGGGGGGCGTTGGTTTGTTTTGTGTTGTTCTGGTTTTGATGAATGGGAGCTCCGCCGTGAATGAATGGCGGAGTTCTGCGATATGATTGGTCCTCAAGGGTAAAGCTACTCCCACTTCGCAGTGCGAGGGGCCAGGGCGAGTTGCGATTGGCGGGCGTGTCCCGACACAGAGCTCCATTCACAAATTCGATGAAACAAAGGAGCGGCGAGCGGGGCCCGTGAGCGCGGGGCCAATGGGTGGTCGCCCCCGGCCCACGGAGGGCTGAGCGCGGGGCGGGGGGTTCTGCGGGCTCCGCGTGCGCTGAAGGGACCGGACGGGACCCGACCGAGCCTGACCCGAGCCGACCCGAGCCGACCCGACCCAAGCCGCCGGGAGGGCCCTCTGTCCGGAGGCGGCGGGGGCTCGACCGGGAGGCTGGCGGGCTCGGTCTCGATTCGTATCCCAAGTTTCGACAGCTGCGACGCGGTCGCCGCCTCTGACGGACGGCGGGAGAGCCGGGAAGCGGCCGATTGCGGTCCTGCCGGTGGGAGCCCCTCGGGCCGGGCCGGCCCCCGCGGCGCTCCCGCTGCGCCCTCCGCAGGTGCTCGACGAGCGCGTGTAGCGCCCGGGCAGGATGAAGGGGTACCCGGACCAGCAGGTGCCGTTCACGTTCCCTCAGGTGAGTGGCGGCTTCGCCAGGCGGGGATTCCGTGCTGGGGTCCTCTCCGGTCGCGGACTTGGCGCTGATTCGCTTCTCCGCAGCAGCCCCCGGAGCCGGCGGCGTCGGGCGGGGGAGCCGTGCGGGGCGCGGCGAAGATCCCCGGGGAGCCGGGCGTGCTGCAGGTGCAGGACTCCGAAGGTGAGGGGGTTGAGGGTGGAGGGAGTGATGGGGATAGTGGAGGGAGTGATGGGGATGGTGGAGGCGCCTGAGCACTGGCCGGGTCCTCCCCCTGCGCGTCCGTCCCCACCTCTTCGTTCCGCCGGCACCGCCGGGGCTGGAGCAGCCCGTTGTCCCTGCCCAGCGCTCCTCTGAGGATCCTTTCCCTTCTCCCGCAGAGCTCTTCCAGGACTTGAGCCAGCTACAGGAGACTTGGCTGACTGAGGGTAGGCTCCTTCCCCTTGGCTCTGTTTGATTTTGCTTGTCTTTGAGTTGTTTTTATTTTGAGGTTTGTGTTGCTTCTTTGCTGTGTTTGCCTCGGTTCAAACAAAAGTGGTTTTTTCAGACTTGCCAACCTCTGGCTTGAGCAAATGAAGACGCTGAATGCCACCATTGTGCCGGGCATTTGCTTATGAATGGAACTGGCTGCTGGCCCACTTTTCCTGGGAACAATTTTTGTTTCAGACTATTTGTAACCGGTTCGATTTTATGCTAATTGGTCACTTATTTTTGTTGGTTGCCGTTGGTATTTTCTTGGTTTTTTGTTTCTTTGTTTGTTTGTTTTAATGTAATACTTTGTGGGGAACCTCCTGGAATTTACACACCTTTCAGTTTGGTGTCTAAATTGTTTTGATTTTGAACTTCAAGGAAAACTTCGAATTCCAGGGAGTCCCGTTAATTCCAAGTGAATCTGGTTTTAAACAGAGTGGTGAATTTGCTCTAATTCCAATACTATAGATGATTCATTTTCAAGAAAAATCAAAATATATCCTCTAGTACAGGCTCTTAATAAATACAGAGGTACTTATTATGATCTAGGTACTTTAAAATATTTAACAATAATAATATAAAAATGTGTAGCATTCTGAGCAGGATTATTTCCCCAAATTTTACCACCAGTGAAGGACAATCCTGCCAAACTGTTCTTTATTTTAAGCCTCCAAAAAGGTATTTGCCAACTAAGTAAGATTATCAAGGAAAAAAAAAATCAAAAGTTTTATTGATTAGACAGTGTTTCAGGAGTGTGAGAATCTGGTGGACTGCACTGGTGTGAAGCTGCCCATTGGCAACTGTGTGGAACTAATTTCAAGCCAAATAATTTATAAAAGTGCTTTAGGGTTCAGATAACCAAAAAAACCTTCCTTGGAGAAAAATGGAAAAGGCAGGTCCTGTGCTGACTGCAAGAATGGAGATTCAGGTCTCAGAATGCCCCTGGGCAGAACATAAACCGTGGTGCTCCATGAAAGCAGGGTGGGAAATGGGGGCTGCATTGTTGCCTGAGTGACTGAAACAAGATTGGAACTGGTCTTTAAATGTCTGATTAATTATCCCAGATTTTTAAGTATAGCTACTGGTTTGTGGAGAGCAAGAAAATCTCTACCTGTATTGCAACTAAATGAAGTAGTTAATGAAAACAAAAATGGAAATTTTCTTCTGGTAACTGTCACATTAGCCTTTAGTGCAGGTCTGTAGCTGTGTGCAAACATCACTGCCCAGTAGCCAGGCTGAGTGCCCTCATTTCAGCCTTGCCCTTCATTTCATACCTGGTTTGTGGCCTGTTGCTTTCAGCATGTCATTCTCTTCAAGAGATCCTCAGCGATGCCACAGAGCCTCAGGGCCACAGGCTGCAAAATCCAAACTTGGGTCATAAAATGTGATCCCAGTAATCTTCTGTTTCCATGTTAATTTTAGAAGATAATTCATACCATGAATTTTCTAGGTGTTTTTTTCCTCTGTTTCCCACCTTTTACTGTTTATGTTTTGAGTTTGTTGTCATACAGCTTATTTGAAGCAATAGTGGTTAGTGTGACAAGCTTGGCTAGTTCCATTCTAATTCCCTGCCTGTTAGTGCAGTGTTATTCCCTCAGGTTTACTTTTGGCACGTCTTGGCTTGTTTAGCTTCAAGTGAGTGAGATTAGTGAGCTTCCATTCCTTATGTCCCTTAACTTTCACTACACCCCCTTTGCTTCTGAGCTGAGAGTGCAATCTGTTGTCCACTCTGCAATAACATAAATTGTAGGTTTGTCTGTTATGTACTGGCAGCAGCATCTCTTTCAGCACTAGTGACAGATTTTATCAAATAACAGTCTGCTGCAAGCTCTCCCTTCCCTGCAATTAAAGGGATGTAAAAGTAATTGTTAAAAGTAATAAAATATTCTAAGACAGTATGTGCTATGGCTAAGGTTCTCCCCACAGTTTTGCCCAGGACACATGAGTATTCATTAATCCCAAAGGGAAACAAACTATCCTTAGTCACTAAAGTCATCCCAGCAGAAAGCTCAGATCTTTCCTGCATAGACTTATTCCTGTCTTACTGTTAATTATACTGTACAAAGTGCCAAAACTAATTCTTTCCTTCCTTCCTCCCTCCCTCCCCTCTCGCTTTCTCTCTCTCGACAGCCCAGGTTCCAGACAGTGATGAGCAGTTTGTGCCTGATTTTCATTCAGAAAACTGTAAGTAGCATGGGGAAGATCACATGTCTCAGGGGAGAAGGGCAAATCCAAGTTTTGCTGCCTTTCCTGTGTTGATACCCCCCCTCTCTGCCCAGGGCAGTTTCCCCCATGAAAACTGACATGAAGCACTTTTACTGTTGCCCTTGTTTACCTCCTTTCACTGGACTTGGCCCTGCAGCACAACTGGGCTTGGTCTCTGAGTCATATATCTTGTTTCCTCCTCTTTTGGACCTAGAACTGAGAAGAGGGATGGTCTCATGTTTCAGCCTGTGTGAATTCATGAATCAGTTGTAATGCAGTGGCCTGTTCTAGCTACTAGGGTCTGGAAAGCATTGGTGTGTCATCATATTAGTGTATTACAATTCAATGCAATGCTACATGGTAATGCTGCTCACAAGACATACTTCCCAGGTATGGCAAAGAAAGACCATTCTGCTTGATGCAACCAAAACTTTGCTTTTATGGTTTGAAAAATAATGTGCAAGCTACTCCTTATGACATAACAGCAAATATGGTCCCAGCCCTGAATAGCTTAGGAAATACCCACTCTAAATACTTTTGAAAGTGCTCTAGACCATCACAGATCATGTGAACACCACCTTAGATTTGCTCTTGTAAGGTCGATGTACCATACAAACTTCACTAAATCAAGGACAGTGCTCAGGAAAGTCCAGTAAGCAGCTGTGCATGTTGGTATTTTGTTTCTTTCAGAGCCACCTGACCAAGGACAACATGGTGGCATCTCCACTGATCTTTCACTGGCTGATAATCATAACTCTCCATAAAGAGGAGAAGTGTCAACTTGATCTTCCCTTTCTCTCTCTCACTAGCTTTTCACAGTCCTCCTGCTCAGATTAAAGAGGAGCCACAGAGCCCTTCAGAGCCCACACTGTCCTGCAGCCATGAGCAGCCACTCCAGCACCACAGTGAGCAGTGCCTTTACACCAGGTAATGTGCCTTACAACAGGGGAGAGACAGGAGCTGTCCTGAAACCAAGAGCTACTGCATTGTCTAGTAAAGGAGTGTATGACAACAGCCTGGTTTGTGTTCCATGTCCAGACCAATGGGTGGGGCAGCTCAGACCACCAGTCACTGTACTGGGCAGCTCAGATCTGTGCAGAGTAGGTCTGGGCTTGCCTCTTCTTTGCTTCTCCCTAGTGCTGTTCCTCAGCTGTCTTCATGCTTGACATCTACCACGTCTCTCCTGCTTGCTTTCCAAAATCTGTCCCACACCTCATGCCACTGCCCACAGTTGCAGGCCCTTGCCTGAACTATAGTGTGGCTTCTTCAGTACAGACACCTTCCCCGATTTCCTGCCTGAAGGGTCATTGCTACTGTGCATGGGGTCAACCAGCAATCAGAGGCCAGGGAGTTTATGCTGGGAGTTTTCTGGCCTGGGTGGCTGCACAGAGGGACAGCACGTTTGCTTTTGACATGTTGTTCCCAGGTGCTGCCACAAGTCCTCCTTGGAAAACTGTAGTATCTGTTTGACTGTTCCAGTGCCTATGATCAACCCGGACAAATCGGAATCAAGTCCTCCAGCCCAGGAATCCTTATACAGTCACCGCTCCAACAGTTCCCTGGACAGGACAGGAGCTTCCTGACCCCTGTGGGGCCACTCCTCTCCACATCCAGCTGTGGATACCTCAAGGAAAATGGGTGAGTTACTGCCAGGAGGAGGCAACCACTGGCAAGGATTGTCCTCCTTGGTGATTCAGGGAGGAAGGGCTGCAGCATCCAGATGGAAGTGCTCTGTTTACAGTGAGCACAGGATCCCCTCCCATGGGATCCACTGCAGCTGCCTCGGATTTGAAGTCCATAACCTTAACCCTGTCAGATTCTGTGAATGATGGGCTATGTAGCAGCTATCCTTGGAAATATCCTTCCCTGGGGTCCCTTCCTTGCCCTGGGTACAAGTGAGCTCATACAGCCCTAGTAACAGGCTGAGGAAGTTTCTGTCCCTCAACCACCCGTGCATGAGAGCAGAAACCAGAGGGCCAAAAAAGCAGCCATCTCATATCCTCTCTCTTCTAGTTCTGTGTATCGGCTACCTGTGGAGATGTGCCGTTCCTTCCCCTCCTCCCAAGGCATGGCCCAGGAAGACCCCACTGACTTCCAGTGCCAGATGTCTAAGCCCTGCCTCCAGTACCCTCATCAGGGCTTCAAACAGGAGCACCATGACCCCCGATATGAGCAAGCAAGCCAGGCAGGCAGCCACCAGTACCCAGCAGCTGTGGTGGTCAAACAGGAGCAGGTGGACTACATGTGTGACTCAGGTAGGCAGAACAAGTTCTTTTTGACTGCATAAAGCAGATATCAGTGGCAGTGAGCAACTCCTGGATGAGCATTCATCACTGGTGGTCTTTGGACTTTGAAACAGTTCTTCAGGAGCACATGTGGTCTGGAAAACTGGCCTGGGTAACTGGCTATGTCTAGGAACTTAGTTCTGTCTTCACAGCATCCAAGATAAAGCTGGGACATCTGAGACATTCACCTTCCATGCCATGTTCTGAGAAAGACTTTCTGGTGGACAGTTGAAAGCTTTAATAAGATAGGAGGTAGAAGATGATGTTGTATCAATTCAAACTGCATTAAAGCATGTTTTTTTTCCCCCAAGGGAGTAAGTAGCCAATGGGGAGACTCTCAAAATTCATTAGAATTGAAGAAAAGGGCATTTCCAGTTTAACAGGTAGTTTTTGTTTTCAGGGGGTTGTGTGATGTGAGCTGGTAGGCTGCAGAAAAGAAGTGAGGTCAGCTTTGAAGAAATCACACTGAAAACTTTCTGTAAATGGCAACAGAAAGGCAGAAATCAAATATGCTGAACTTTGTACAGAAAAACTGTCCTGGATCCCTCCAGCAGAAGGGCACCATAAGCACTGTGCCCATAAGAAGTGCACAGGCAGCAATACACACTATACAGAGATCACAGAAAGACTTTCTGCTTGTTTTTACACTCAGACTATTTTTGTCTTTTTCTTCCCAACTGTTTGTGAGAACACCCATCATGATGTGAAAAAGCCAGGGAGACTTGAGACATCTGAAATGACATTTGTGAGACACTGTCTGCAGAAATATGCAGATGCTACTGCTCTCTGTTTACATTATCATTACAGTTACCCCTGGAGAAATGTAATGCCTTCTTACCCGGGAAAACAGAAGCAGAGCGTGTAGTTTCCTTAAAGTAAAATCAAAGAGAGGTGCTATTCCAACTTAGTCTATTGTCCAAGATTTTGTATGAAGAGTGGTGAAGAGGTGAGAGGCTTGCTGTCCTGGCTACTCCGAAGGATGTTGTGTGATAGTGCGACAAAACCTTAGTACTGTAATACATGACTGGAAAGATGATGCAGATGAAGTTGTAGTTATCTGCCTGACACTAACCCTTTAGGAGGGCCCTAAGAGGATGTTGGTTAGACAGGTGTGCTCACCTACCCACCTCTGGAGACCAAGATCATTCTACCACCTGTGTTTTTTAAATAAATGAGTTTGTTAATTCTTCTGTAGATGTTCCTGACTGTCCTTCCATGTACATAAATGTTGAGAGTTATCCAAGCCATTCAAACACAGAAGACACTTTAGGTAAGAAAAGCAGTGACTGTCTTCTTTTCCCTGCATGGAATTACCCTCTGGTACTGCCCTGGCTGGCTGTGACTGCTGGTGTTGCTTTCTCTTTCAGGCTGCAGCTGTGACAAGCAGATGAGGTCCTTCACTGATGATGCCTGTGTTGTTCCAGAAAAATCTGAAGGTTGGAGAAAGAATGGCTTGGAGTTTGGGTGTAAGATAGTGTTATCCAACATCTTTGCTAGCCACTTGACCGGTGTCCACATAGTTCATTACACTGTGTTCTTGCAGCTGTGATTCATACCCAGCTTTTTGGTATTCCATTTCTTGGGCTTTCTTAGCAGCAAACAAGCCTTTTAGAATAAGTTGCTTAATTGTGAGGTTCATCAGAGCTGCTTTTGGAAGATTTTCTTATGAATTGGCCACTGTTTTATGTGAACTGAAATATTCCAGGTAAACATTTGTGAAATGTGAAGTGTGTTGTTTTCCTTTTTCCCTAATGGTTTTTGCACTGTTAGTCTTAGAAATGTCTTCTTTGTACTTCTCAGCAGGAGACATCAAGCAGGAAGCTGGCGGGTACCGGGAAGGACCTCCATACCAGAGACGGGGATCCCTTCAGCTCTGGCAATTTCTTGTGGCTCTATTGGATGACCCGACCAATTCCCACTTCATTGCCTGGACTGGTAGAGGGATGGAATTCAAGCTTATTGAGCCAGAAGAGGTGAAACCATCGAGTTTCTCTACAGGCTCGGGGGAAGCACTGTTTCTGGGGCTACAAATTCCCAAGTGGCTTTCTCTCCTCCCTGTGAAGCTTCTGCTTACCAGTGGTACTCTCTAGACCCTGCAGCAAAGCAATATTTTCAGAAGAGGTCAAAACACTTGGGTGAAAATACCAGGTTTAAGGAGGGCTTCTTGTATGTAAGTTTAGAATCTCAGTTATGCAGTGAGTCAAACTGACCCTGCCTTCACTTCCCTAGATACTTCAATTTCAAGCTTGCAGTGAGCTGTGCTGTCTTATCGTACTCCATACTTGAGGCTGACTTAGAGATTTGGAGTTTTGAACCCTACTGATTGCAGTTCTCATAAGAATCTGGTAGAAATGTTCTAATCTATCTTTACGTCAAAATGGCATTAACTAAGCTGTAATTTCTAATGCTGCCATGTTGCAAAAACCACAGTGATACCTGACAGTATCTGGAAGATATGTTTACAATATCTGTTCATACCTTATTTCAAGTAGAGCTGCATTTAGCACTGTTCTTGCTACATACCAACCTTTACGGGCACTTTAAGTGCAGATGAGCTTTCTTGGTGGGTTGGCATAGGCTTACAACAGATCTCTGAGTCTCATGGAAAAGGCTGAAGATCATGTAGGAATAGGAAGGTGTAGCATAGGATGAAGCAGCCCTGTAGCATTCTCAAGCTTTCAGAGTACTGGAGGGTGAGGAAAAGTGGTGACAGCAAACGAGCCCTGTAGCGGCAAGATTTTCTCCATGATACAGTGTGCTTCAGCTTGAGGTCTACTCTTCTTGTTATAAAGCTGCTAAATTATTGATGAGTCTATTATTTAAATGTTTGTGTGTGTTTTGGTACCATTCCTCCAAAGAGAACCAGCTGGCTAATTTTCTTTTGCCCTTGGGTTGGATTCACAGGCATTCCCACACTTTGATGCTGTATTCTGCAGGTGGCCAGGCTGTGGGGAATCCAGAAGAACCGTCCAGCCATGAACTATGACAAGCTGAGCCGATCCCTTCGCTACTATTATGAGAAAGGCATCATGCAGAAGGTCAGTTTGCAAAGCAGGAGGAGACTAAGACTTAAAGTGATGCTTCTCTTGTTTGAGACAGGAACAGAATGTCCTTGAGCGAGCCAGGCATCCTGAGCTTGCTCTCCCCCCAACCTCTCTTTGTAGCTGTTAAAATGGGGAAGCTGGGAAGGAGCTGAATGTAGGCAACATATGAGAAATAAAACAAAGGGGAATCATGATTTCTTTCTGTTTCTGTATATGTCTGCAGTCAGGAGAGTTGGAATTTATGCAGGTGAAAGGAGATATAATCGGTCTAGGCCAGCTCTTGTGAGAGAAAGGACAAAGCCCTTGGTAGCCGATGTGGTAAGGATGGTCTGTGCCAGATCCAGGGCACTGGAGAGATAACTGAGAGTGCAACTATCACAGTACAGACTGCTCAGGGACTCCTGATGCTGTTGTTACCTAGACAAAGAGTCAGCTGGCAGCATCCCATTTCCCAGGAGCTGTTCCAGAGGACAAGAAGTTCACAACCCTGACGTGACTCGGGACACACAGATGTTTTTGCAAGCCTTCCCAGGTGCTGAGAAGCGTTGCCCAGTGCTGCCCGTGCGCCTGCAGCATTTACCTCACCTCATCTCTTTCCTGCAGGTGGCTGGGGAGCGCTACGTGTACAAGTTTGTGTGTGAGCCCGAAGCCTTGTTCTCACTGGCCTTTCCTGACAATCAGCGACCACCACTGAAGGCAGAGTTAGAGAGGCAGATCAGTGAGGAGGACACGGTGCCTCTTTCTCACCTGGATGAAAATGCTGCTTATCTGCCGGACTTTGGGATCTTCCCTCCACAGCTTTACAGCAAAGGCTACACATACTAGCGTGGTTGGCAGCACAGTCGTGTGTATGTATCTGTTCTATACATGGTTGCATATAGAAGGAGATGGCTGGTTGGTATTCAATTGGTGTCAGCTTTTTTTCAGGCCAGCACTAAACTATAAGTACCTGCTTTGGTCAGGACAAGTGTTGAGGTACACACGTGGATAATCACCTCAGAGCAGACAGGGTTCTTGTGTGCCTGTGACCTTCCTGTGTGTCAGGATAGGACATGTTCTTAGCCATGCAGGCATCTTCCAAGCAGTGCAGGTACAGCTTCAGCAGTGCACCAGGTAACTGGTGCCTCCAGCCAGATCAAACACACCTGGCACAGTCCCTCTCCTTAGAGAGGGAGGGGATGCTGGCCAAGTGGCCTTTTTTTCAGATATAATGCTACAAGGCTGCTGATTCCATTCCTCCAATACATGTACTGAACCTCTGTGTAACCTGCCTCTGACCAGAGGGACTCACCTCTGCAAGGCCAGTCTTGCCTTCCCTGGATGGCTGCAGGACAGGGGGCACAGATCTTACACTTTCCTGGGGGAATACTTGCTTTTTTGTACGTGCACGTTCCTGCCTTATCAGCTCCTTGCTCATGCCAGGACTTCCTAGTATTTAAGCACTCTGAGCAGAGTAGCTGAGCATTGGTCAGGATTAGAGCAGTGCTGGAGTACATGGAACACCACCATTTAGGGGAACTAAAGAGGTGCCTGATCCCGTTATCTGGGACACAGGTCAAATCTAATGCCATGTTCAGGTAGAGGAGTTGTGGGAAGCAGCAAGGCCTGAGACACCAGCCCAGTGTAGAGTTGTGGCTTTTCCAAACTGATCAATTTTTTCAATGAACATCCTCAGGATCTTTGAAGACCTGTGAGGCTCTTGAGTATGCCTATCCTGGGCTTGGCTAGAAAATTATCTGAGGCAAGAAAAGAACCTGGTGGAGGTGTGATAATAAAATGCTGTACAAAGTAACCTAATCCATACATTGATCTTAATATCAGGATTCAGACAAACTCCACAAATCTTTGCATGTTTGAGGGAAATCCTCATGTGTTGAAAAGGCAGCTCTCTCTGCAGCCCAATGCAGTGACTGATGGGTTTTCCACAATAGTGAACATTTATAATGAGCAGCACATCCTTATTAAGCAGTATCCTTTTAATTAGCATCCCAACCACATTCTCAGTTTAGACAAGAGGCAGTACAGTGTACCCATACAGAAAAAGCCTGTTTCCTACTGCTTTCAGCTGCTGAATACAGAGCATTGCCAATCCTGCCAGCATGGTAACCTGTAGGGAAAATCCTACATTTTGATTGAAACCCCGACGTCCCCCAATGACCCTCCCCTGCATGGCTAATGCCAACCCTTCCAGCCTTGTCCCTGAGCAAGAAAGCCATGAAAGGCAGCATTCTCTGCCTGAAGAGAGGCCAGATGCTCAGAGCAGCCTACTCTGCTGCTGCCTTTGCATGCCCTGTGCACACCAGATGAGGTGTGCTGGCAGATCTTGGCCCTCCTGCCTTGCCCTGTGCCCACCAGGCATCCCAGAAGCAAAGGTGAAGAGGAACTCTTCCTTTGGTATAAGCTGCCTTTACTATTCATGAGTGTAAAAATACTATAATTAATAAATTGGTCTATGTCTTTGGCCGGTGCAACTTCATTGAGCCCCTGACTGGTCCTCCCTTACCTTCTGAGTTTGCTTTGCACATCTCCTTGGCACCAGCTCACAGCTTTGGGTAGCTGACCTAGAAGGCTCAGGGATGCATGTTTACTTCTGAATTTTGATAGAGTTCAAGAAATTAACACTTTGCTCCCTTACCACGCTCTCAACCAGACCTGAAAGATCCCTCCAGCTGCACCTGGTGTTAGGGAAACAGTTCTCTCCAACTGTGGAGAACATCACCCATGCTCCACCCTGACAGTACATTGGCCACTAAGCCAAGCTCCACCGTTTTAATTAGCTTTTCCCTGAACTTCAGCCACTGATGGAGGCCTCGGGGAAGGCTGCAGGGAGAACTGGAGTTACCCTGAGGTGGAGGAGCACCTTCACACTGCATCACCTTCAAGTGAGTGAGGTGCCTCCCAGGGAGGTATTTATGCCTTGTGGAGCAGCAGTGCTGTTTCTAACGAATGAGACTGGCAGCTTGCTTTTCTTGAGGATTTTACATTTATCCATTTGTTCTTTGGGCTACCCTCTGCCCAACAAATCTTCTGGAAGAGGAATTCAGAAAGCTAGTTCACATGTGCATGAAATTTTAGCTCCACATTTCATTCAGGTTTGTACAGTCAGGGAAACATTGATAGCTGAAGAGCAGTTCCAGGAATGAGCAAGATCAGGTTCACCGAGGTGCAGTGACCTCCAAAGGGCAGAGATTTATAATAACCAGATCTGAGAGTTGGGAATCAAGAAATACAGTCTGCATTTCCAGTTCAGCTAGATTGAGAGGCAGCTGATATAGGAAAGACTGTGGAGGTAAGACACAAGTCACAAATTTCTCCTGCTGGTCCTGAAAATGACCAGGAGCTTCCAGAAAGAAGACAAGCAGCTACCCCACAACCCTGTAAATACTCCCATGGAGGTGTCTGTTGTGCTTATTCCTAAACCCCACATCCACATGTCTTTTAAACCCCTCCAGGGACAGTGACTTCACCACTGCCTCGGGCAGACTGTACAACCCTTTCAGTGAAGAATTTTTTCCTGAAGTCCAGCCAAAACCTCCTCTGGCACAACTTCAGGTTGTTTTCCTTTTGTCCTATCACTGGTTGCCTGAGAAGAGGCCAACTCCCACCTGGCTCTAACCTCCTGTCAGGTAGTTGTAGAGAGTGAGAAGGTCCCCCAAAAGCTTCCTTTTCTCCAGGCCAAGCCCCCGCAGCTTCTCCTCATCAGACTTATGCTCCAGGCCCTTCCCCAGCTCCATCACCCCTCTCTGGACTCACTCCAGTCACCTCAATGTCCTTCTTGGAGTGAGAGGCCCAGAACTGGATGCAGGATGTGAGGTGTAGCCTCACCAGTGCCTAGCACAGGGCTACATGATTTCTGATGTAGCTGCAAACTCCTATGACGTTTACAGAAAAAGCCACCACACAGTCACTGCCCAGTCAGGGGCTCTGGCCCTTGGGGAACTATGGACAGTAACAGGTGACAAAGCAAAGCAGGAGAGAGGAAATAGTCTCAGGGGAGCTTATTAGCTGAAATAGCTTGTGGCATCTCAGTTCTTACCGAGCTACTGCACATTCTATTAAAAAACCCAACAGTTGTGATGTCAACAAAATTCTAAGTGAAAATAAAACACATGACACATTGTACAGAAAGTCTGCACATTTGTAACTACTTCTCAGACACAGCCATGCTGCAGGGGGGATGTGGTAATTACTGGCAGACATACCAGCCTTCAGCCCCCAGGAGACAGGGACGAAGGATACGACTTGCAATCCAACATGTGCCATTGTCCAGATACAACCGACATTCTAGCTGGGTTTCTAGAGGTCTTTCCTGCCTTATTCCAAAGCTGCACTAAGTATCTCAAAACTTATGGCATGATTAAAAGAAATAGTTACAAGGAACAGGAAAATGAACAGAACAGCAAAAATTGAGAACAAGCAGCTCCAAAAAAACAGCCACTGTCCAAGAGCATAAGTAGAAATAAATCCCTTTTAGGAGAGTAAAGAAACAAACTATTTCAGCCTCTATTTGTCTGGTCACCCACAACACAGGTTGGTGAACAACCAGTTTTTAATCACTATCCTTTTGTTGTTCAGCTCAGTGCCCAGACTTCCAAGTCTTAGGTTTTGCCTCTTAAATAGAAAATGACCAATGAAGTGCTCCAAGACCCACTTCTGAGAGGCTGCTGCATCCTGTGGAACTGCAGCACGTCTGTGCCACAGCCAGGGCACTCCTTGGGCTCATGCTCTGCCAGGGCTGTTACCAGCTCATGCCGCAGCGGAGCTTCACGGGCCTGTCCTGTCCTCCAGGACACTGGCAACAGTGCAAAAGTCACAGTCCCACAAATATAAAACCAGTAAGAGTCCAGGAGGGAACCAAGCTCATCGCCGCCTGAATGCACGTGATATCCTCCAAGCATTGGGCTCCTCGTAGCGATTGTACAGTGGCTCCAGCCGCTGCTGCTTCTTCTGCTTGCTCAGCTTGGTCGGGTCAGAAACCTTGAAGAAAGCTGGTGCAAATTCCACCAGCCAGCGAGGATCGATAGTTGTCACTTCCCGCATGTATTCCTTGGTGGTCAGCACCAGCTCATGATACACCACCCTGTGAAAAGGGACAGCAACTTTGGAAACCGTTTTTTCCAAACAAGAAGCAACAAGACTAGGGCTGGAGTATCTAAGCTTGCTCCTTTATCTCCTCAGCATAAGGCTCCTTATAAGCTCCAAAGCAGGCTCCAAAAGGACCATCCAGTGCTATCCCTATTTTTCCCCCTCCTACTTTACAACTACTCTTCAGCACATTCCATTTAAAATAATCCTTTTCCCCTACTCAACACTCAGTGTTTTAAATTTATTTCCACAGTACAGGAACATGGAACTCCAGACTTCAGGCCTGGCCTTTGCTTCAAAAGTCAGTCTCATCTCTGCACAGGCACTAAGTTTAGCAGCAGAAAGAGCCAAAAGTAGAGGTGAAACTTTTCTCACTCTGCTCACTGCTGAATAATCAGCAACCTCTTCTTAGATCTGTACTCTACAAACAGTGCACACCACAACTTTCTCAGTTATAAAGTCTGAAGAGAAACAGAAAAGTACATGCTATTGCCTTTCTTACCATTCTGGCTGCCTGTTAAAGAGAGCACTGGATGGGTGGATATAGACTACTTGTTGGTCAATGAGTGTCCGATAACCTTCCTGTGGATCCTTCTTTGCTGCATTTCGGAAGAAGCCACTACAGATGGCCTTCTGCACCCGGACTGTTGCCTTCCCACAGGATACCACATCCAGCTTGTGCCTGCCAGAAAAGAGTTAGAGAGAAAAAAGTTAGGGTTCTCCAGATTTGGGAGCAGCTACCAACATCAGTTTAGTAAATTTTGTTTAGCTATTACAATGTTAAGAACCATATGAAACAAGGTCACAATTTGTCCTCCTAGACATGCTCACCTGTCCATAATGCCCAACATCTGCTTGCGAATGTCCTGTGCTCTGCGTAAGGATCGGGCCTGGATAAAATTTTCATAGCACCAAGGATTTGAAAACTTATTATTCTTCCAGGAATTGTACACAGCCAGCAGGGTGAGGTGGTCACCTTCTGTCTGATGGAACTTGGCTTTCTTTTGATCAGCAAGTGCTTGTTTATCCTAACACATAAAACATGCGTCAATCAGGTATCTACATTGTAGATACAATCGTTGTGCAACACGAACAAGATCTGCTCCTTGTCACTCACACCATGACATTTAAATCTATCATGAAACAGATGAGACAAGACCAATACAACACAAAATGTTCAGCCATGAGTGACTAAAGACCAAGTGATGAGAATCTAAGAGTCCCTGGGACTGGTCTTAGTCAAAACTATGCCTGTATGAAAGGAAAGCCTAGAACTGTCCTTGTCAAAGGGAGACCTGACACAGACTCACCTAAAGTTAACAGACTACACTGCAGGTGGCCATCACAAGGAAGAAATAACGGATTCAAGAGGAGCCTGCTGCTGCTGAACCCCATCACAGTAGAGCCTGCTGCTTGCTGACTTAAAAGAAAGCAGCACAGGACAGGGGTTCCATGAAGAAATACTTTCTGTATATCTGAAAATGCAAAGGCAATCTGAACTCCAGAGCTGGAACTGACTTGGTTTAGGCTGTATGTGTTTACTGGGAAACGCAAAAGAGAATGTAAGACTTCTCACTTCCACCTTCCCATCTGCAAAGAAACCAACACCACAGCTCCAGGCCGTTAAACCAAAAGGCACATCAGAGAGGTAATGCATGAGCAAATGGTCTGAACAAGTTACAGTTTTCTTTTGGCAAATGTGCTCACCCTAACCCCTGAGGCAGTCACAGCAAACCCATCTGGACTGTAACACTGCTGGCTCTTGGCTCAGTGCCTCACCTTCGGCCTGTAGAACACGTTCTGCACAGACAGCATGGAGACTATCGTCAGCATTTCCTCGCTGCAACCCAGATGGACAGACATGATCAACATCTTACACAGCATAGGCTCCAAGGGGAATTCTGCCATCTGCAAGAAACATGTTTCAGGGCACTCCATAACATCTTGGAAAACATCTTGGAAAAAATCTTGAGTCTTCTCGGTGCAAAAGAAAACAATGCCCTTTCTTGCATACTTACTTTCCAAAGCAGTGTGCTTTGCCCAGAATAACTTTACTTAACATGAAGCAGATTACTTGCCTGTATTTACTATCACAAGAATATCCCAATACTTACAGGAAATTTTTAGACATTAATAAAAGTAACCTTATAAGCAAGGAGAAATAATAGTTGCTCCCTAAAAAGCAGGAGGTATGTAACCGTGGTAAATGAAAAGCTACCAACAAAGCACAAGAGAGTAATAGGAAACCAACACTGCTAGGCAAGGCCTGATACAACTACTCTCATGTCACTCCCTAAATACTGGCAATGCAGACAGTGCTAAGAGGTATTTTATTTTGCCTACCCTGCGCCCAAGTCGAGTGAGCAGTCCCTCATCATCCAGAGCTCCCAGTGTGTAAAGCTGCTCCATGGCAGTTATGAGAGTTTCCATGGGGGGAGCATCCATAAAGTCAAAGGACAGCAAGTCGTTGATGCCCATAGCCTGAACAGAGGGAGTGGAGAAAGTGCAAGTTAGACACACTTAGAAATGCCCAGCTTTGCAGATCTAAACCCACTCTAACAGTGTCTCATCCTTTAACAATATAAGTGTACTCTACACAGCAAATGTTACTGCTCTGAGGATTCCTGTTTCTTCTGCCTCCAAAAAATGCAGAAGCAAGCCCAGTGCCTCAGAATTGCTTTTGTTGAAGTCTCCCCTCCAAAATACCCCTGTTCAGTAGAAGGATCCAAAATTAGAGCAGTACTTCTCAAGACTCAAGGGCAGAGACTCATTTTATTGAAACACTTACATTGGCATGCTACAAGTTGGTGAAATACATACCTTCAGGGAAAGTACTGTACTGGCCAAATTTGTTCTCTGGATTTCAGGCACATTAGTGGTGAGCATTTCATCTCGATATGCACGCTCTGTATATAACCTGTAGCACTTTCCTGGGCCCGTTCTCCCAGCCCTCCCTGCGCGCTGCTTTGCTTGTGCCTAAAAGTAACAAGGGATCTCGGTGAACAGGTGCAAACTGGCACAGGTGAAACAAGCACAATGAAATGATCAATTATTCACAATTCTACTTATAGAAATAGAAAAATTTTCAATATAACACAGGAAAGTATGTACTCCTTGGGCATAGCCTCAAGGAGGTATTAAAAATGTGGTTTAATCATTGCCTTACTTTGCTCCCCCGTGCTCAGATGTCACACTGGCAAGATACACAACATCCAGAGGGGGAGCTAAACACAGAATGTCTACCTGTGAAATTGGCGTCACCACCAACTGGTCAATTCCAGTCTTGGAGTTATAAACCTTCTGCTTCACAAAGCCAGGATCGACTACATAATATATTCCATCAATAGTCAAAGATGTCTCCGCAATGTTAGTGGCAATGACGACCTGCAAACCACAGTTTGAGTCAGCACAAGTTCTGTGTCAGGTGGCCAAGCCAACCAGACTGCTCAAGCTATACAATTTTAGCAGTGTAATACACCTCACTGTTAAAATGTATCAGCAGAAGATGAAGGCCCATGTGTACGAAATTACCTTTCTGCTTCCTGGTGGGGCTGGGTCAAAGATCCTAGTTTGCATTTCACTGGGTAAAGCTGAATATACTGGTAGGATAATTAACTCTGGAACATCAGGTCCTAGAGATTTCATCCTTTCATAGAGGATTTCACAGGCAGTGTCAATCTCTTCCTGACCAGTCAGAAACACCAAAATATCACCTACACAGGAAGTAAATTAAACATCCACAGAATCAATTCTGTTTAGTACAACTCCTGCATTACCATATTTCCATTCCTCACCCTTTCCACTTAAAGCAGAGGATCCCCAACTTTTGCTAACCTCTGCGCAACAACTCTTACCCAGAGGCAACATACTTCAGTCTTTCACCCAACTTTTTCAGTATTTTAGTTACTGTATTTGCAAACAAGAGAGGATAGTGCTGACAGCATTTACTCATGTTACAAATAGGACCCATGACTTACAGAAAGACCATGCTCACGGGTCCTTGAATAACCCAAGACCATTCTCCACTCACCTGGTGGCTCTGTTAAGTGGATCTGCATTACTGTAATCAGACTGGCATCCAAATAATCTGTTTCTGGCTCTTTTGTGTACAGAATTTCTACTGGGTATGTTCTGCCAGGAATTGTGAAGATCGGCGCTTCATAGAAGTACTGAGAGAATTTCACAGCATCCAGCGTTGCTGATGTCACTATCAACTTCATATCCTGCCGTTTCTGCACTGTCTGAAGCAGGACACAAAGTTCTCAAGTCATTTATTGCCTTTGGAACTATTAACATACAGCACTTGACTGAAGTCAGAGAAATACAACCTGTAAATATCAGGTGTTTTAATGTCTAAGTACAGGGGTGGTTCATTCCAGTACCCAGAATTTCAGAAAGTTGACCACTGAGGTCCCATTTCAAACCCCTCTTAGCAGCATTATTACAAGAAAGCCTTTTGGCAGAGAAGAACAAGGAAAGCAAGAACACTCCTCTGCTCCTTCACCATTATGACCATCTGGGATGGCCAATTCTCATTGTTTCTGCTGCATTCTGCTTGCTTTGTCATCACGCAGAGGCTCATCTTACTAAGACTCAGACAACAAACCCTTACTGGCACTTGCTCTGCTTCAGAAGAGGACTCTTGGAGCATGTGAATGAACCCGACCTGTGTGACCTCACCTTTGCCTGTGCTCTCCTACCCACACATAACACACAGAACACTGGAGCAATACAAATCCAATGGCACATTACCTTCTTCAGGAGTCCAAAGAGCACATCTGTATGTATGGTCCTCTCATGGGCTTCATCCAGCATAATAATGGCATACTGGGTCAGATCTGGATCTATCAAGCACTCCCTCAGTAACATACCATCTGTCATGTATTTGATGACAGTTTCAGGGCTAGTGCAGTCTTCAAATCGAATGGTGTAGCCAACCTAGAAAGAAGAGTTGCACAGAAACGGAAGCTACAAAACTAAGCTATTACCATCACCAACTCCCAGGTTGATTATTCTGCAAACTCATTTTACAGCCTACAAGAAAACAGACATACAAACACACAAGTAAACTAGCTCCAGTACTGATTTTATCTCTTTTCCTCATGATTATTTTGGCCTGTTCTTCAACATGGAAATTTACCTCTTGTCCCAAGCAGCAACCAAATTCCTCTGACACCCTCTTTGCAACAGACATTGCAGCCACTCTGCGAGGCTGAGTACATCCAATCTTCCCTCTTGAAGTATACCCTGCCTCAGCCAGGTATTGGGTAATCTGTGTTGTCTTCCCAGATCCTGTCTCTCCAATAACAATCAGAATCTGGTTGTCATGCACAGCCTAGAAAATGTCAGAATATACACTTGTCAAAACTTTTAAAAAACAATCAACAAACCAAACAAAATCAGCATGGTCTATCTAGGACTAGACTGAGCACCTACAGCTCCTGCTTCAATCGACCCAGACCAAAAACCATACAAGTATTCTTAATGATCAAGTTAGTAACCTCCTTAACAGTTGTTCAGCTGACTCATCCCTTGCCCACATGATCCTAGTATCAATTTTGACTTACATCAATAAGTATCTGGAGCTTTATTAAAATATACAAATATATGTAAGATTTTAAAATAAATATTATGAAGTAAGGTTCTGCATTTATCAGCTGGCTATTCATCTGTCAACAAGCTAAAGCAAGAATATTTATTTTAAATTATTGCTTGCTCAAACCAGAATCCCCTTTCAAGAGTCTTACTTGTATCAGCTGCTCCTTCAGTCTGAAGATCGGAAGACTCTCTCTCTGTTCAATGATGGAAAGCTGAGTCTTCTTACCATAAGAAGCTTTGTTGCCACCAAATGCATGTTTCTTCCACTCTGGGATATCATTTGGCATCATCCCAATACCTCGCATGTTTGCAGCTATTTGTCTTCCATCCACTAGAAAAGAAAGAAACAATTTCACCATTACATCTAGGCTTGCACAGCACAGACCCTGATGATCCTGTTCCAGTTGCTGCATCATCCAAGGCCTTCTATCCTTGTATGTTTAAATGTTTAAGCTCCTACATGTACACACACACTCTTACCGGATATATCCATACACTTCCCTTGACGTTCCCATTTCCACCTCAGTAGAAAAGCATTTCTTTGACTCACTTTTGAAGTGTGGCAGACAAACAGTATCAAGATGTTTCTCCTGGGTTGCTCACCTATCACTGAAGAGGCACAGTTCACCTGTGCTCATACATACCATCAGGGAGAGGATCCACCCAGTGCGTGTTGAGGCCCATGGGGATAGAATCCATCTCTGCTTCTCTCTGGGCTTGCTTAAGTTCTCGTCTCTCTTTGGCTAAAGCACTCTGCATCATTGCAGCCTGCGATAGGGAACCATCTGGATTCTGGAAATCAAGAAAAAGTTAAGATTTCAAGTACTACAATTCCTTCAACGTCAGTTATCTCTCGGTCCTCACAGTCCTTTAGAAGCATCTTCTGAGGATGCTTTAAAAGATGTTAAATTTTGACTAGTAGATCTCCAGGGTATTTCCATGGTCATGACTAATATGGAGCACCCAGTCAGAAGAATTATGGGCACAACTAATGAAAAGTATTTCTCCACTACCTTCAACTTTCAAAAGATAAGAAAAAGCAGAACAGAGAAAAAGTATGTTCTATCACACTTAGGTGAAATGGCATTTCAGTTCCATTACTCAATTTCACTGTCACCAGTTAAGTTAGAACCCAGATTTCTTAGGAAGGAGCTTCACTTCTGTGGTAATGCTATTCTGGGCCTCTCCGTAACATGCGGGTGGGAAATCGGTTGTTAAAGTCACAATTATTTATTCAATTAAAACAAGTACATTGGGTTTAGCCCTGGAAATCTCTTACCTTTACTATTTTAATGGGACTCATATCCATGCTCTGTTTAGTGTGACCTCGAAGGAATGGTGGCTCCTCTTCAACTAACTCAATCTCAAGATCCTCATCTAAAAATCCACAAGTACCAATTGTTACAGGAAAGTAAAACATCTTTCAGATACATAAAAGTGCCTCTTTTAATCAATGCTTCCTGTGTATTCTTAACTATGAGGTACTTAAAGAGTTTTCAAAGTGAAAACTCTGCAAATAAAAGTTCACAGACAGGGCACATCCAAATGCCACTAATAACACAGCCAGAGCAACTCTACTTCCAAACGTGTAGGATGATGGCAAATTGTGAGCTGCTTCACAGTCACTTATATCATCAGTCTCTTTTTGCATCAAAACACACCAGAAACACAAGGAATTTACAGCAATAAGACTACGGAAATACCTTCTTCATCATCAACTTTTGGAAGAATCCCAGTCTCCTCATCGAAGTCAGGAAACTCTTCCTTGGAAAGTACATTAGCTGCAATCATCTGGTAACAGAAAGAATACGACATGAATTTGTCCCCGTTAATGAACACAACTCACACCTGCAACTCAGTTCTAAAACTATTCCTGTAAAACAGAACAAAGGCATGGCCATACATTCTGGCACACTCCTCCCCGAGACATCCAGCCTCTGACCACACAGTCATTTTGTTATTCCAATAGCACCTGTGTGAGGCAGATGGCTTATGTGGGACTGTACTGACAATCCAACACTGCCTAAGTGTCACTGGATATAAGATCCCAATCCCAGAAGTCACAGTGCCATCTGGAGGTCCAACCTTCATTTCAGAGTTAGAACTAAGCTAATCGCCCCAAACCAGAAGACAGCAATTCAGAGGTAATGAGTAAGTTACACAAACAATCCACCCAGAAGCTGGCAATTTTACTGACTGGCATCCTATTTCCCTGAACGCAGCACACACCTGTTTTATTTCCCACTTCTCCGGGTCTGAAATTCGGGTAAGGCGTTTCCGCTCAAGGCTGTCATCCTCCACCTCTGGGGCATTCACCAGGGACAGGTGACTGGGTCTGTCTGGGTTTCTCATAGAGGTTTCCTCACTGGTTTCTCCAACCAGGTTTCTTCTCCGGTTTGGGTTCAAGTCTTCCCCAGTGTCTTGATCAACATCCTGCATTAGATTGGTTAATCAATCAGCTCTACCTATATTGCACTTCTCCTTATCTATTAACTCTGGTGCTTCCTAATGCAAACAACAGCCTGTTCACAGAAAATGCTGTTTGCAGGCTTCTCATTTTTTTTCAGCTGGCACTACCAGGCAGGTACAACCCTGGAACACTCTACTCTGCCTTGGCAATAGTAGTGATTTAATTTAAAATGAACAGCTTATCTCCCACTGAAAAAGGAAGACAAACAGCAACAGCTACAGGTTTGCCCTGCCTCTTAGCTATCACATCAAGCCAAAAAATTGTTAGGAGTGTTACATCAAACAAGAACCTACAAAAAATTAGTAAAGTAATAGGCCACAAATATAGAACAGTATCTTGGTTTTTAACTCCCATGTGAACAGTTACTTTTTAGTTTCCAGCAAAAAGAGCAAAAAATAGCTAAGAGAGACATAATTTTAAAAATTCTGGCACCTCTGTACCTTCATGCTCAGGCTGGTTTTGGATCCGGTAAAGGATAACACTTTGACTTTGACTCTTTGTCCTTTGCTCACAACATCAGCGACACTGGCAACCCGTCCTTCTCTTCGCAGCTCTGAGATATGGACCAAGCCCTCCCAACGCTTTCTAGGGGTGAAACAGGAAGATGTGAGGCATTGCATGTTACCACTCTGACAGTCCTTCAGATCACTTAGAATCTAGATTAAAATATTTTGCTGTCAGCTGATTGCTTATAGATGTTCATACACTGTTTTTTCTAATGAGAATTTTATAGTTCTCCACTGTCAAATTTGTTTTTCTGAAACAATCCCTCATTTTGGTGTCAAAGTCCAGCACACTTTCTGCTGGCCTCATGACCTCTTTAAGGTACTGTCAGAAAAGAGAACTCAGATGTAATAGTACCAGATCTATTGCGAACATCAGAAGGTACCTTAGGCCTTCTAGCTGCACAAAGCATCCAAACTGCATGATACTTGTGACTTTGCCATTGTAAATGTCTCCGATGGAGGGCTCCTCAGGTGGTGGACGGTCTATATGCTTGTCTCTCCATTTCTCATGGCTCCTCTCAAAGTACTTTTCTCGATCCTTACGGTCCCTACTGAGACTCCGACTTCTGCTCCTTGACCGGTATCTGGATTTTCCCCTGTTCTTATCCCAAGTCCTGGAACGAGACCTAGAACACGATCTGTGCCTTCGCTTCCTGTCCCTGCTACGACTTCGGCTCCTCTTCCTTTTCTTTGTCCTAACAAACAAATGTTACAACTTTTCAGTGAAATTCCCCCTCAGAACAGAGGGAGCAGCCAATGCCAGTGGTCAAGACCCTTCCTCCAGCTACACCAGACACTTACCGGTGGTCACTGCCCCTTTGCTTGCCCTGCCTGTCAGCACTGGGCATCAGAGCTTCAAGCTCTTTCAGGGCATCAGCTGCCACTTTCACATCATCTTCATCCAACATATTCTGCAAGGACAGAAAATTCTTCTTTAAAAAGGCTGATAAAAAGCCTGTCGCAGAGAATTAATCTACAGAAAGGATCATCATACATGTATCTATTTAGAAAGAATGCAAGACAAAAAGAGATCAGACACAACAAACGTTACAGGGAAAAAGGTAATAAAGCTCTTTCCCATTTATACGAGAGGTCCATCTTAACACCTCAAAATCTAACAGAAATACAAAACACAAGTCCCTCAATTTTTGAATATCCAAAATTTTTAGCTAGTTTGTAACCCATCATTACTCTGAATGTCATGTAAGAAAGGCCAGGCGACAAATTTCATGTCACAAGACTCTCATATTCCAGATATTCCGCACAACGGTATCAACATGGCAACTGCTGTGACAGCCACTCTTTGTAACAACAGGCAGGAACAGCAGGCTCCTGCCTCTTCCATATTTCATTTCTTATTGCTCACTTTTATCCATATGCCAGCAGGAGACACTCATATTAATATGAAAAAAGTTTGAAATTAACCGGGGAAATATAATAAAAGCTCTTCTAAGTTTTCACATATTCATAAAAGAAATAGGAAATGATGACCTTACCCGGACGTTGGGATTGTCTGGCCTGCAAAGGGCTGGATACAATTCCCTCAACTTTTCTTTCTCCGATTTGGGTTTAACGATCACGTCTGATTTTGAGATTTAAAAAAATAAATAAATAAACAAAACAAAACCACAAAAACAAGCCAATGAAACCCAAAACTTAGAAGTGCTAGAACAATTCACTCTTGACTTGTCTATAATGGAATATAAAGTTTCACTTTCATCTAAATGCAAAGGTACATATTGTTTTTACAGACATTCAATTCAAGGAGTACCATGTTAACTTCTTACAAATAAAATTCTAATTATTAGTGAATATGCAAAAGACAAATACTCTAAGCAGGGTACTCAGAGTAACAACAGCAGGATGCACATTGCAACAGCAGGATTTGCCTTACAAGACTGGAACAGTAACCACATCAGTCTCACCAAACACTGAACCACTGGCTCCACATACCTTTGCTTGTAGATGGTTTTGGTGGAGGCCGCATTGTCTGTATGAGACGGAGCAAGTTACTAATGAGGGAATCCTGAAAAATTTAACAAAGTACTTTAAGAAATTACTGCAACACTGTTTCCCGTTATTAGAAGGCACAAGTGAGGATTTATTAGCAGGACAAAAAAAAAGCTCAATTATGAAGATGTGGGTTGATTTTTAGAAAGTGTCACTGGACTTCAGGTACATCCTAAAAAGGTATAGTAAGTTGAACTTTAAAATAATCACAATAATTCCATCTAAGTGACTTTTCTACTTGTCATTTTTAATCACCTATTTAATCCAACTACAGTTATTTCTGAGGAATTGATAGACATAACATCTAAGCATCATAAAAAGACTTAAAACAGCATTTGCTTTCTTCAAAAGTTATTTCTTCCATATTCTATATGCTCAGCATAATAATAGGCAGTTCAACTCCTCAGAAGAATGCTTATCAAGGACTACAAAAGTTTTTAAAAAGGATGGAGGGGGAGACTTGGCTTGATGAGTCTGGGATACTCCTTAACTAATTAGTATATTGTTTTCCCATCAAAGAAAACCCATGATCACTCCTCATAACTATCTCTTTAAAATAAAAAGCTCTATAAAAGATACCAAGACAGGGAGAACACATAAACAACGTTCAAATCTCACTTACAGTGAACTCAGCACCATTCTTTAGCAGAATTGCTTTAAATGTGTCAAACGTAGTATTTTTCTCGGCGAGGCTTATTACAAACTCGGCTGTGAGGAAAAAGCAGCGAGTAAATTAAAACAATTAAGTAAAAGGCAGTGTAAGGGCTGCACCTGAGGCAGGAACCTGGTCCAGGAGCAGGCAGGCCGCTCCGCCGAGGGAGCTGGCCCCTCCCCGGGAGCCCAGACCGAAGCATTTTCTCAGGCTCACAGCATGTTCTATTTTGAAAAAAAAATAATGGGTTTTATGGTCTGAAATCGAAAAGCCCCTTGGCAAAACTTGTCCAGGCTGCCAGAAAGGGCTACAACAGGCCTCTCCCGCGCCGCCGTCGAGCCGGGAAGGCGCCTCACCCGCCGCCCTGCCCCGGAGCGCCCGCCTCGCTCACCCAGGTCCTTGTCGTTGATGCCCAGATGGTTGTCGAGCTCGGTGCAGACCTTGGAGACCAGCGACAGGTACTCAAGCTTGGCGAGCTCCTCGGCCGCCGCCAGCTCCGCCATGGCCGCTCACCCGGCCCGGCCCGCCCCGGAAAGGGCGCGTGACGCGCTGGGGGCGGAGCCGCGGC
>JAOXXN010000311.1:1533251-1568328 GCA_026770055.1 Myrmophylax atrothorax
GCCATGATCTGGTAAAGGGACTGGAGTTGGCCCAAGGGTTGGACTTGATGATCTCAGAGGTCTCTTCCAACCCAATCCATTCTATGATTCTGTGGTGTTTTGGGGGAATTGTGCTGTTAATCTTGCCAACAATTTCTTGTTGTCTCATCTTCCACTTTGGAGTTTTATGTCTTGGTTTGCTCAGCCTAGATTCTCAGAGAAAGAAGATGTGTAGTTAACCCATTCATTTGTCTTAACACAACTCAAATACTGATATTATTTCAGAAGTCTGAAGGAAAATTCCAGGTTTAAGCAACTAATTGAAGGATTGTTGGAAACTATACACGCTTTTGAGCTTGACACTGGAGTGAAATGTAAGTGTTGTGAACGTGCGCCCCACATTTTTTTTTTAAATCAGGTTTTGACATTTATATCACAGTATCCCAGTTAATGTGCAGTACTAAATATGGGGAAAAAATATCAAAACGTTTTTCCTTGAATGTAAAACTGTAAGTTCCATTAAGTTTCCAAGATTTCCTTACAAAAAGCTCTGGAACAGTTTACTGTGTGTTTGATAACTCCACTCAGCCTTGTGTTCAGTTCCTGAAATATGGCTGAATGAATACCAAGTAGTGTTTCATCTGTAATTGTGAAGTAAAGTCCTGCTCTTGATTATTCCCAGCCTTGCAATATTAACTTGTTAAACAGTCCCAGAGCCTGAATTAGCAGATGCTGTAGCCATGTATGTTTACTTGTCCCATTCAGGTAGATCCCTTGGGAATTCAAATTTATCCTTTCTAGTACTGAGTGCCTTGTAAAGGGCATTGTCAGGGTATTGGCAAGTCAGAGGTGCCTGTTTATATTTTGATAGACGGGATGTTGTGGTTGGGGGCAGAGGGTGGTTATTTTTGTTTGGGGACTTTTGTTTGGGGAGGGGTTTTGTATATTGTGCTGTGAAAAATACTTTGTTTTCAAATTCTTTTCAACTTGCTCAGCCATTCTAACATCAGTAGTATTAGATCCTGTTCTTGCTAGGTTATCTATATAATTAAAATTGGTTGGGAAAACTAGTTGGTGAGACCAAGATTTTACTTAATACTTGAAGAGTACTCAGAAAGAACAATCAGACTTAATAGTTTCACAAGATTTCTTCCTTTGATGATTGTTCTTTAGCCAGGCATGCAGTAGGTGCATAGGGGCTGTGCAAGGCTATTTCATTAATGTATAATTCCTGTGTCATACTCAGTGTAAAACTTTTCTTTTTCTATGAACGTTTTTCAGTTTTAAAGAGGCATCACTTTCCTAAAACATCCACAGAAGCCACTGCTGGTGAGTCCTTGTGTAAGGAAAGTTCTGTCATTCAAAGTAAGGGCTTCAGAAACAGGAGAAAATGTGCTAAAGAAAATGGACAAGAAAGCTGCACCTCGGTAATTGTTGTTTCCCATTTTATTTTTGTGGATTGTATGAAAGTTTATGTGGAATGTGTGTAGATGCATACACATAAATGAATGAAGCTGGAGGGTTTGGGTTGATCTGAGGTTGCTGTTTGCCTTGGATACTATTCTGGACAAAGACATCTGCACATTTTTGTCTTCCTAACCTACTTGAAAAAGATATTTGCATGAATGACTTGAACTTATAGATTACATTGCCAGTCTCTTACTGAAACTGGGATTGAAAACTTGTTTGTCCTGAGGCTGTCAAACTTTTGGTAGGGTTTTACTTTTTTTGGTTGTCAGATCATAACTATGTCTTGGGATTCTTAAGGCACTACCCAGCTTGGTGACCTAGGGGTGTGTGGCTGTCCATGGTACACTGTTTCTATTCTCACTTGCTTGATGCCAAATAGAATGTTAGATAATACAGAATGTGAGATCAAACTGTTAGTGATTTGATCTGTCAAATCAGTGATAATTGTTTCTATTGACACATTCCATTACTGATAGCAATATGATAAATTACTTGTGTTGGATTTTTGCATAAAGCCTGACAATGCATCTGACTGAGTATTTATTTCAGCACTTCCTGCTATAGTTTAAATAATTACTTTTTTTATAAATAACCCACTGTTATAAATAACTTCCTTTCTGTTCTCCTGTCAACAGGAAGCTACTGGGAATAATCAGCTTACAGATATGAGGATGGAAAAGTGTAACCTAAGAAACAAACCCCAGAAATGTAACTCTGAAAAAGGGATTTATATGGAGCTTGGTAAGATCTGTTGTAGGTCCACACTAGTTGATCTTATTTATAATACTTGCAAATTAATGAGAGGTGATAAAGTTCAAAGTCTTTATATAAACACTAATTTCTCTTTAACATCCATGAGGACAACAAAGGGACAAATTATGGGCAATTCCAAGTTGGTAAATCAAAAGGGTTTTTTACATAATTGATTATATCATGGGATAGTCCTGCTGTGGTGAACTCTTAAGCCTCAGTGGACAAGACCCAAGGAAGAGGCAATGCTTACAGGTGTGCAAAAAACTTTACCTGTTACAGCTAAAGTAACTACTGTCTTTTAAAGAATACTAAGCCTTGTCACCAATGTTTGAGATAGAAATGAAATCTCTTTGAGAAACTAAGATTTCATTGCTATCTATCCTAGCTTTTCAGAATTTGATTTCATCTGGTGTTGACTGCTGTGAGAAACAAGACAGATGCCATGCATAGTTTTGTTTTTTTTTTTTACTTCTGCCAGGATCAAAGGTTCTAAGACAGACTTTTTAATATATTGCTCTGATTTCCAGTTCAAAATTTTAAATACTAGCAGCTGTTTCATGTATAAATTTAGAAATTAGAAACTCATTTTTAGCTAATTAACTCTTAGTAGGTCTCAGTATTTAAACAGAATTTTATGGTGGAGCTATGTTGATATTTATGCATAGAAATCATAATTAGGTAAAATACTTCACAATTGAACTTGAATTCATCTGATAAAAGCTGAAAGCATCTACCTCTAGAAAGAACTAGGCATGCATATGATGATAAACACTGAATCTGGCAGGTCACCTTTCTCTGAATCATTCCAACCAGACTAACAGCTGGTTTATTTTCAGGTTCTGAATTTGAGTTTTGTAAACAAGTAAGCAAAAGTGGGTAAGTAAACATGAATAAGAAATTCATATTTTCTAACGACAGTAAGTAGTTCAGTATTCTCATTCTTATGTTTTAGTTCCTTAGCACAGGACTGGTAGAATTCTTAAGCTGACAAATGACTTTCAGCTTCAAGAGCATTAGGGTAGAATGGGTAGTTCCAACATTTTGTATATTATATGCTTTAAAATTGTTTTCTAAATGTTTTGTTACTTACATAAACATTGGTTCTTCAATAGAAAAGTAGGTACTATGCTTTAGAAAGTAAGTATTAAATTCAGGAATGGAAGAGGGGATCTTTTAAAGATGTGGCCTGAAATTCTGAAGGGATCTAATTGTGGTGAGTGTCAAATCATGCAGTCTGACTTCTCTAGAAACTGTTTCAGAGAGCAAAAAGGGAAAAATAAGTATCATCTTTTATTCTGTTTGTTGTGGCTTTCTCTGTAGTGAAAGTAGATTTCCCTTCCCAACAGGTTTGAAGACAAAGCAGCAGTTCAGATTTTTTCTGAAGAAAAATTAGAGGAACTTGTGAGTGCTGAGAAGGGGAATGAAATTTCTTCCAATGCACAGCCTGACAAGCTGTGTGCCAAAGAAATAATGCTACCAAATGTCATAGGTGTGTTTGTTATTTTGGTTACAATAGTGATTAAGCTTGAAAGAAACACCACAAGTTGTGAGGCTTCTATTTCACATGATTATATATGAATAGATATATACAGATATAGTTGCAGTCTTGTGTGTTGTAGTTCTGCTGATGCCTTCAGTTAGTGACACTGGAATACAAGACTACTCTGGTAGACTAGATACTTAAAATGTGGATATTCTGTGCACAGGAACAGAAAGGGAAAATGTAACTTGATCAAAGTGCAAAATTTAACCTGTTCTACATGAGCCATATTATCACTTGTAGTACAAACTGAGGGCACTGTTTGGTAATTCATGTAGGAATTTAGAAAAACGTATGTGATGTGATCTTTCTGCTTTTCTCTAGAGGGAGATTTGTTCAGTGTAATGTTCTGGTTAGAGGGGAAATCAGAACAGTTATTCAGCTGTTTCTTTTGCTTGTGTGTGTAAAGCAGGGCTTAATAATTTATGATACCTATAAATCTAACAGGTGAAAGTGATTTCTTGAAGGAAGGTTTGAGCAAGAAAAGCACTTGGAGCATCACTGAATGTGCCAAACCTGAGCCATTGAATATGACTGAATGCCAGAGTTCTCTCTTAAATGTTTTTACTGCAGACCTACTTTCAGAGAAATGTGACAGAATAGATAACACCAGGGGTGTATCGTTTGAGGACACAGAAGAAATGGATGAAGAGCAAACTCAGTACAACAGTGAAAACAAAGTGTTTGAGTTAAAAGATAGCTCAGAGAGCAGGCTTCATAAAAGCAAGGAAATGGATACTGTTGTACAGAGTGTGGAAGCTGAGGAGGTGAATGAACCTGAGAATGACTCTTTCCATGACAAAGAACTTCCTCTGGAGAAGCCAAAGACCCTTCACTCTGCCACCCTGAATCCAGTCTCTGGGAAGAGACTGAAGCGAAGCATTCAGAAAGTCAATGAATGGTTTTCAAAAAGCAATGAAAGTCTGTCTTCCAGTTCTTCCCTGGATGATTCTGCTGGAGCAACTGATGTTTCAGGTGAAGGAGATGTGTGTTCATCAGATAAAGAATCCTGTATTTCAGAAAAGACTGACCCTGTGGGAGATTCCATGGAAATTGCAGTCATTGAAGAAAACAAGAGATGGTCAAAACAAACAGCTGATAGCATCAAAGACAAAATATTTGGAAAAATATACAAGAGAGAGAGGAAATCAAATCCTCCTTCTACCTTGAGACATAATTTACCTACTACAAAAAAAGAAGATGAAGCTGCCGGTAAGTGCTTGAATAATTCCAGCAAAGACAGACTCAAACGCAAAAGGAGGAGTGCCTGTGTCCTGCAACCTGAGGATTTCATCAAGAAAAAAGGTACAGAAGAGGCAGATGTGGGCCCTCAAAGTGTTGACTGGTGCCTTGGAGATGCTGAAAAGAAAAGATGTGATGGAAGTGTTGCTGTTAATGAGAGTCACCTCTCTCAGAATAGAACAGATAATACACTTACACAACTTGAAGAAGGAGGAGGGTCCACATGGAAAAAAGCTACTGAAAAGATGACTAGCAAGCACTGTGATGGGGAGCTAGAAATGTGTAACAGTGATCAGAAAAGCACCAAAAAAAGTTCTGCCGCAAAAAGATGCAGGTATTCCACCAGAACCATGTGTGCTCTACCGTTAGTAGTGGATAGAAACTCTGTTTCCCCTGATCCAGCTGAGCCACAGATTGACAGCTATCCGAGCAGTGGAGAGCTCAGGAAAAAAGCTGATTCTGAGCAAAACCAAGTCAGGCGCAGCAAGAGGCTTCAGTTACTTGCTGAAGAAATGATAAAAGAAACAGGAAAAGGAGTAATAGCAAAGGGAGCAAGAAAGAATGACAGTGATCATGGAGGGTCTGTCTTTGGAGACCAAAGGAATGTGGCAACTCACACTGCTGAATGCAAAGACCTGCATGAGCCTGAGGGTATGTTGAGTTACAAGGCAGGCACTAATCTGAAGGAAGGTGATGTGGAAGCAAATGAAGTGCAGGTTCATCTAAAGAGTTTGTCTGACACTGCAGAAACTGGACAAAGTCTCTTCAATCCTGCATCTTCATGTCAGCGTTCAAATTGTGGTTCCTTTGCATCTCATGCAGATTCACAAGACAGTGAAATACAGGGTAGCCCTATCCTCATACAGCCCCCTTCAGTGCCTGCTGTAGAAACTGCTTCCCACCAGACTGAAGAAAGGACTGAATCACTTACTGCTTTGCCACAGGAGTGTGGGCATGATTCACAAAGTGTTCCAGGAAACTTCAGAACTGAAAAATTGCCATTGGCTAAGAATGTTTTGGAATTGACCAAGGAAGTTGAAGACAGTGAATTAGACACACAGTACCTGCGAAATATATTCAGGCATTCAAAGCGCTTGTCCTTCAGCCTTTATCAGACTCCCAGGCAGACCCGTGCAGTGGAAGATCCAGATTCTGAAACTTTAAATCCATCATGTGCTGCTCAGGTAGAAAAAGAGCATAGCAAACACTTACAACCAGAAAACTTGCAAGAAGAGAAAACAACTGCTGAAAGCTTGAGTAGGGATTTTGACAAAGAGAAGCTTAAGACCTGTGAGTCTGCCTGTCGTGATCATGTGACTTACTTTGTTGTCAGCACAGCAGAACCCAGACATGCTGTTCCACAGATTGCAAAGGAAGAGACTCTGACACCAGTGACAAGGGGGGCTGCTGGGGCTGAGGGCAAAAATGGATCATTAAAAGGAGAGCAGGGCAATGAAAAACCAGTGTCAGCTGACATAGCAGTAGGAAGTGAGTTAAGGGAAAATCCAATCAAAAGTAAAAGGAGCCGAAGTGATCAGAGTAACACAGAAGAGTACAATTCCAAACAAACCGATTTAAACACAGGCCATGAAATAGAATTCAGTTCAGAAAACAATCTATCAGGAAAGACCAAAGTTTTTGATGGCAAAGGACCAATTCTGCAGTTTCAATCCAGATCAATGATTTGTCCTGCAACTGGTCAGCAAAGCCCTGCTGAATTCAGCTGTGAAGGCAATAGGAGAAAAACTAGCAAAAGCAAAAGAAAACAAGTAAAGGGGACTGAAGAACAAGCAACCCAAACTGCTAGCACAGCAATGCCCGAGTGTTTAGTTGCAGAGGCTCTAGAAGAACCCATTAGAGGGAGCAGTGATTTTACAGGTTTGTCTGAAAGCCCTGATGGCTTATTGTGCTCTGGTGCTGATACTGAAGAGGACACAAACTTTTGTGAAACTGATAGGAGAGAACAATCTGCAGTGTTTGTAAAAAGAAGCAGCAATGCCCCAGGGAAAGAACTACACAATAGAAATGTTGGTTCTAAGCCAAGATCTCAAGGTATTCAAAAGTCTCGAAGACGAGCACAGAAACTGCCATCTTCAGATGAAGAATCCTCTGAGGAAGAAGATTTGCCGTGTTTTCAGACATTAATATTTGGCAAATCAGTAAGCACACCTTTGCCTATGGATAAACAAGTGACATCTGTGATAGAGTCTTCAGCAAGTCCCAACATGTTGCCTCACAGTGGAAGTAATGATGAAAATATTATGCAGAAAATGCCTGAAGGTGCCCTAAGTAATGTGTGTGTTTCACCCAGCCAGGAGTCAGAATGCTCTGTCAACTTATTTTCTTCCCAGTCCACATCTGAAGAATCAGTTAATGGAGCACAAGAGCTGAAGAAACCTTTACTACAAGTTGAAGCATCTGAACAAGTGAGCAATGTGAATGAGAGTGAAGAAACTTTACAAGTTTGTAATGGAGGGCTGAGGAGAACCAAAACTAGCTCCAAAGATGAATGCCAAGAAGACCCAAACATGGGAACAAACCTAGGTACAAACCAAGATTTTTCTCTGTGGCTGTGTTTGTAATGTCGTTACACGCAGGTTTTTGGTGTTTGCATGGGAGCTTTGTTCTATATTTATGGGGTGCTTGTTCTTCAAAAGAAATGTATCACCCCTAAACAACCAAACAAAAAGTGCCCAGTGGTTTATTTCCTAAAAATCATGTTCTTTTAGTCTTCTTTCTTTGGAGTGCAAATGAACAGACTGGACACCAGAGGCTCACTGTCTGATGGTAATTCATTTTTGAGGGAAATGCTCTCATTGCAGTGCGATACTTGCATTGTCAGCAGAATTTCGTACAGCCTACCTAAGCCTTTTCCTCAAAGAAATGTTTGCTGAAATTGGCTGTAGAATTTTGTAGCAAATATTATGACCTTTTTGTGGCCTTCATAAAGGTTTAGGACTCTTTCATCCCTGTTGAAACGCTGATTTCTGCTTACTTTGCCATGGGTGTGACATGGTATTCTTCAAAATGTTAATTAGATCTGTGCTTCTAATTTCAGTGTTTTCAAAACTTGTCACTTCAGTGTTATAGGTAATAGTTGTCCAAAAGGTTTATATGGTAAAAGATTATGGATAATGTTGGTTGGTTTGTTGTTGTTTGGTGTTTTTTCTCTTTAACTCAGATTATTTTTTTCTACCTTCAAGGTGAAGCATCTGGATATGACAGTGAAACAAGTATTGTAGAAGATTCATGTGGACCATTCTCTCAGGGTGAAATCCTTACTACACAGGTAACTGAGTTTATGCACTAAATACTGGAAGTAGCTTGCATGCTGGGAGGCAAGCAAGTACAGGAAAGCTGTGAGTACAGTGGGAAACTGCTTTCATCGTAATTCTTTGTGTCTCTAAATAACTTCCAAAAGCATAGTCAGTGAAGAACTGTAGAACTGCTTCTATACCATTATTTCTCCCACTTTGCCCTGCCCAGTAACCTTATGTTACAATGGCCACAGCTCATGTGCTATTGGTTTTTGTTTCTTATGTGGGGTGTGTGCACTATTTGTTACAGTCAAAGCACCTCAGTCACCTTTTGAACACGTTCCAAAAACTGATTCAAAACAATTTTGCGGTTTCTAATTTTTCAAGCATTTGTTGAATCCCAAGTTTGCTAATGTTGGCACTCCTGTGTCTCCTTTGCAGCAAAAGAATGCTATGCAAAGTAGTCTGAAAAAACTTCAGCAAGAAATGGCTGTGCTTGAAGCAGTGCTAAAGCAGCATGGAAGTCAGGACTGTGAATTTTTGCCTGTCCGTAGGGAACTGCCACAGCCCAGTAGTGAAAGAACATTTGAAATGGAACAAATGAGACAAGAAAAAGGGTCAGTATTTTGGTTTTGGTTTGGGTTTTGTTTTCATTTATTTCTAAAAGCGTATTAAAAAAATGTAAAATCTTGAAATAAATACTTCTGAGCTTTTGAGCAATTACAATAGCTTTGCTGTTGCTACATGACTCTGATACTTAGAAGAGTGAAAAAGGTATATCAATTTGCCTCTCTCAAGGTCTCCAGAATTGTTGCTTCCATCTTCTAAATCCTGTTTGTTAGAGAGACCAGATCAGGAGAAAAGCCTTGAGCGTGACGGTGTTCAAAAGTACAAACCTGCTTCTGAACAGACGAAACCTGTGCAGGAAGCAGTGCAAGAATACAGGCAGTGTCAGCTGGAAGCAGGTAACATTTAAGAGGGAGCCAATGCATTTTGATTTCTGGTGGGGTTTTTCCTGTTCTTTTTCATGCTTTTGCATACCAGCAAGATACACAAGTTTATCTTGTAAATCAAGGATTTTAATTTATATGTTCCTGATCAAATTAAAAGTACGTTACTTCTTGTTTGGTAGTCCAGCTGTTTGGCTGCCCATCAGGATGGGGTTGGACAGCATTTTGGCAGTAATAGGAGATTGTCTGTCTCCCTTGTAAATTCATAGTTCTTGACAAACACACTACTAGCAGTTTCATGGCTGTTCTAGTGTCTTGGCTATAGATCAGGAAAACGTAATGATAAAGGCAAAGAGGAAGTAATAAACACATGAGGAAAAGAACTGACTGCGAAACTTAAACCTAAAAGGTAGAGAGAGGAGCATCCTTCTGCCATGACTACAAGAAAGATGAAATTTTTCAAGGAGTATTTCTCTTTTCCTTTAGAAAATGCAGAGGAGCAGAAATCTGGGACCAGACAAAACAGTGCATCTGTCTCATCAAATCCCTCTGAAAATGTGATGAAGAGTCCAAGTAACTCCTCCTCTGTAAAGCTTCTTAACCCTCAAACTGCAGAAGCCAAAAATGGGTCTGTTGTAGCTCAGAACACTGATGAAAGCTGTGGGCTAGGACATGATTTGAAGAGAAATGTATGTTTTCCTGTACCTGGTTTGCACAATGAAGCTGGGAAAGAAAATGCTGCAAGTCTAGTTGTGACTGAGAGGAAAAAAATGTCAATTGTGGCGTCAGGTCTGAATCACAGTGAACAAGTAAGTAAATTTCAGAAGTTAGATCACTATTAAAGAGTCCTGATTACCACTATAGTCCTCTACAGAGAGATCTCTTAAGTATAATAGAAACTAATCTTGTAGGAACTGCAGATCAGTAGCACAGCAACTCAAGTCAAATTTTTTCCCTCCTAAAAATGTGAAGAATACTGCCTGTAATAGTACTATTAAGCTTAGTGACATTTGAACTTCTTAAATGATTCCTAATGTCTAGAGGAAGAACATTATTCCAAAGCCAGAAGACTTCTAGAGAGCTTTGGGGCTGGGGAAGAGGCTGTTTGAGTGTGGTTGGTTCACTTTGTGTTCTCATATGATGCTTCTTCACCCAAGTTCTGATCCATAGTAAGGGTTTCTGTAAGTAGTAATTCTGAGTTGCTAATAAACCTGTTTCTGCACTCAGTTTCCAGGAGAAATTGACTTTCAGATTATAAACAACATACCAAGAGCTTTGCTTTACTTCAGTCTGATGAATGAAGCCAAAATTACTGACTTTTAAGGAAATGTACATTCCATGTGCCAGCACAAATAAAAGTTACTGTAAAGGAACTTTTCTATTATGTTATGCTCCTGCAAACTGGAGCTGCTGGGGGGTTTAAATCTGTTTTGCTAGTTATTCATTTTCTTAACTACTTTTCAGTTGGTTGTCCGGAAGTTTGTGAGAAAAACTGAGAGCACTTTATCTAATCACGTTACTGAAGGAACAACCCACGTGATAATGAAAACAGGTTTGTTGGGAGCTATGGGACCAAATCCTATATTGACAGACCATACAGAACTTTACCTTTAGTCTAAGCAACAAGCAGACAGGTCAGCAATGAATTTGAAGAAGTTTGAGGAGAAGGTATTGATTGTTTTCTCTATCATAAATTTTTTGTATAAGCTTGGGAATCTTTTTTACTCTATTTCACAGAATCAGAGTAGGGGTATGTTTTTTTTGCTTATGCAGTTCCAAGTTACTTGATATTTGTTTCTCCAGCTGTTTAGTCACAATTTTCAAGTGTTTACAGCACATTCGTTTGAAGTAGTTCAGAACCAATCAAAAGGAAACCAAGACAGTTCCCAAAGAAATCGTGCTTTTTCTTGCCTCTTGTCATTATTGAATAACTAAAAAAGGGTTCATAAGTGGTACATGTAATTAGTTTCTACTAGTTTCCTTCAGTTTAGTAAAGTCAGGACATGAGAATTTTGGTTTGGAACCTTCCTATAGTGTGGGTATTTTGCTGCTGCACTTAGCAAACTTTTGGTTTTAGGTACAAATAACCTCAGCTGTTTCTTGGTGGGTTTTTTTTTTCCTAATGGCAGAACTGAAAGATGTTACTCTTCTTTTCTCTGCAGATGAGGAGCTGGTGTGTGAGCGGACACTGAAGTACTTCCTGGGCATTGCAGGAAGGAAATGGGTGGTTAGTTATCAGTGTACGTATAACTGCTTTCAGAGCTAAACAGTCTCTGCCCTTTGGCCACAAGTGTAATCTTCACATCTTACTGTAAGGAAAAAGGATCTTTTCATGTCTTGGCATCCGATATTTTGCAGTGTTTCTTCTAAATACTTAAAATCAAATTAAAATTAAAAAACACAAACAAGCAGCAAAATCTAGATTCTTTAATTTTCTGCATACTTTTTCTATTTTCAAATAACCACATTGGATTGCTCCCCATCCTTGCAAAAGTCTTTTCTCCCTCTTAATTTGAGAGGCATGGCATCAATTAGTGTAAAATTTATATTACTCATAAAAGGTAAACAAATTCTTAAAGCTCTTCCACCATCATACCATATTCCCTTAGTACAAAGACCTTCCACTTATGGCAATGAAGTCAAACTACTGGCAGTGGGAGAACAATTTTGCTGGATGAAATGACTTGTCCTGTTCTTCCCTTTTCATTTAGGGGTAATTCAGTCTTTTAAAGAAGGAAGGATACTGGATGAGGTAGGTCTTTTATCTTGAGTGCAATGTCAAATGGGTGAGTAATGCTGTTACCAGATGAACTTACCAGTAACCCCAGATGTTGTCTAAACATGTAATATATGGAACTTTAGCTCTGAAACCTGGGATTCTAGTTTTACCAAATGCTAGGACTGAAAGCCACACTTAGACTTTGTGTTTACTCTTATTAAAGACATAGAGTCCCTATTATTTTTTTAACAGGTTGTAGACATGTTTTTATAGGTGTTTCTACTGATACTGATAGATTATGGCATAAAGCACAAGATCTATTCCTTGCTTAAGAAAATAATACTTTGTACTAGTAATTTCTCTCAAATGGGATTTTAATGGTAAGTTAATTATAGTCTTATGCTGTTTCTTTTATCCAGTATGCTAGACTACTATAGAGATTGACTATAACTTGTTTATTTAAAAATTGCCTGATGCTGCAGGAGTTTCGTTAATGTTTTCCAGCATTTCTCTTGAAAAGCCTTTTTTATACATTTTCTGCACACACTTATTTGTAGTTTTTCAATTCTGAAATGTGACATCTTCCTGTTTTGATGTAGAACTGGCAGGAAAGTGTTTTCAGTCTCTAACTTGTGATTGCTTGTGCATGTTATGTTCCAGGAGAACTTTGAAGTTAGAGGAGATGTAATCAATGGGCGAAACCACCAAGGTCCTAAGAGGGCTAGACAGACTCAAACTGAAATGGTATGAGCACATCAAAGGTGCAAACTGTGTCCTGCTGTGACTGTTCCAGATATGTGACTGTGCTAGCTGAGTATCTGGAACTTCTTCCAGTTTCTCTGCTGTTCTGTATATACAGAGTTGTACAAATTCAACATTTTTATACATGAAAGGTGAGCTCTGCAGCAGAACCAACAGATAAGCTCAAGTGACTCACTCTACTTGGAGTGAATGCTATCTTTCTATAACATAACATAAGGGTTGAGGGTCTTTGATGTTATTCTTCTGGTTTGTAGGTTACAAAGACCTTGGGATACACTTTGCAGGATAGTGATTGCTTGATAACAATTGCAGTGAAACCAGCATATTAAGTATTGACCTTTAAAAACCCCCATATGTACTCTGTTAACATGTTCCTTGCTTTTCAGATCTTTAAAGACTTTGAGATCTGTTGCTATGGACCTTTCACTGATATGACTAAAGGTGTGTCATTTTAGAGGAATTAAATGAATTCTTAGCATGAAAAATATTTTGAGGAGGGTTGTGTGCATTCACCAGAATTTTACATCTTTCCTCTTCTTGGCTACTTTTTTACCTCTTTTCCCCTGGAACTTTCAAAATACCTCCATGAGGTATAGTGTAGGTAAAGAACTATTCGGTTCCATCTCCAGATGGAATGGAAATATGGTTCTCTTCTGTTTGAATGTTCTCTGAGAACCCCTCTGGCCATTTTGCTGCATTTTAAACCAGGCCTTTTATCTACTTTTTCTCTGGTTCTCTAGAAGTGAAGGAAAAGCTTTAATGTCATGCTGTCTGGTAATTTTTAGATGCTCTTGAATACTTGTATTTAAGCCTTTTCTCTTTAAATTGTGACTTAAAGGTTTGGGCATATGCACCTTAGCTTCTTCAGTGTTCTGTTTTGTGTAAACCTGACTAGAGGGTGAGGGAAAAGGGAGTCAATGCTCCTCAGCAGGTTTGGAAGTGAAAGGCCTTACATTCTGCCAAGACTAACATCTCTTCCAAAATATGGTAGTTCGTATCTTGGGACAAATGCACGAGGGCTCAGGGAATAGTGTCAACTTCAATGTGATATAAAACATTGAAGTAACAGACTGTTCATCTGATTTCTTCAGAACATCTGGAGTGGATGGTGGAGCTTTGTGGTGCCTCTGTTGTGAAGCAGCTTCATCTGTTCCCACACGCACCAGTAAGTGTTGCTGAGTGTTACCCTTCCACAGTCACATCATGTAGAACATGTTGACAGATTTTCTGCCCTTCCCAGGCTTGGCACACTGAAGCCTGCAGGGGTGTTTGGGAGCTCTGTGCACAGCAGGGCAGCATCCATGTGTTCTAAGCCTGGCCACTCTGCACAGGAAGACAGGCTTACTTGTACTGGAATAATGATCCATGTGGGCCAGATAACTATCTGTCTTTCTCCCTCTACTGCTTAAGTTCCTCTCTGAAGTGATAGAGTTAGCCCAGTTATTGCTCTCTGCAGATAGATATGAAAATGATTTAAGGACAGAAAAATAACAGTAGCATTTTTATTTTTTATCTTAAAATCTTAGAATTCCACTGCTGTTGTGGTTGTACAGCCAGATGCTTGGAAGGAAACCACAGATTACAGAGGTAAAGTGACACTGTCATGGACTGTTTTCTGGTACACATTGACCATCTTTATCACCTCTGTCCCTTAAAGAGCTAAATATCAGAGAGGTTTGTAGAGGAATCTGAATAAAACCCTACTGCATCTGGAGATGGAGGTATGTCTTGGAAGAAAAATCTGGAAGCACAGATGAATGTTGTTGGCTCAGTTGTCCTCTATCATCAGCTTTACTGAAACTTTTCTCATGAGATAGTTTTTAAAAGGTGGGGAAGGGTGTCCTTGAAGGATTAGTGAAACCCAGGAGAATGCCTCAGATGGAACAAGATTCTCTTGATCTGGAAACAATGTCTTGCTACAAAGCCTTAACTGATACAATTTGGCCCTTTTTTTCTTTTAAAATGCTCTAAAGATACCATGAAACTTTGAAAGTCCAGGTGTTCCAGACTGACTTACTTTTAAATGAGATAGTGGGAGTTCCAGGATGAATGGGAGCCAGTTAGTCTACAGTGACGTTGAGCTAAAAAGTGGAGCCAGGAGGATGATGTGAAAAAACCCAGCAGTTTCCATGGCACTGGAAAAATGAGAAAATAAAAAGATCCTGTAATGGGGAAGAACAGTCTGAAAGCACTTCAGTAATTTTAAGTTGCTTGTATCTTAATGAGACTCATTGCTTGTCACATACTCAGTATGTCTGGGCAGACAGGAACCAAAGTTTTGTCACTGAGCTCCTAAATTAAAAGATAGCAAGGACTGCCTTCTTTGCTTTTCTGTTTATTCTGTGGTGGTCACTACTTCTGCTTGGCCAGTTGGCACATGGCTCTTCTCTTTGGAGCAGCAGCATTACCTGCATTGCTGAAGGGAGTAGTAGTGCCACATCACTGGTTTTAGGTTTTTTGCTTTTTATTGAGGCTTTTAAAGTGTCACACAGAAAGCAAATAGTTTAATCTGAAGCATATCACTAGGCTCACCTTGAGCTTGCTTTGACACCTTAATAACAGTTGTATCATTTGTGTGTTTGTCTTCCAGCAATCCAGCAGCAGAACAACATTGCCGTGGTGACTCGGGAGTGGGTCTTAGACAGTGTGGGTTGCTATGAGTGCCAGAAGTTTGATGCTTACCTTGTGTCCTAAGGGTGAACAGCAGTTCTTTGGCCATTGCTCAGAAATTCTCATCAGTGCTCATAGTTTGAAATTCTTTTAAGGATTAAGAACTTAAGACACTTGGGCAGAGATGATGTGTGTCTACTGTTCTTGTTTAGAGTACACTAATATATTAATAATAAAATCATCTAAACAGCATTACCATCTAAAGATGGAATTACCCCCCGTTCTTTAAAGATTTATATTAATATAAAGGACTATTTTGAAATTATAAAAGTTAAACGAATTTTAAAAGTTAGAAAATGTAGAATATGGCCTCCTGAGAGAAATGGTGCTGTTATTTACCATTGCAGGCAGTTTGGAGACAGTCACTTAAGAGGGGTATTGGACTCAGGGCTTGAATTAAAACATACTTGCACTCTGGAGTAACCCCCTTATTTTCATTTTGTTTAAATACAAACCCTGAATAACTATTTTGTGATTACTAATGCCTCAGCCTTGGCCACTGACTGTGTTGGGTTGAAAACTCCACAAACAGCTCTCCTGCTGTTGTATCAAAGTGCCAACTCACCCTAACCAGAAACATCCACATGGAGAGCCCCCAGAAAGCCAATGAGTGAGTCTCAATAGAAACCACTCCTTAAAACCATGAGCCCATACTAGTGTTCTCAGTCTGATTTCTGACAAGTGTATGTGGCATTGAGAAGAGGTAATGAACAGATGCACTTTAGTGTCCCAGTGACCCATAATAAGCCCGATAAGAATCTGCTTCTAATGGTTCCTGCCTGCAAAATGAGGCTGCAAAGAAATTGCGTTTCATGGAAGAAAATACGTTGCATGTTTCTGTTACCAAGCAATTCAACTCGTTCATACCTAATTTTTTACTTTGAGAGCAGAAGGTGAACCTGTTCTCATGCAGTGGTTGTTAAAAAACAAAATGGCTCCGTTCAGAGAAGTGTTTGGTGTTCAGATGGTGTTGTCTTGGAATGTTACAAAACTATGTTTGTAAGTATTGGAATGCTCAAAGGGGAAATAAAATTATTTTGGCAAGTATTTTACTCAATACTTTTCTTATGTTCCTCAGTCTCTCAGTGAGGCAGGTATGAAAAAATACCTGAAGTCCAACCTCCTGAAGCGGGCAAGGAAGTGGAGACTTACTGGAGGCAGTCAAAATGTAAATGAGAATTTCAGAGCTGGAATCAGAATTGTAATTCCTATCCAGCATGAGATGTAAATGTGTTATCGAGTGACTTGCAGCTGCCCAGTGCAGGTAGTCTGTCTGATCAAGCATTGCTGCTGGTGGAGTGAGTCCTAGAAGCACTGGCTCAGCTCACATACATTGCTGTTTCCTTCTGTGGGACAATATTCCATAATATTCAAGACAGCCTCACCTTCAGACTGCTGCTCCCCTTATGTGATTATTTATCATGGCATAGAACTAGAGCCTTTTCTTGGACTGGCAGGCTGACACACAGGCAACTCTGGAGGCTGATTGCTTTAAAGCTGCCTAAGTTTTTACAGCTTGTGCATCTGATCCTATTGCCTATTAGGATGTTCTTTTCCCTCTCCAAACCTTTGCTCTAGATTAGTAGTAGATGAAGGAAACCTACTTTCCCTTGTCCCAGGGATAAAACTCAATGCCATTCCCTATAAAGGATGCAGACTTTAAACTGTTCAGTGTATTGTGCAGAGTTCTGTACCCATTCCCTGGGAACAGCCAAGTATAGAAATATTACATTTAACTCCTAAATTAATAATTAATTGTAGTTTTTATATGGTCAGTAAATTTAAGAGAGGTTTGTGTGGTGAGTCCTGCAGTTACCATTTTTGTTGAGAGTTGCAGAGAAGGGGAGACTGAATTGTCTGTACCCTTAGCCAAGCAACCAGCCATGCATCTGTGTGAGTGTGTGCTGGCAATACTAATCAAAGCCCTGCTGGCAGAACTCTGCCCAGAAAACTCTGGGCTATGCAAGCAGCTTGTTATTTTGCTGATCACTATGCAGTTTTCTAAAAACCACTGACCCCTTCTTAATCCTAATTTGACTCTGGCCCTCGGGGGTTGCAGTTTCCCCCGCCCCAGTCCCATAGCAAGTAAAATACTTTCTGCTGTTGTAATTGAGAGCCAAGGAGCAAGGAATCTGGCTGGATGTGGGCAAAGCATACATGGGTAAACACAGATTTATCCCTAACCTCCAGAGCTTTCCTTTACCTCTTCACAATTATAGATTACAGCAAAAGCAGTCTGAGTCTGCGTGGCAGTGGCACAGCACAGCCCAGGAGGACTCATGGGCAGCTGCTCCAAGCCTGCTCCTGAGGACTTCAGTTGGGCAAGAGGTCACTTGGAAAGGCTCCCCGAGGTGTCCTGCACAGGGCTGGGGACTATAATACCTCCTAACAGCCACACCATGGCCATGCCAGACTGTAACTACCAGGCAGCAGAAGCCAAATTTCAGGTTCAGTTACAATTTCAAAGCACCATGCTGGGCTTGTTCCACAACTTTGTATTAACGAGCTCAGTCAAAAAGAAGGAAATTTCATCTGTGCCTTGTACATAATTGTCTTTCCTGACTCAAGGCCTTTGTGCCTTCCCTTCCCACCTTTCTGTGGGGATAAATCAAGGGCCAAGAATGTATTCATGCAGCACAGGCAATAGCAAGAGTGTCAGGGAGGAGGTTCTGTTCATGGAGCCTCCCCAGGGCCTGGCATGCAGTCATCTGCCAGAATAAACATGTCTAATTACCTGTATTAATATTCAGATCATGAAGTTTTCAGCATTTGTATTTATTCCTTTATATAAATGGAACAAGCTTTCCAGGGCATGGCTGCTGGGAGCACAGTCCCCCGAGGCCCTTCCTGAAAGAAGCATTTGCCATTTTGCATATATACATTTCAATTGATTACAATGGGTTGATTAATTAAATGAAATAAGATGATTAATTTACAGTTGTAGAAATCATCTAGGGTCAGAGCAAACACATGGAAATGACACATTGTTCATTTGCAGCTCAGTTTCACTTTAGACTAGTGGTTCTTTGTCATTTTTTACAACAGGGCATTAATAAAACAGGGAATGAAATTAATGACAGAGGCAGACACTCATCACTGAAAAAGCAGGGCCATTGCCAGGAGCCCCAGTGCCTCCTCTGTGCTTCTGGCCTCAGATCCACACGGAACTCGGCAGGTCTGTCTGACATTATCCATTTGCCATGATTGTGAAACGCTGGAGCTGTGAACCGTGCTGGATTCTTGAATTGGTCTCTTCCCATCCATCTGCATATGCAGCCCCACCAACCTACTCCCAGGTTGCCTTTCTCCCACAGCACCTCCTGGAGGTCTATCCCTGGTCTTCCTCTGAGCATTTAAGAGGTGAAACTGGTCCTGTGCTTAATATTCCCCATTCCTGTGGCTGGCAGCTGCCAAGGAATTTCTGTACTTGCCACAAAAAAGCACTGGCTGCCAGGGGTACAGAGAGGGGAAACTGCCCTGTGCTCAAAGAGCCCCTGAAAAGAGTTGTCTGAGTGGGAACCTTGGCAATGCCTATTTTTGTCTGCAGAGCTTTCCTGCTGTTCTTTCTGAAAGAGAATTTGGCATTTTTAATGTAAACGTCAAATTACTGATGGTTAATTAAAGACCTTAACACCAGAATTAAGTCCTAGGTAAGGCTGAGTGGAAAGGTTAAAACCAATCTTGAGAAGCTATATAGAGCAAACATTAACTAACAGGCACAGACAAAGAGAGCAGAGGGCAGTGTGAGAGTGTCTGATAATGCCACAGATAAATACATGGACAGACATATTCATATGTAGGTAAACACTACTCTGTTCAGTATACTCAGTAATTATCTCAGGGATCATCTAATCTTCATCAGAATTCTCTTGGATTCAGCTCACTTCCAAGCTGCTGTATAAAAACAATCGGCATGTTAGTCCTGCTTGTCAGATCCAATATCAGATCTCCTGGTTTAATGGGCTTCAGGCGTCTGAGGTGGTGCTTTCTGCTTCTGGGGCAGACATGCAGATGTGTCTATGTCTGTGCAGGACAGAAGCATTGGCACTGCCAGCAACGGGTGCAAGGAAAGAACACCTGAGTGTGAGAGTACACACAAAATATTGTCAAAAGCTATTGATGTAGTGAGGAAAGGGGCAGCTCATGTCAGCTCAGATTGCTGGATCAGGCATAGACAACTTGCAAATGCTCCACTGTATTTAAGGATTCGGGAGGGAGAAGTTATTCAAAGCAGGTGTTTCAGCCAAAATGAATACATGCAGCCAAGTCCTCTGTGTTTTTCACTGAAGTTTATCTCAAGCATATTTCTAGAGAGAGACATTAGGACACAAAGAGAAGTCACGCAGTAGGAGATTTTGAGAGGATGCATGTTTTGACTATTAAAAATGAACTGTCGAGCACTATACATTTTCCAACGATGTTTATTTGTTTCCTGTAGCCCACAGACACAATTGGATCTGGCAACAGAGCAGATTCTTTTTTCTTAAGGGTAACACTGTTGTCAAAGGCATTTAGGGAGGGAGCAGCAAAAGCAATGGGAGGTGCTGGGAGGAGGCTGGACAGCAAGGGATGAGAGCAGGAAGCACCTTCCCTCACTGACACAGCAGGGACAAGGTGCAAATATGCATAAAATCATTTTGCTCATCTATACCAGACCAACACAGCACCATGCAACACAATCTGCAGCTGGAGGTGGGTGGAGAGCAGGATATGGGGAGTTATTGCAGTCTGGTTGCTGGAAGCTGAGTGCCCAGGACTGCAGGGAGCAGCCTGGGGAGTGACCAGGGGGCAGCAGCTCACACACAAGCTCCCAAGTGGCAGTTGCTTTCTGAAAGGAACCATCATCTTCAGGAGGATGCACCTACTGGGACAGACCTCTCCCTTGGAGCCAGATCCACTCTGCTGCATTTCAAATGGAGTTCAAGTACCTAGAATACCATGTAAAGAGACATCTGTTTTCTTTGCAGGAGGTCAACTACCATGGTGTCTCATCAGGTTAAGATTCCTTCCCAGGGTGTCTTTCTTCCCAGCTCTGGCCCAGACCTGCACCTTCCACGGCACTTGCTGTCCAGCCTTGCTAAGAGCAGCACCACCTCTAACATCCTTTCTCTTGCAAAGGAAGATTGGAAGAATACCTTCTCCTGATCGCACTCTGCTGCTCACAATCCCCTCTCCTCCCTCCAATTCGGGTCCTAAGCAGACCCCACCCCACACTCTGTGTGCTGTACAACTGCACAGAGGCACAGGGCCTGGGTTGTGGCTACAGGCTGTGGGTACAGGAGGGTGGCACACAAATAGCAACACTCCCTTTTCCTTTGTTTTGCCCAGTCACAGATTCCAGCATCTGAATACTCTTCTGCCAAGTGCTTCCTTCATCCCAAGCAATCTGCACAGTAGCAGCTAACCCAGAAGTCTCCACAGTACAGGGTGACTTGTGCACCCCAGTTTGCAGCTGTAACCTTTGCTCAGCCCTAGAGACTGAGGAAAAGGCTTTGGGAAGGCAGGCTGGCTCCTGCAGCCAGCACCTTGTCTCAGCCAGTTACTGTACAAAATGGACAACACACAGACATTATTTACAGCCCATTTTTCACATGATGGAGCAGCTCTTGGCTCGGTCTTTCCTGATCTCTGTGTCACTCAGTAAGTCTGTCCTGCCAGGCATCTGTGACACCCGCTTCAGTCCCCGTTTGGAGTTGCTGCGCTTCAAGTTCTTGTGCACTCTGTTGACTGAGGCAAGTGTGGTCACATGGAACACGTCCCGGACGCTGTTCTCCGAGACCTTGGAAGAGCACTCTGCGTAGGCCACTGCCCCAATCTGCCGTGCCAGCGCACTGCCCTGCAGTCCAGACAGAGCAGGAGGAAGAGAAAACAAGGTTAAGACACAGGTGCTCTGCAAGGAGCATCCTCTAACACGGCCAGCAGCCCTGCCTATGCTGGCAACCCTGCCACAGCACTGTGGCACCACTAGGACGGCTCTCACAGCGGTTCCTCAGCACCTGTAAATACAGTGCAAGCCTTGCTTCAAGCTCCAGAGGTGAGGGCAGCCTCCTGAGCAGACAGTGCTGCCAAGCACTGGGCCCTGGGTCACTGGCACTTTCTCATTCACATGATAACCCCCTGCAGCTGAGACACTTGGGCAACCCCTCTCACCTGGACAGGCACCTGTTCTGTGCAACACAGAGTCAGGCACAGCAGCCCAGGGTGCAACCGTTCCTGCACCACAGAGACTGGGTCTTTGCCAGCCTAGAGATACTGGTGGCCACTGGCAGCAGCCCCTCTGTCCCTCCAGCTCTGGCCTCCTCCCCACCAGCAGTTTTGCCCCAACACAGAACCCAAGCCGGAGGATCACTGGGAGCAGGAAAAGCTGCACTGAGCTAGAGGATGCAGAAACACAACACTCTCCTTTAGCCCATACAACTTGTCAAATTAGGCATCTCCACTCTCTCTGAGGAATGGCTTTTCAGTACTGAGCAGGAGGCTGCTCAGCAGAGCATCAGGAATAAGTCAGAGTCTGCCAGCACTGGGGACAACACTGCTGTCAGCATGAGCAGCTCTGAGGTCCTGAGCCACGATTACAGCAGTTGCAGACCAAGAGCCGGGTGTAGTGGGTCACAGAGCCCCCATCTCTCCTCCCTGAGCCCTGCTGGGTCCTGCCCAAACACACCTGCTCATGTGTCACAGGGATGAGGCGCTGCTTGGAAAGCTCTCGAAGCGTGTTGAGGTCTGTCCGCATGTCCAGCTTGCAGCCGACCAGCACGATCTTCGCGTTGGGGCAGAACTCCTGCGTTTCCCCTTGCCACTGCAGAGGAAACAAGAGGCTCTGGCATGTATGGCTTTTCCAAATGGGGGGGTCCCAACTGTTCAGACTCTGACTGACTCATCAGGGCACTTTAATGTATGTATGTATGGCCAAATTTCACCAAGGAATATTTGGGAAGGGCACTCCCCACGTGGGTGTGCCCTTCGAGCCTGTGCAGTGGATTTTTTAGGTGAGGCACACCGAGCGCAGAACTGGCCCCACCGTTTAAGTCCTAAGGGTCCATCTGCCATGGCCGAGCGAGCTTGGACAGTGACAGTGAAGTCCTCGGGACTGTCACAGCACCCGGTACCAATCAGGGCTGACCCTGCTCAGCATCCAAGATCTGAGAGGATTGGATATCAGGGAGGTATTGAACTGCCAGGGGATGGTCCCTACTGAGACTCGAACTCACGACCTTGGGATTCGGAGTCCGGAGTGCTCTCCATTACACCACGGGACCACCCATGGCACTTTAATGACTGCCACAGGAAAGGATGGGAATGGTCAGAGTGCCTCTTGGACAACTTGATGCTCACTTGTTCCAGATTATGCCCTGCAAACCTCCTCAGTCCAAGCTGCGGTCCCCTGGGCAAGCCTACGGGAGGCCAGTCCTGGCTGTAGAAAAACAACAATCACACAGTCTGGTGCACAGATCTGGGACCCCAAGGGTCAACACAGCAAGAACACACACTCTTTGATTAATACTGGGAGCCACATGTTAAAGACCTTATGATACTCAAAGTGTAGCTATAGCCAAGGAAATAAAGAATTGAAGCAACGGAAGGAGAAGGCCAGGCCTTCTGTGTCCTTTGCATAAATGGTTCCTTTCAGAGCTCCCAAAAAGAATGCCTGGTGTCACCTGTGTCTGTAGCAGTAAATGAATCCATCATGTCCCCCAGGGGAGACCTGCACAGCCCCATCAGCATGTCAACACCCTGGTTACATATCTAGTCATTCTGAAGTAGGAAGTAGATAATAGAGATTACCCCCTGGCTGAAGATGTCACTTGGAATTAGCAATTTCCTGCTAAGCTAACTGGTGGTTAAGCATATACTCTGGCCTATTAGAAGCAGAAACCCAACTTGGTGGTGAAGGGGAGTGACAAGAACAACCCAAGTTTCATTCAACCAGTATCAGACCAGAACAACTGCAAAATATAGAAAAATCTTATTTTCCACCACGAGATGGGCTCAGGTATCTTCAGGTATCTGCTTGGCAGCAACATTTGTTTCCCAGGATTCAGGTACCTCCAGCCCCTGGTCAGCACGGGTTGCACAGATATCTGGTGTCACAGCCACGGAGAATCAAGGGCCCACACAGCCTCACAAGGAGCAGATGCAGTTCCTTTGCAGCTGGAATTCAAGCACCCTAATTTACATGAAGGATTTGAGCTACAGGGTCTGTTCACACCTGCCAGAGGTGCTGGCTGTCTGTCTGTAGTGACACTGGGCTACGTGGTCTCTGGAGAGACCTGTGATGCTCTTCCCACATGACCGACACCTCTGGGAGCCCAAGATCTGTTGCGCCATCAAGACTTGTCAGAACAAAGGTACCCCCCATGAAAACCTCTGTATGAAAGGAAGAGTTGTTTGTTTGCATTCCCTCAGACAGCTGTGCCTTCAACTATACATGCTGTACAGCAACCCAGGCATCAAAAGGGCAGCAATAATAAAGATTTCCTCTGCTGAATTAGTTTTTTTGCCTCAGGCTTGAACAGCCTGATATCACAAGGTAAAAGCCATTTCAACTTCGTGGTATGTTAGGAATTTTCCTCACCTCCATAAGGCTGTAAGCCTGCACCAAAGGAAACAAGGCAACTACTCAGAGGCACCTAAGAAATCCCCTTGGATGTGGGGTTTATTTTAAGTTACCATATCAAAAAGACAATGCCTAACAGCACTCAAAGTGTCTGTGAGGCTGCACAGAGAAGTCCATGCACCAAGCAGGGTCGATTCACATGAAGAGTGTGCAGAGAGACATAAATAACTCCCAACGCCAGCTAATTATTGAGGGGTTTGCATCTCATTAAGGTGTCAGTGATTGGCTTGCATTATCATTCTGCTGACTCCCAAGCTGAGCAGGCAATTCTTTCGGTCCACATGAAACACGCTCCCTCCACCCAGCCTGCTCAGTATCCAGGACCTGCTGTGGAAGCCAACACTGAGCCATTGACTGAGTTATCTGAAGGGTCTTTGTCCGCTCACTGGGACACTCCTGAGACAAAGACCCGCTTCCCAGACCTCCCAGCAGCTCAGTAAGAGGCACTTCTTCAGCACAACATTTGGCAAAATGTGGAGAGGCCAACAGGGCAGCCAGTACAATGTGACATGTTCAGGCTGTGGCCAGTTCAGCCCTGGCAGCCTGGGGCTCTCTGAGGAGAACAGCCACGGGAACCACTGCTCTGTGGTGCTTTTCACGCCTCGGTGTCTCAAATTGTCACAAATGAGACAGAAGCCCAAGGCTCTCCCCTGGGGGGATGCAGCTGCCAGATGCTTTGCTGCACAGCAGAACCACAGCTCCCTGAATTCCATGGAAGGAATCAGGGTACAGCCAGGACCAAGGGATGCAAGCGACCAGGAGGCCACTTACCCTCTCTCCCTTGAGCAGCATTCTGAGTTGCTGAACTTCATTCCACCTCAGATGAAAGCCTCATATGGGACCCTCTCCCTGAAGTGACCCACTGGAGACCAGCCAGTGGTGCTCCACAGATGATCCCCAGCCTTGTGGGGCTCTCCGGGATCTGCCAGCCAGAATATCAGCTTTCTGAAAGGTACTGACCTGCAGTTTCAAAACCCTCAGTTGCTCCCACAGAGTACAGACAGTCAGCTCTGCTGGGGCAGGCGGTGCCAGGGGCCCTGCTCTCCACACCAGTGGCATTGTGCCATCTCATATTCATTCATGGGTTCAAAATTCACTTCCACAGCTCTTTATTTTTGTTGTCAAGCTATAGAGAACTGATTGCTGTCTTTCTTATTGTGCAGATACTGAACTGAGGGGAGAGTCAAAAAACTGAGCACTCTGCTTGCTTGGAAATATGCACCAGGGGCCACTTCTCAGCTGCTGCAGGCAACCCACAGTTACTGGTGATTCTGCTAACAAGATCCAAAACACCTTCCAAGGTCTTCATGAAAAACAGAACAAATGCCCTATATTTCTCTCTGTCCCCACATCTGTATGTGTGAAGACAGACAGACACCACACACATGCTGCCAACTACCCTAAGTTTCACCACTTACTGGGCTCCTTTCAAGTGGAAATATCTTGCATTCTGCACAGACCATGCAGAGATCAGCTGCAGCAGCAGCAGCCCACCATCCTCCTCTGAGCACACAAACTCCAGCCAAGGTTTGGCCACAGGGCCAGAGCTCTGAGCCCTGATGACAGCCTTGGGGAGCAGGGACCCCATGGTGGCTCCACAAGCTGCTGCAGGAGCACCCCTCTCACTGGCCAGAGGACATGGGGCACTCACCTTCTTCAGCACACTGTCCAGGGTCTCCGGGCGGCTGATGTCAAAGCAGATGAGCACAGCGTCCGAGTCCGGGTAGGCCAAGGGACGGACATTGTCATAGTACGCTGAGCCTGCAGAGAGGAGCGGGAGGAGTGCGGTGAGCAGGTCCCACCCACTGACTGCTTCTTGCCCAAAGGGACAGGCTGAGACCCTCAGCCCTCTCTGCCACTCAGAGATCTTTAATTCCAGTAAGAACTGGAGACATTGCCACACGATGCAGACTGCTGAGGATCAAGGATGTTAACCCAAGTTTCTGACCAGTGACCAAACACTGTAAAGTTCAGCAGAGTTTGATTTGCAGGGGATGGAAGCCAGAGGTTTTGTCCTTGTGTTCTTATATTTAGCCCTTTACAGAGTGAACAGCAAGTTTTGCATCCCTTTCCTGCCCTACTGAGCATCTGGCATGTCTGTGTGGAGCTGCACTGCTGGGGGATGCTGCTCCTGTGGGAAGGAGCTCAGGACACACTCACCACTCCTGCCTGGATTCCATCACTCGTCATGCCGGTGCTGCATCACCAACAGTGGAAGGCTGTGGCTGAGAGAAGATGGGGAATGCTACTGCTATTTTTTATCCTCGCTTGCTATCTTTATACAGCAGAGCTTGCTCACATAGATATGAGAATTTAAGACAGGTAAAAATGAATTGCCTTTCTCTCTGGATTTGTGCTGGGAAAAGCCAAACAGATTCTTTTTAATACATAAAAGAAGTGACAGGATTTGATGAACAAGCTATAAATGGAAGGGGATGATTCTGCATTCTACAGAAATTCTGTGAGCAGGCAGAGAGCCCAGCCTGACTCTTGCACAGCTTTTACTGCACACACAGGCACATGCACACACCTTGAATGCAAATTTCAGGCATTAAAGTCCTTGTGCCATAGTGGTTTTATTCGCAGTGCATTCTGTTGGTGAGTGCAGATGTCTCAGCAAATAGTCATGGAGCAATCAGCTCACTGCTAGTTAAAATCACTGTTTTGGTTTTATACTTTTCTTTATAATGGCTAAACTTCCTAGAGGATTGAGAAGCACTTGTTTGTTTATGAAGAAGGGCAGCAGAAACACCAGAGTCCTTGTTGAATCTGCCTCCTCCAAAAGCAGGATCGCTCCCCCAAGGCTGAAGCAGCCGGATGTGCTTCCTGTTGCAGCCCCTCAGGATGCCCAGACCGGGCATTTTCCCACACCGAGAGGAGGGTACAGCACCCAGCCCGGGTGTCAGGTGGCTCCTTGATGAAGTTCAGCACCTGATGAATTATGGATGATGGTGCTTATGTTTCCAGGACGATGGGAATCTGCCTGGGCTAAGAGTGAGATAAGAATGGGCTGACACTCCCCAGGAGCTCCGGCCCTTGGTCCTGCCTGCACAGGGGCTCCCAGCTGAGGTCCAACACAGCCCCAGCACAGCCCTGCACACCAGGGGCTCCTCAAACACCCCAGGTCCCTCTGGAAGGCTGAGCATGGGGAGCAGAGCCATGGCCACTCCTGCCTTGCCCAGAGCCCATACAGGGCAGGCTGAGGGCTGTGCGGAACCTTCCCAGAGCCTGTCCAGTGCCAGAGACTGGCCACCCACCCTCCCCTTGCCACCAGCTCCGAGCAGAGTACCAACAACAACCACCACCAGCAGAGCCCGAGGGCTCTGACCAGCACAGCCCCTGCCTTTCCCACACAGCCAGGGGCAGATGCCCTGGATTCAACGTGCAGTTGGATTCCCAGCAAAACTGGCTGCAGGTATCTTCAGCTCTTACCGCCAACTCACAGAAGCAAAGGCACCTGCACATCCTGCATCATCTGGGAGAGATGTGTCTCTGTCCCTGCAAAGTCATTGGGAAGGGAAGCAGTGGGGAACAGCACAGAACAAGCAGACCATGATCTCTGCAGCGCCCAGCCCTCTTCCTAGAGGGACAGTCACCTTCCCTGATGAAAAGAAGCCCGTACCTGTGGCACCTGGGCCAGCTCTGGGGACACGGACGCTGCACAGGGAGGCACAGGAGAGATTTCTGCCCTGGCCTCAGGTCAGGCTGCTGCAGGTCATGGATGGCAGAGCCGGTGCCCTCACTACCCCATCTCATGCCCCGGTCCGCCAGATACAAGGCCACTTTCCCGGGCAGCACCAAACACAGGGGTGCTGAGCTCCCCTGTGAACGGAATTTTCAGTCTTGTGCATGGTGTGGGCTGAGGGGATGAGATGGGCAATGCAGCGCTAATTTGCACGCTTGACTGAGTCGGGTTGGTTATTTGAGCCGAGCCCTCTCTCTCCAGCACACACAGAGGTGCTGCCTCCAGACAAGGGCCCGGGGTGCAGGGAAGTGTTCCCACGCACATCCCCTCCCTGCGGCTTCTGTTTTACATAAACACTTCAGATAAATCTACCCTCTCCCAGGCGAGGAATGCTCCTTTTGTAGAGGTGGTTTTGACTCGTTAAGCACAGACATTGCCACGGCGACCTGTATCATAGCAACCTGCTGCTTCCCAGCACCAGCCAGCCCCTTGGCAGAGCCCACAGTGCCGGTGCAGCCCCCCCGCATCCCACAGGACCACCCCCAGGAAGGATGCTCTCACCACTTGGGATCACAGAAGGAAAGACACTCGTGCTGGCAGGAGGAGCCGAGGGAAGGGAAGTAGGAGGCAAAGAACCTTATCTTCTTAATGAGATCAAAATTTGTTTCACAATAATTAACTTTCTGCTCCAGCTCCACAGAGCAGGAGTCACCCCCGGCCCCTCCGCTGGCAGCTCAGTCAGAGCCAGCGCACCCGGCTCAGCAGCAGCAGCTTCTGCCCACCCCAGGACACCGATGGAAACCGCTGAGGACCCACGGTCAGTGCTGCCCTGCGGGGCATTGCATTGCTCCCAGCCAAGGTAATCCCCAGTTTGCTCTGGAGATGCCTCTACTGAATCAGGAAGTTCTGTTTGGGTGATTAGTCTTGTAGTTTTTGCATCTATTTTACTTTTTCATTGCAACAAAACAAAAAACAAAACACAAAACCCAACAACAAAACACAAAAGCCTCAGTGCCTTCAATTCCAGCTCTTCTGAGCACTCAGCACATTTCACATACTCCAGCAAGATACTCCAGAGACCCACAGTCTGGCACTTCCAAACTCACACACATGCACACACACGCCCAAGGCTTGATGTGTCTGCAAATTCAGCCTTCCTTTACCACATGAGTCATTCTCCCACTTGGCACCCAGGTTTGTAAGAAACAGGTCCTCTGTGCATCTGCTCATGATTAAAGAGGGAAACTGGAGCAAGCCTAAAACCAGCTTAAAAATAAAATCCACACAGTTGTTGTCTGAAATTCAGGGTTGGATACAGCCATGAGCAGCTCCTCCTTCTCCTTGGCAGGCAGCCCCTGGAACACTGAGCACTGCAGCTCAGAGATGCCGCTCTTGAGCAGGGGACTGAGTGCCGTTTCATCTATATCAACATTGTGCTAATCTTCATTTGTGCCTTATCAGCTGTTCTAGAGATAATGAGCCTCCTCACATGCACACCCCCCATCCAACAACAGGACATTACAAACCAGGAAAGCCAGCATGCATGTAGAGCCATGATCTGCAAGGGGGTCCCGCAGCCCTGGCCAGCTCTGGCTTGAAACAGAGATGAGCACTGCCAAGACCTAAATTTCTCAGCAGCACACTTGCCTTGGAGGGCTCACTGTAAACCCTCCCCACAGAGCCAGCAATGCTGCAGCACATGCTGCTTTCTGCAGGGACAGCCAAGAACAGCCTTTATGGAATGAAACAGAAACTCATCCCAGCTTTCTGGAGGGCTACACTGACAAACCAAAGGGCACCGGCCTTTAGAGATGACACAGGATGTCCACTCTGCCAAACAGATCCCACTGATGGTTCAGTGAAGTTCTGGGCAGGAGTACAAAGCTGTCAAAGCAGGACCAAGCCATCAACCCCAGGACTTCTACGAGCTTCTGTCCTGGCTGGACTTTGATGTTTCTCTTGCTTGTGCAACATCACTGCAAACCCCTGAAGTACAGGAAAGTAGGAAACTACTCCATGATGTGGAACAAGCAATCTTCTGCCAAGTGCACAACTGAATCAACAGCTCATCAGCTTGGACAGTTATCCTCTGCTCCTAATTCTTACAATGCATGTACAAAAATTAGTGAATTACTGAAGAGCCTAGCTGGCATGCCTTCAGGATGGACATAATCGGGATGAAGGGAAAGGTATTTGCGTGGGCTGAGGTGGCACTTCTCAGCTTCCCTCTAGATCTTATTAGTGGAAACCTGCCCCTCAGGAAGAGGCTGTTCTGCTGGATTTACCAGTGGAAGAATCCCCAGCTTGGGCAAGCACAGGGTGCTTCTGCCTCATCCCAGTCCTGTGTCCTGCCTCGCATATGCAGCTACTAAAGGTCGAGAGGAGCTTGCTCAGATGCAAACCTCCCTTCAGCAACTGTGAGGAAGCTCTGAAAGCTCCCTGTTTAAATTCCTGCTGGCTCCAGAGGGAGCATCACCGAGTGTCTGGTGTGGGAGGGCGGGGTCTCCGGATGCAGTCAAGGAGCTCAGCAGCATTTTCACCATCATGCCTGCAGCAGCTGACAAGGGATACAAATGGGAGTCAGAAGTCCCTTCCTGGCACTCTTGCCATGTCACAAGGGCAGCTGGTATTGCCACAACCTGCTTGTCATCCTTTCTATGGGGTACAACAAGGACTAGGAGTGGCAACATCTTCCTGCAGCACAGCCAGCACACATTCTGCTTTTGGGGAACACAGTCCCTCAGTCTGAGGGCTGAACGAATGCAATTATATTGATGCAATGCTGCACCATTCAGGTTTGCTGTGCACAAGCATTAGATCCCTCCCTAAGCTCAGCTGTCAGTAAGGTTTCTTCTCACGGGGAAGGCTGGGCCTGTACATTTGCAAAATTTAATGGAGTAGAGGTTTTATCTTCAGAATCGGGAGCAAAAGGAGCAGGGAGACCAGAGTGGTGCTGTCCTTGCCACAGGAGAGAGCAGATCACCTCTGAGCTGTTGCAAAGGGGTCTGCAGCAGAGCTGGGAACAAACCCACTCAACACAATGAGGTCACAGCAGCCAGCAGGGTCGGCTGGTTTTCACTGACAGCACCGCTCCCCAGAATCCCCACACCACGCACAGCCCAGTGAGACAATCCTCCTGGGCACTGTCCTGCCCTGTCATGCCTTCTCAGGTCCATCCTCCACCCCCTCCAGGTTTCTGCTGCAACCCTTTAAACTTCTGACTGGTTACTGACCTGCCTGAGAATGTGACCCAGATGCACATATTTTTAGGCTTAACTACTTATTTGTGCTGAGGCACGACACAAGTATGCTGGGTTCAGGCTCCCAGTCTCAAAAGGAAGCATGGGAGGAGCTATTTTGGTACAGAAAGGGCAGCTCCACGTTTTCTCTCTGCCTCAGAGTGCAAGTGGCATTGAACTCTTTCCAAGATAGAACTTGCCCTTACTCTTTGGAAGAAGCAGCCATGGCAATCCTGGAGCTGCATCCTGGGAATCCAGGCACAGACAGCCACAGCATCCATGGAGATGCCATTGCTAAACTCAGCCCCTTTCAGTTCTCTAATCTCATCAACATTCCTCAGTAGTTCCCCTAAAGAAGGATCTTTATCACAGCCTGTGGGTTCCCACACAGGCCATTCCAAGGCAGACTGTTTGCCGAGTAGAGGCAAAGAGGGAGGTAGAGGGGGATTTGCAATTCACAGTGTTATTCTTGTCTTGCAAGCACATCTGCTGAAGAGACAGGGGCTGAAGAGGGCTGGCAGCCACACAGCTCCTCTGCTGTGAGCTGCAACACAGAGCAGGGCACTGCTGAACCTGCAGACACCAAGCTTTGCAGTGTTGCAGGTTGTGGCAGACGCTGCAACACTGCATCCCGACGGTCCACAAAGGACAGAGAAGTGCTCTCCAGCAGCTTTCCAAGGCAACAATGACCTTCTGCAAGGCACAATGCCAGGCTGGGCCTCCTACTGAGCACTGGCAAAGATCCCCATACCAGAAGTAGGCAACTCTACTCTGCAGCAGGACCTGCACCAGCAAAAGATGCACAAAGCAGCTCCATGACCTCAGGCCACTCACTGCTCTGCCTGCCTACACTTTGAGGCCACAGACACAGCAGGCATGCAGAGTCTCCCAGCACAAGGGGGTGAACCTAAACTAAAGAACTGAGTCCAGGCTGCAAGGTACAGACTAGCTTCCTACCCACTATTATTGGAAACTGAACAAAAAGTCCACTTGCATTCAGGGCAAAGCCTCAGAGCTGCCAGCACCAGTGCTGCAGCACTCTGGCTTTGGAGAGCCGCTGGGCAGCAGCACTGCCTGAGCCCATGTCTGCCCTTGCTTGCACTCAGTGCTGGGGAAGGGGCTCTGCAGAACAGGCAAGGCGTTGAATCAGTCCAGTGCAGGCAGCGGGTTCAGTGACAATGCCACAGTCATGGTGGGAACGTTCCAAGCGCTGGTCCCTGGGAAGCCGGGCAGCTGTTGCCAAAGGCTCTTGCTGCCAGAGACGTGCTGAGCATTGCAGTGGCTCCACTCTGGGCATGAGACCTCCCAGAGCTGGGCAGACCCACGGACCCTCCCTGACCCCACATGGAACACAGGCAGTGCATTGCTGAAGAAAACCTCCCTGCCCAGTGCACGCCCAGGGGTAACCACACTCCCTCTCACACCTGACGCACGAAAATGAAACTCGCCCACTCCTTGCAGAGAAAGCATTGCTAATGATCACAAACTATCCACCACAAGGAACAAAGCTCTTCCTGATGGGTCCGGTGCACTGGCACTCCGGGTCTGGGAGGCAGCCAGGCCTTTGGGAAGAGCACTCCCAAGCCACCAGGCATCCTGTTGAACAGGAGTTTCCCCCACCACGAGACACCGGCGCCATGCATAGGACTCGTGTCTGTGCCAGGCGTGTTCAGCCAACAGGCAGCAAAAAGAATTTGCCAGAACAGGAGCACCAGCAGAGAACCATGTCACCCATAAGGAACAGCCACTCCCCAGAGACATGTCTACCTGGACCTCTGGCAGGCTCTGCACCTCTTCCCTGGCATGCAAGTATGGCAAACTGCTTTTCACCAGAGGCTTTAGCAAACAGCACAGGCTTCCCGGGGCAGGAGGGATGGGATATCCTGGCTATTCTGTGAAATGATACCTGAAGCAATTTTACTCCCAGTCTGTCCCAAACTGGGACACAAATGCAAACAAACATGAACTACAACCGGTACCTGCAGATGTTGGAAAAGGGCATTTTCTCCCTGGTAGGTTCCTAGATCTAAGGCACTTGAGACAATGCAGAATTTTCCAAGCAGACTGCTCTTGCCCCACTGCTGAGTGATGCTCAGCTCACTCTGTGCAGCTTCCAGAGTCTCCAACTGCTTCCTCAACTAAGTGTGGGGTGAAGGGAATTAATAAAAAAGTAAAAATCCAGCTCCTCTGTCCAGGTCTCTGCTGATTTCTGGTGGTGTTTCAGTTCAAATTACTTATCTAAGAGATGGCAAGTGTTTAAAATAGAAAGGGTGATCCTGACCCAAGGAGGGGAGCAGTTTCTCAACACCTCCCTTCCTACTCTTGCTGGGATGGAATTTATAATGAACAGTAAGCCCCTGCATGTGAAGTGGCTTAAAAGAGAGAGGAAGTAGCACCCCCAGTGCCTGTCATTCTCCCTGGGGGAGGGCAATGAGCTACTCCCAATCCCTTCAGCTCAGCTGGTTCAACTCACTAGCGTGCAAAACCTCTTCTACCAAAGTTCCCATTTACAGGGGGCTCCAAAAGGCAGTGGAAACTCAACAGCAGCTTGCAGTCGACAGCTAAAAATACCAGTTTGATTCCTGGGAAAAATTGCTGTGTAGTGCTCTGCAGGACTGTTTGTTGAGAACTTAATCCCGTGTATTTCAAATAAAAGCTGAAATAGAAGGAAATTTATCTGGAAAACTACCTGAGGAAGTCTATCTACAGCAAAGCTGTTAAAAAGGTCTGACATTTTTCATAGCAGAACAGGGAAAGAATCAAAGTCCATTTCCTTTTGGTGCAGAGATAAACATTAGACAAATGTATCTTCTGTTGCAAAGAGGAAAAATGAATGTGTGACAGCATCAGATGCATGTATCAGCTACATATACACAGCTTTAAAGACTTTTTATCACGTCCTATTCTTCTAACATTTTTAAGACCAAAGCAAATCATTCTGGAGAATTCGTAAAAAGCAGACATGTCTCAAACACGCTTCCACACTCTCCAAAAGTGAAGGGTTTTGTAACAAATACAGACTTTCGGAGCAAAGCCATTCAGTGCCTAACAAAGATACCCCACCCCATCCCCTTCCAGGGCTGCAGAAGCCCATGGTTTGGAAGCCCCCCAGGGTCTGCTCCAAGGAACCCTCTGCAGCGAAGGCCATGAGGTCTGCCAGGATGGCCACGTCTGAAGGACTTCACAGAGACACGTCAGCCCGGCACCATCCACCAGGCAACAACCTCCACACTGTAGGCACCATTCTGTGCTCCAAGCACAGCTCCCAGTCAAACACTGAGAGTCAACGTTTCATCCACAGCTCCAGCCCCAGGAGCTGCCAAGGAGCCAGAGTCCTTAAGGCTCACATAACAGCACTCAGTGTGCAGGCAAAGCTAAGACCCCTTTCTGTTTCAGGGAATAATAGTCAGCAAAAGCAAGGTCTTCTTGGTCAGAAAGCTCCAAAAAAGACTCAACAAACATATTTTACATGTTTGAGCTAGTCCAAGACTCAAGTAAAGCCACTACTGTAGGTAGAGCTATGCTGATCCTATAGCTGTCACTTGATGGATGCAAAATTACAGTAAAGAATCTGAATGAACAACAGCAAAGAAAGTCCTTGACGTTTTAATTTACTACTGCTCTCGGACACTGAGAGGACTTCATTTGTCATGAGGACTCCAGAAATTATGGGAATATGGGGAAAGAGCATCAGCAAGACCACGAGAACACAGCATTCAACTGCACTCTTCGTATAAAGGAGTCCAAAGGTAAATTAAAAAGTGCATGTGAACTTTGTGGGAAGCCAGTATTTTTATTAGCTCTACATCAAGCACTTCACTTGCAGCTCGTGCCTCCACAGAAAAGACAGACAGCATGAAGTTTGGGATAGGTTTTGGTGGGGTGGGACAGCTGTGCCTGTGGGTTAACACTGAACCACAACTGAGGACACAAAGAGGCAAAATCAAACCAAGCCAAAAAGACGCCAGAGAACCACAAGGGCTGTGTGGCAGGGGGCACCGACAGGCCGAGGCATCCCTCCCCGAGGTGAGGGCTCCCTCCTGCAGCAGCACTTCCCTCCCCCCCGATCCCCTCCGGCCTCCCTCGCTCCCGGGGCCGGTTCTCTCGGTACCCGCTGCCTCCCCACACTCCGGTGCAGCACCGAGAGGTCGCGCCGGCTGCGGAACAAGGGACGGGGCGGCCCCGGGGATGCCC
>JAOXXN010000311.1:1586125-1599979 GCA_026770055.1 Myrmophylax atrothorax
GGATCATGCCGCTTTCCTGTCCAAAGCTGGGGTCTCTTCTCTGCTGTGATGGGAGATCAGGCTCCTGCTCACTGCTCCTGCCCCTGGGCCCTGGGCTCTGCTGCAGGTGCCTGTTGGGCTGCAGCTGGTGGCAGCTCAGCAGCTGTGGCCCTGTACAGCCACGTGGGTAGGGAGTGAGGAGCCCCCTCAGCTACAGGGACTTGGGAGCACAGCTGTCCCATCACTTCATTGTGGCCTCCTCTGTTCTTGCCTTTGTCTCTTGCAAACTGGAATCTATCTGGTAAAACCTGTTTTGGCTGGGTGATGTCAGGCTCCCCCAGAGACAGTTTTGTCTTCAGCTGCTCCGTGGACTCCCTCAGACCAGCTGGACTTGGCTTACCCCCTGCAGCAGGGTTCAGAAGGCTGCTTCCTCCTCGCCCAGCCCCAGAATCTACACGACCACTGGCCTTCTCCTGCCCCCATGCCTGCTGGAACCTCCAAGGACTGGGGGACCTCCTTTGCTTAGTCTCTGGCACCCAGGAAGCCCTGGGCATGTCTGTGGTGTCTGCTTTATCGCTGATGTTCAGGTGCTGCAGGCCTATCTGGAGGCATTCCAAGCTGCTGGGAAGGGCTGCATCCAGCACCATGTCCTGGCTTCTACTTGGCTGGATGACACTTGGCTGGCCTGTACTCTCTGGTCCTGAAGACATGGATGAAGACTTCAGGGCACAGAGCCTCCTAGAAGCAAATATGCGGAAGGCCTCAGTCACTCCTGGCAGCATCTCCTTGGGACAGACAAAATATAGCTTGTCTTTGTCTTTGCGGAGTCCAGCCTGGAGGGATTTTCCTTGCAAAAGGCTGCACAGTTCATTCAGGGCACTGTCATCCGGACCATCTACAGCAAGCTCTGAGTAGCTCAGACTCTGACACACCAGGTCAGGGCACTTCTGCACAAGAGCTTCCATCTTCCATTTTGCCTGGAAGAGCCTGCTCCTGTCTGCTGCCTGTAGTGTCAGCACCGTGCAGTCCCCAGTGTGGCGCTCCAAGATCTGCACCCTTCCACCCCTGCACAGCTCGTCAAGAACGGTGTGGCAGGTGTGTCTCAGGTAAGACCACTGCAGAGAGTCCAGGCTCATTTCCTCACTCACCCTACTGCTGCCACTCCCTCGGGGCTTGTCGCTTTCCTTTGACCTCGGCAGGGAGAAGCTGTTGGACCGTCGCAGCAAAGGCCTGGATGCAGAGGGTTTGGAGTCTAAAGCAGAGGAGGTCCTTGTCACATCAAATGTGCTGGAGGTGCCAGCAAGGGAATGGTGCCCAATGGTACCTGAGCTTTTGGAGTCCCCAGGATGCTGTGAAGTGCTGTTTCCCTTGCTCCAAAAGGGCAACAGCACCTTGTGTCCTGGAAGCCTGGCACCTTCTTTGACATGGTCCCGTTCTGTGGGATCATTCTGCTGAGGCTCTGCTGCTGACCCCAGAACCTCACCTGTCATAGGGACGGGAGGCTGATAGTTCTGAGTCACTGCTGTTGGGTCACCCAGACCAGGAGCATCTGTCTCTGACAAGTGTTTCCCAGAAAGCTGCACCTGTCCCACTGGTGGAGAGTCCTGATTCAGCAAGATGTCCTGGTAAGTCTGAGACCTGTCAGCTTTCAGGGAGCTGAAGCTGGCAGCTAACTTAAGCTCGCCTTTCACCTCTGGCCTGCCTGAGCTAAGCATGGTTGCTGAGGAGTCCACAGGTGCTGCAGGCAGATGTAGCACAGCCTCTGTGGTGCCAGAGGTTGCAGGGTCCGAGGGCTGATTGCTGCTTAGCATGTCAGCCTTATGTGCAGCACCTCTCCTGGTGATGGAGTCCTGAAAGTACTGCTTGGCCTGGGACACATCAACGAGGTTTCCAATAAGATACAGCTGCTTCACATCCTCATGGCAGAGCAACTGGGGATACAGCTTCTGCAGCTCATGTGTCAGAGCCAGTACCTGGCTGTCCATTCCCAGCTCTCCCTTGGCGATCTTCTCCTTGCGCAGGCTCACCTCCAGCTGCTGGTAGAGCTGCTGCAGGGCCAGGCGGGCCTGTCTCAAGGCCTCCATGTCCCCAGGCAGACCTGCAGATGGTTGGAGGTACAATATGGCAATGCCATCACTGCTAACATCCACCACATCCACATGATGCTGGCGCAGCACACCTTGGTACGCAGCAGCACAGAACCTCTGCATGTACAAGTAAATGTCCAAGTCCATCACTAGGGAAAAGTCCTCCAGCTGTTCTATGGCTTCCCCATCCACTGGGCCCGAAGGTGATGGGACTTTAGGTGTCATTTCACACACCTGGTCCCAGTTTGGCAACTTTGCTGTCTCTTCTGCTGACTTAGTGGAGTTAGGCACTCGCTGGCGATTGTGCATTCCCATCTCTTTGGCTCCATGGCTGGAACCTGGCAGGAAGATCTCCCCAGTACCTTGGTTCCTGAGGTTCAGGCTGCCCAGCAAGTCTCTGCTGAAGGCCTGCAGCTCAGTGAATGGGCCCTGGACTATGCAGTGTGTGTTCTTGGAGTCAAAGTTGAACTGCACGTTGCTGTAGCCTTTGTGCAAGTCCCTCAGGAGGGTTTTGCCAGTGGGAAGCTTGCCATAGTCAATTATCATGCACGCACGTATGAAGATCTGCAAGTAGACAGCAAGGGAGTGAGAGAGCAAGGACCAAAACCAACGCCCCTCCAAGGCACAGGAGAACGCAAATGCACCTTGCCCCTGTATTAATTATTATGACAGAAGAGATGACCAGTCATCCACCTCATTCTCTCAGCATCCTGCTTTCCATAGTGATGGAGCCTGACACAGGCAGGACAAAAAGACCCAGACCAAGCAACTCCTCGACCTTATGCACTTGTTAAAAGCTTTCTGCAAACAAGAATGCGAAGGGGAAGTCACACAGAGACATGGCTGAGAGTGTTACAAACAGCCCAAGCCCAAGCAATCCACTATCGCTTCTGAAATGCAGTTGCCCTCTTGCCCTTGCAGAGCTTCCTCTGCAGACCTTCAAGCAGTTCTAGCACCACAGGCTTGTAGAAAGGTCTGCAAGGCCAGGCTAATTCCCATGCCCTTGTTTTTGGCATGAAAACCTGAGACATGGCTACTGCCATAGTCTTTTGAAACTGGAGGAAGAGGCAGGAACTCTCCACTAACTCCTAGAAATCAGCACGTCTGTATCCTAAGCTTTCCTGAGGAGGAGAGAGGAACAACACACTGTGCATGTCCAGCTGATGACACGGCAGAGCGATTAACAGAATCCCCTTGTGGCACCAGATGGGCTGGGGAAAAGTGCCCCCTCCCTCCAGCCTGACTATTCTGCCTTTGACAAGCACAAATACCACATGACCAAGTGCAGAGTCTGCCTCTGCTATCAGCACAGAAAAAAATTCTATAAAATCCTCATCTGAATATGAATACAAATGGATTTAACTGTAATTAAGATGAAAGAAAAGAGCGAGGTCTCCATTCCCGAGCTGTCTGCCAGGCACAGAGCCTGTGTGGGAGCAGCTGGGGCTCTCATGGCCTCTGGGTACCTCATCGGGGCTCAGCTCGGCAGCCTGCGAGGTCACCTCCAGTGGGTACCGCCTTCCTCCAATAACCAGCACGTGCTCCTTCAGCTTCAGGATCCGCTGGACCACTGGTGGGAAAAGCCACCCGAGCCTGCGTCAGCCGGGCCGAGGGGCAGCAGCGGGACAGCGGGGCTGGCACCGGGGGGACAGGGGACAGCGGGGCTGGGGACAGCGGGACAGACCCCCGGGGGCCCCGCGCCGGTACCTTCCGCCGCCTCGAAGGTGATGAGGGCGCAGGGCGGCGGCCCGGGGAGCACCCGGACCTCGGCGATGTCCCCGCCGCCGTTGCGGGAGCGCAGGAAGTGGATGGTCAGCTTGTCGGCCACCCTGTCGGGAGGCAGCTCGGCGGGGAGGCCCCGCACCCGCACCGTGCGGCCCGCCATGCTCGAGGGAGCGGCCGCGCCCGCCCCGACCCCGCGGAACCTCCGGGAGCCCCGGCCGCGGCTCCTCCGCCTCGGCCCTCGCCCGCCCCGTCCCGTCCCACCGCGGCTCCTCCACCTCGGCCCTCGCCCACCCGTCCCGTCCCGTCCCGTCCCACCGCGGTTCCTCCGCCTCGGCCCTCGTCCGCCCCTTCCCACCGCGGCTCCACCACCCCTGCCAGGCCGGTGCCGACCCCGCCGCCGCGGGGAAACGAAAGCGAAAGGGGGGCCACCCTGCCCCGCCCCGGCCCGGCCGGCACCTCCCCGGGACGGCCCGGCCCCGACGCCTCCGCCTCGGGAAGGGACCAGCCTCCCCCACGGCTCTTTCATGCAGCCCCAGCATGACAGACACGGTGCTCCGGACAGATGCTTTAATTCCCGCTGTGCCCGGGGGCCAAGGGCCACACGGAGCTCCGCGGCCTCGGGCGGACACGGGGTTGGCCAGGACTAGCCCGTGTCCTCAACAAACACGGCCAGCCCCGTCTGCCCCGCAGGAACGTAGGCGAGCGCGTCCACCTCCCCGCCGCCCCGGCTGGCCTTCTGGAAGTGGATCTCCAGGGTGTCTCTCATGGACTCCTCACCCAGCACATCGGGAATGCCAGAGAGCAGGACAGTCTTGGAGCAGCGGGAGGGCTGGAGCTGGGCAGAGCCAAGGCTGAGCTGATGGCGGCGCAGGGAGAGCGGCTTCAGGAGCCCCCCACCTCTGGTGCCTCAGCCCAGGCTGGCAGGTGCTTCTGGCAAAGGGTTCTTGCCCTTACCTGCACGTTAATGATGTTTCCAATCATGCATGGTGATATTTTGACTTTGTATTTTCTTCTCTCAATAAGCACCTGGATGTGTCCTCTCTCAATTAGCGGCTCTGCCACTGAGGACGAAGAGGAAAGCCCTGAGCTGCCCATGCCCCACGCGAGCCCCAGGGGAGCGCCAGGGGAGGTTGTGTCCCTGGCACAGGTACCAAGACCGACACCACCCAATTCACTGTCCAGCTCACCTGCGCCAGCACAGTCTCAGGGGAGGCACGATAGCCTGGGCTCCCCGTGCCTTCCCTGTTCCCTACACACAAATACACCTGCCCTCTGGAGAAGACCCATTTCCCTCCAGAGCAGGCCAGGGCGCTCCACCCTTGCCAGCTGCCCAAGTTCAGCAGACCCCACACACCTCCATCCTGTGTGAAGGTCAGCACCATTTGGCCAGAGTCACCCCAGAACTCCCTGCTCTCCACCTCGCTGCCCCCATTCTTCGTCTTGCTGAAGAAGAGCTCCAGCTTGTCCAGCAGTGTCTCCTCAGGGATGCCCAGGCTGGGCAGGTCAGACACAAGGATGCTCCGGCTGCTCTGAGTCAGCCTGATCTGTGGGTGACACAGACTAGTCAGTGCCAGGGCAGGACAGACCCCAAAGATCAAAGGAGCAGCACTGACTGGGGCTGGTAGCAGTGCCCTGGTGGTGGCAGTGCCCCAGCAGAGGCAGGCTCAGGCAGGGGGGAGCAGCATGCCCAAGGCAGCCCTGTGGCGTGGGGACCAGCAGGTCCTTGGGCCCTACCTCCAGGGCAGATGGCAGCAGTATCTCCATGGGTGCTGCCTGCACACGCATCCTGCACTGGTCACGCTCCTCCAGTTCCTCCCCGCAGCTCAGCTCCACCACGTGCTCCTTCATCTCGATGATCCTCTGGGCCACTGCAAGCAGGGAGAGGCCCCAGCAAAGGGCAGTGACTGCCCATTCCCAGCGCCCTGTGGGACAGGACAGAGCAGGAAGAGCCCCCAGCACAGGGCAGTGTCTGCCGATTCCCAGCGCTCTGTGGGACAGAACGCGGAGTGGGGAATGCTTTGGGGAGGAGCCCCACACAACACAGGTAGACAGGCAGCACTGAGCCCTGGCACAAGGAGGGGACATAGGGCAGACCCGAAAGTGATCGAGCAGGACACCTGGCCAGGGCACTGTTCTTCTCACACCTACCCTCTGCCTTCTCAAAGGTGATGAGAGCCGAGCCCCCTGGCAGAGGGTACTGGATCCATGGGGTAAGTGTCAGTTTGTTCATGTCCTCCTTGTTTGCTACAAGTCCCTTAAACATCATTTTCTTTTCCGGCAAGGCAGACAGCATCTAGGTTCAAGTACAGACAGCACCTGGAGGAGACTAGACCCTGCACAAGGCATGTCCCTGCCAATCCACAGGCTAGAAACAAGCTCATGGCTCAAAATAAACAGCTGGAGAGCCTCAGCAGACTCTCCTCGGGTGTGGCTGTGCCTGAAGTCTCAAAGCCATGACTGGAGCTCCTGGCCCTGGCAGAGGAGCCACCTGCTAGCAGGAGCTGTGCCAATCATCACACAATGCCCAGCTGCATTTGCCTGCAGCCTCTCAAGCCAGGCATGCACTCTTGCCAAAGACCTGAGCACCCATACATGCTCTATTACCATCATAGGATCACTCTGGAGAGCCCTCTCCGATTCTTCCAGTTTATCCTTCAGGACCTGCTTCTCCAGCCTCAGTTTGTTGTTCTTCTCCTGTGCTACAAAAAAGTCATCCTGGAAGGAAGGAAAGAAGGGGTAGTAAGGGAACATCAGGACACAAGGGGCTGCAGCACACTGCTCTGAGCACAGCACTATTCTTGGACATGGCTTCACCCACACCATTCTCCTGCTCTTGACTGTCTGCAGCCCTGCCCTGGCTCCTTGCCTTTGAGGACAGCTCTCCCTTCACCACCACAGCACTGCCTCACTTCCTGCCACAGGCCCATTTCCTATGAAACCTCCAACAGACCCTGAGCAAAGTGATTTCAGAGCAGTGAGCTACATGATGCAGCCCCTCCACCCCCAGCACCTTTCCAAGCCACACATCCTCTGAATACCAACCTGGAGGGCTCTCTCTTCAAGTCTATTTAAAGGCAATTGTTGCTCAAGAGTTTTATGAAGAAGTTCTCCCTCTTGCCTCAGCTCTCGTGTTCTTTGCTTTGCAGCTTCCTTGTCCACTTGTAGCTTTTCACACTGTTGCTGCAGAACCCTGTGACGCTCCTGGTGTGAGAAGCACCATCAGACAGTGAGACCCTACAGACATTGTGCCACCCAATTGGCCACTGAACCCCAGCACGGGCTGCTCCTTTGGGAATGAGCCCCAATCCCGGAACAGGCTCTCTTCTCCATGAGATTAGCCCTCTCCGCTGCCTTTGGCTCCTAGTCTGAGAAAAGACACTTGGGCTCGTGGCCAGGGCCGGCTGGGCGGATCCCGGAGCGATCCCGGCCGGTTGGGACTCAACTGATCAATCCCCTCCCGGACGCACCTTGAACTGATCGATCTCCTGCCGGAGCTGCTCGAGGCTCTCCTGGCCGTCGTTCTGCGAGCTGTCGGGGCAGGGCAGCCGGACGAAGGAATCCTAAGGACAGAAGGGGTGTGAGCGGCGCTGCGCCCCCCGGCCCGCAGGACCCCGCGGCTCAGCTCTCCTCACCTCCTCCGAGTCCATCCCCGCGGCGCTGGCGGCGGCACCACCGGACCCCGCGGAGCCTTCCCTGCCCGGTCTGCGCTGCCGGGGGCCCCGTGCCGACTCCCGCCTTTCGCTTTCGCTTCCGCGGCCCCGCCCTGGCCCGCCCTGCTCGGCCCGAAACCCCATCGATCCCAATCCCACCTTCCCCCAGCTCGCCCCGCGGAACTCGCCTCCCCTCAGCACGCAACAGCCCTACGCGGAGTCGACCAGGAAGCAAATACCTAAATAAATACATACAACAGACTCTTTCTGCCCCCCCTTTTGGGCTTAACACTCAGCCAGCGCCGGCTCCTCCTGGGTGGTCACAGCCAGCACTGCCGCCTTCAGGAACCAAAACTCTTTAACACCCACTGGTCGGTCACTGCATGAACGACCCTGCACTCAGCACACACCTGGAATCACCCACTCATCTTCCCTCTTCCACCCGTTTTCTCTCACAGGGAGCACTGCTGTTTTGGGAATAAGAGATCTCCAGTGTGGCAGGAACATCAGCTCACAGCTGCAGGAGAGGGGAGCGCAGCCCCGGGGCAGGAGGGACCCAGGGCAGCCCCAGAGGTGACACCTCCATCCAGGGCTCAGGCCACACAAAGGCTCACCACACCTGCCGATGCTCAGCTGGCCGACCACGGCTTTCCAGCTCTTGCAGACAAAGAGCAAGCACAACCACACCACAAAGACCACTGTTTGTCTTTTAAGTAACAAAACAACAGGGGTTTTAATAAATGTTTATTGATGCAACCTTATTACAGCCCTAGAATCGCAGCTTCTGGAAGAACCACTTGTTCTTGCCGGTTTTGTACCTGAAAGAGAATATAAAGGTTACAGAAGACTCTGTACCAGCAGGTAACAATACCTAAGCTGTACCTGAGATGTCCCAGACAGACAAGAGGCAGCAAAATCAGCTTACTAAGAGACAATTCACGTGGGTGCTCCAGCCTGGGCTGCAACTAGACCTGCTTTAAATATTGAAACTCCAAGGGAAGCAAGTGCCAGCTTACATCTCTCTCCTGAAGTACACCCACACTGTGGGGCCTCCACCCTCACAGACAGGAGCACCAGACATGGCCATGCCACTGGACACCAGGTATGGCAGGTGTCACCAGGAGCTGCCTCAGACATGCTGGGGCCCACTGAGGCCACACAGCTCCTTTCTCTGAAGGAGCTTTTGAACAGAAAACCAAAAAGAAGGACTGGTAACCCAGGCACTCCTGGGCAAAGCACAAGCACTGCCCCAGCCCACTTAGTCCAGCAACAGAAATGGAATGGACAAACTTGCAGCAAGATGCCAGACCATCCACTGGCACCTGAAAGGCCCCGCTCACACTGGCACAATGCTGCACACACAAACAGGGCAGAAGGAACACGCTCACCAAACGTGCATGCAGGGAAGCTGGGGCAGAAATGCCAGCCTGGGGACTCAGGGGTTATGGCACAGCCACACCAAGTCCTGGCCCTGGGGACAAGCACCAACACCACTAAAGAGATGAGCTCCCAACTCACCTTTCCTCAAATTTCACCTTGGCTTCGCGTCTCGCTTTCCGTTTCAGAGCAGGGTCCCTGAACACATCCTTATTGACCACTGTTTTGTCCAGGGGAATATCCACAGAATACCTGAGCAAGAGAACAGCATGGTTGAAAACGGCCACAGTACCTGGCACAGGGCTGAAAACAGAGCACGGAGCCAGGACTGGTCCCCCACTTGTGCCAGGCCAAGGGGCTACAGCTCTTTAAGCCTCCTCCATTCAGGAACCATCAAACCAGTAAAGGACTCACAGTTCTGCCTGTAAACAAAACATCCACAGGCTTCCCGAGGGACGCACAGCTCTGCCAGCCCCAGCCCCTCACAGCTGTTTCAAACCCCATCTGCCGACGCTCCCTGAGCAGAGGGAAGGGCAGTGTGGCTGATTTAAGAGCCAAGTGCCTCACCCCAAAAGTTAATATTTCCCCTCAGCCTCAGACCAGCAACTCCCTGTTTTTGCAGAGCCCGAGCCTCACGTTCACTCAGTCACGACATAAACAGCCCCAGTGCCTCTCGGTGTTCACGAGAACCATGCTCCCCAGAGGCAGCCGAGACTCCTCCCGCCCCGCCGGCATCACTGCCGGGGCCGCACTCACCGGGTGGGCATCAGGTGGTTGTAGTTGTAAACCTTCACGAAGGACTTGATCTTGGATCTCTTCGCGATCTTCTTCTTGCCCATGGCGGCCGTCACCTTGCGCGGGTAGCGGTCGATGCCGGCCACCAAGGCGTGGCTGTACGGCCGGTCCGAGGTGCCATCGTCGATGTTCTGAAACACACGGGCCGCAGCGGCGATGGCAGCGCACGGACCCCGCCTGTGCCGCCCCCCGAATCCCGCCCGGGGCCGCCCCGCCGGGACAGCCCCCCGCTCACCTTCACGATGACGGCCTTCCGCCCCGAGTAGCGCCCGGCCAGCACCAGCACCACTTTCCCCGGCTTCATGAACTTCCCCATGTCTGCAGAGACCGCAGCCGGCAGTCAGGCCGCGCCGGCGCCGCCGCACCCGCGGATGGCGGCGGATCCCGCGCCCGTTCCCACTCACCGAAGCTCCGCCGCGATGGCGCCCAGACCGGAAAAGGAAGCGGCGGCCGCGCCCGACCTTTCACTGCACGAATGCGCGTCACTTCCGGCGCGTCACCGGGAGCGGCTGCCGACACCGAGCACGGCGGGACCCGGTGTTCCCTCCCCGCTGTTCCCTCCCGGTCCCCGCCCCCCCCCGAGCACGGCGAGGGCCGCGGGACGGAGCCGGTAACGGACACAGCACACGACACGGTGTTGGGCTCGGTCCACACGTACTACAGCGGTATTTAATACACCCCGCGGGACACGGGGCCGGGCTGGCCCTTGCACAAAAGCCTGGAACAATTTGCTCGCACCGTTGGATAAGCATCCCGGAGACGCGGCCTGCAGAGCTGCTGGAGGAGACCCAGGGCACCTGCGGATCTGCCCGTGCCTTCTACACCCACTCTGGGGCGGGCAGGTCCGGTGTGACCGGGCAGGCCCCGGGGTGCCTCAACACCTGCCAGCCTTGCTCCTCCCTGAGGGGAGGGCACAGACTGAGGAATAACCACAGAGGAGCTCAGCTGCACGTCCCAAGGGCCTCCCCCACCTGCAGGCCCGGTGGGCAGCCCTCTGCCCCCTCCCCCAAACACTCAGGGGCACCTGGGCAAGGCAGTTTGGCCTCAGAAGCAGCAGGGCCAGCGCAGGGAGGTGCTGCCTCCAGCAGCTCTGCAGGGGCAGCCTCAGACAATGCACACTTCCAACACTGTGACACTCTAAAATTTCCCTAAAAGCAAATATCAAACAGACAAACTTGGGTCTTACAAAAGCCAGGCTTCTTGAGCCCAACAGCTGCCTACTTGTGGATAAATGAATGATCTACAATAAAAACACATCAAAAAGCATCTTTGATGTTTTTCAGCTGCCGGACAGCCAGATCAACAGGGAGGTTGAACTTCAAGTTGCTCAGGCGGCTGAGGAGGGTGAGTGCACTCTCAAAACCCGTGCTGGCCATGTAGCTCCAGGGCTGGTAGTGGGACTGCACCAGAGCTCCAGACTTGCAGATGAGGTTGAGCCAGGAGACCAGGCGCTGCTCGTTCAGTGCCAGGCACACCAGCGCCTTCAGCTCCGAGTCCGCGCTGCGCTTGAAGGGGCTGTGCTCTGTGAGCACGGTGTGGATGGCAGCCAGCAGGCTCTGCTTGGGGGTAGCAGCCACTGCTCCTGTCACAGGCAAGGCAAAGGACTGGGACAGCTTGCGAGCCGGGGATTCCACAAAGGCTTGTCCGTTCTTAGTGTTGTAATACTTGACAAAGAGTTCCCAGGGGTGCATCGTCCGTGGCGAAGGGGTGAGTGCAGGAATCAGGCACGCAATGGGGGCCAACACCAGGCTCATGCCAGGGGAAGAGGCAGAGAGCCCATGAGCCAACAGGTCCCGCAGAGCGACCGTCAGCTCCCTGCGCACAGCCAGAGTCAGCTCATCTCTGCCTCCCAGGGGAACGTCCTGCAGCTCAGAGGAGCAGAAACCGTGCTCTGCCTGCTGCTGTTCCAGGGCGAGCTGCCTCACCCGCTCCACTGACAACTCCAGCTTCTTAATTAAAGGGGAGAAGTCCTTGTTGTCTTGGTCCTTCTGCCAGAACGTGTGAGGGATCTGACCCGTGGCACAACCAAACTGGCTGACAGCAAAGATCTGCAGCACAGCCAGCATGCGGCGCATGAGCTGCAGGCCTGTCTCTCGCATTCTTTTGGCATCTTCGGGGTTCACTGCCCAGGTTAGAAAAGAGAAAAACATACTCTTGTTAGGGAGTCAACAGCACTTGTTCATACACACACAAAAAGGGAGTGCAAATGGCTGCAAATTCCATCAGGCCCACATTCTGACTAGCAGCAGATGCCTCATGCTACACTATTGTAGTGCCACTAAGTGCATAGTGTAAGCAAGGAAGCCTCAGACTCTCAAAACCACTGGATCCCCCAGCTCACAATACCTGCTCACAGAGTTCAGAGCTCAAAGAGCACAAATTACTGTGTGTCAGACAGGGTTGCTTGGTCTGTCAGTGTTTTGTACTGACAGCAGTCCCTTCTCTTCCTGACCCCTGCCAAGGATGAATCCCATGCTCTGCCACATGTTCAGGCTCTGTGACTATGAGGATCACACGGAGGGAGGGTAAAAGAACTGGACACATGCCTTTAGCAGTGGGACTGGGGAAGTACAGAAACCAACTACCAGGACAAAGCAGAGCATGACTGATTTGTGCCTGTCAAAGCTTCAGGAAGGGACAGCTGGAGATGTGCTGGCAGTGCTGAGCCCAGTGGTGCCCACCTCTGTTCGCAGAAGGCCGAGTGCTGGGTTTGGAGGAGGCCCTGCAGTCACAGTGTCCATCTTCTGCCTTACCAGGGCTTCCAACTTCATCTACAACAAGGATTTCACACCATTATTTCACATTTGTGAATTTCAGCTGCATATACCAAGGATGAAGGTCAACATTCCTCAGACCTTTCTGGAACTCTTTTGTCACTCTATTCTTTTTCTCACCATCATTTTAGAGAGATTTATACTTTCCTGTGACCCAGAAGCTGTTCCTGCATGCCTGACATCTGTGACCTCCCTCCTCATGACTATGTCAAGGAATTACAAAGCAATTCAGTCTGCTCATCCAAAAACTCATCACTGACCCTGAATGAAGTTGATGAACATTTCGAGGTCCCTTATCTGGGTCTTCAGTTGTTCCACCAGCTGCTCCTTCACCCTGGCTGGATTTACAATCTGTGCTATGGCAGCATCCACCCGCTGCCGCAGTTCCTCTGGAGAGAGAGTTGCAATATCTTCACTCAAGTCCATGTCCAGCTTCTTTATCAACTCATTTATAATCATCTGCAAAACACAAGTGAGCAGCATGATTTCCACATTGTGGCACTGCAGCCCAGGAGCTTCGTATACTCCTTTCCCAGACATTCCCTTGGAAGCAGGAGGCCTTTGCTGCACAGAAATAATTGCAAATATTATAATATTTGCAATTATATAAATAATATGTGTCAGCTTCACACATATTGACAAACTGCTAACACTCTGTTGTAGCTGCTGGCAAGAAGTATAGACTGATGAGCACCTACAGTTTGTAAGAGGTTCACAAGAGCTAGGAAATATAGCAGGAGGATTTTTGAGCCTTACCTGTTGCCTTTCCATAACCACAGACTGTGGCAGAGAATCATAGCTGCCCTCTTGGTAAGCAAAGGTCTCCAGGTCATCCAGCTGTGTCTTGAGCTGCAGGATCAGCTCCCTCTGCTTCTCTTTCTGGACCTCAATCTGCTCCTGCTTCTCCTGTTCACCCTGAAAAAAAGTTACCAGTAAATAAAATTGAAGACTTAACTGTCATAGCCAAGCCCTAGCAAACAGCATCATGACAGGAGTGTTTCCTGCACTTCATGCACTTCATTAACAAGCACTGCAAACCAGTCTGAGAGAGAAATGTGCCTGAGCACCAAGGAGAGGTGCCAGCCACATCTGAAGGGAGAAGGGAAGCATTTCTCCAGAGGCCCTGCACCCACACCTCATCCCACAAGGCCGGGATCCAGGAAGAAAGTGGCCAAATAGTGTGTACATATCACAGCTCCTCTGAGTCACCTATGCTGTACCTGGGAGTGGAGCGGTGACACACCACTCAGGGCTTTGGGGCACGTCCCTGCGAGCCAGCTCCATGTCCGCAGGGCCCTGAGCGTGTCTGGCACCGATCCCTGTGGAAACCCCGGGGTCGCGGGCAGAAGCGCCGCTGAGCCCCCGCCGGCTGCGCTAACAGGACAGGCGCACATACTGAGCCCGCAGCAGGAGCCAGGGGATGCCGGTGCCCGGGGCGTCGGCGCTCTCCGTGCCCAGCAAGGCCCC
>JAOXXN010000311.1:1601036-1613814 GCA_026770055.1 Myrmophylax atrothorax
CGCTCCTCGCCCACCGCCCACCACACACCGGCCGACACCCGCCCGGCTCCCTCCGGCAGCCCCGGGGCTGGGCACGGGGGTGAAGGAGCGGCCCCGGAGGCGGAGCAGAGCTGGCGCCGCGGGAATGCCCCCGGTGATACTGGCTGGTCTGCTTTTCCCCAAGGCAACCTGCAAAGACACTGTGGTACGACCGCCCGCGGTACGTGTACCTGGAGTTCTGCGTCGAGGACAGCATGGACGTGAAAGTTACCATAGAGGACCAGCGGCTGGTGTTCAGGTGAACTGCCCCTGCCCTGCTGACTGGCGACATGGCCCTGAACTGGGATGGTTCTGTGAGAGCAGGGCATGCACGGCCTCAACCGTCTCCTAAGCCAGGCTGTTACGGTGTTTTGGCAGTTGCAAAAATGCAGACGGCGTGGAGTTCTACAACGAGATCAACCTGTATGCCAGGGTCAACTCCAAGGTGAGACTTCCCCCCAACTGCTCTCCGACAGCCTCTATCAGGCTCAGAGTCAGAGCCAGCCTGTGCAGTCATGAGCAGCGCTGCTTAGTGTTGAATGCTGCCTGTTCCCTGAGAGCTTCAGGTGAACACAAACCTGAGAGCCCTGATTTTGCCCAGGCCTGGTACTTGGAGTGCTGCCATGAGCCAGAAACAACTTGTCTCCACGGTTCTGCGCAGGGCTGAGCTTTATAACTGTCTCCAGGTCTGCACAGAGGAGTGTGCCAGACACTGGGGTGAGGCACCCCTGATCTCTTGGCAGGACTCACGGGAGAAGCGCTCTGACCGCTCTATCACGTGCTTTATGAGGAAGTGGAAGGAGAAAGTGGCCTGGCCGCGCATCACTAAGGAGAACATCAAGGTGTGTGTGGTGTCTGGCAGCCAGGACCAGCTCAGCACGTGTGCTGTTGCCACACAGTACCTTGTGGCTCCCAGGGACCAACCTGGCCCCAGGACAGACACAAAGGGCCCCAAGACAGAGCTCCCAAAACCCTCAACCTGACAATCACCACTAGTCCACAAATATCTGCCATTCAAGAAGGATGCAGCACAGGCAGGGTCAGGACCGGCACCTGCAGGCAAAGGGACACCCCTACTTCCTGATCCTCCCCAGGCCCTTCACCTGTGCAGGAGCAGTCCCTGGGCTGTGGGTCCCTACTGTGCTGCTCCCCTCCTTAGGAGATGCTCTCTGTGCCCACAGCCAGCCTGGCTCTCAGTGGACTTTGACAACTGGCGAGACTGGGAAGGGGATGAGGAGGTGGAAAGGGCCATGGTGGAGCAGTATGCAGAGGTGAGCTGGGCTGCTGGCTTTAGGGTCCCCAGGCACATCAGGTGGATACTTGGGATGGTGGGGAGGCCAGGCATTTGGGGTTCCAGCCATTTGTTTCCCAAATAGATGCTGGAGAAGGTGACAGACAAAGGCCCCCCGCCAGCCATGGATGACCTGGACGTAAGTACCACCTGCCAGCTGCTTCCCACCACTCTGCAGTGCAGAGCCAGGCCTTTGCCCTCCCCAGCTCTGGGCAGCGGCAGCATCTCCTGCTGCTCCCCTCGGCCAGGCCGTCCCGGAGACAGCATGGACGTGCTCCCCGGGGCTGCCGGCGGGTGCAGGGCTGGCCCGGTCCCTGGCACCTCCCCCTGCTCCTACAGGACGACTGAAGCGCTGGTCCCCGGAGATGCTGCGGCTGCAGGAGGCCTCCCGGCGTGCCGGTTACACGCACCGACCGACGGGCAGCGCGGGCAGGGTCCTCCGGAGCAGCGGAGCTGCCTCAGCTGGTGCCCCGCCGCGGGCAGCGCACCCGACCCTGGGCGGCGGAGGCGGTGCGGCCTCCTGTGCCCGGTTACCGCGTGGGGCATAGGCCAATAAACGTGTGTACTGCCGCAGCCGTGTGCTGTGCGCTCGGGATCCGTCCGTTCCCAAACCGGGGTCGCCCCTCCGCAAACGGGATCCGTTCGTTCCCAAACTGGGGCCGCCCCTCCGCAAAGCCATCCGTCCACCCCCAAACCGGGGCCGCCCCTCCGCACCGGGAGCGCGCCCGCGTCATTCCGCAGGCCCCGCCCGCTTGCGGCGCCTCGGCCGTGGCCGCCCGCGCCGTGTCCCTGCGCCGCCGGTCGCGATGGTGTTCCGGTGCCAGCGGGACAGCTGGGCCCGGCAGGTACCGGCGCGGGGCGCGGGGCGCGGGGCAGGCGCGGGCCGGCCCTTACTGTGCTGCCGTCTCTGTCGCAGTTCGCCACCAGGGTGGTGTCGTGCCGGGCGGCGGAGCTGCGGCCCGAGGGCGGCGGGGAGCCGGTGCGCGGGTTCCAGGTGGTGCTGGAGGACACCATCCTCTTCCCCGAGGGCGGCGGGCAGGTACGGGCCGGGCCGGGCGGTGCGGGGGCCGGGCCGAGGCCGGCGGCACTGACGCCCCGTGTCCTCAGCCCGACGATCGCGGCCTCATCGGGGACGTGCCGGTGCTGCGCGTGACCCGGCGGGGCCCCGAGGCCGTGCACTTCGTGCCGGCCGCACTCGAGCCCGGCGTCGAGGTGCTGCTGTCGCTGGACTGGGAGCGCCGCTTCGACCACATGCAGCAGCATTCAGGTCCGTGCCAGTCCCGGGGGGCGCCCCGTAACACCCCGCTTACCCTTACCGGGAGTCGGTCAGTGTCCACCGTGCCCAAAGGCTCTGCGTGCACGGCCTGTCCCTGGCACCACTTGGGACAGCAAGTGCCCCGCTGCAAGCTCTCCTTGGCTTGTGAACAAACCCACCGAAAACAGCTTTGGAAGGAAAGGTTCAGCCCATGAGGCCAGGGCTGTCTCCACTGCCCCTGAGCACTGGCAGGAGCCTCACAGTGCCAGGCACTTGCTGTTGTGGGGAATGTCCGTGGGACATACACAGCCTGACTGAAAATACCAGTGGCACTCAGAGCTGGTGCTTGCATGTCTGTTCCAGGACAGCATCTCATCACTGCCATTGCAGAACAGATGTTTGGATTCAAGACAACTTCATGGTGAGCAGGATAAAGGTTCCTGTATTACCTTGTTTGACACGTCCCAGCATGCTGGGCTGCACGGAGCCTGAACATCGACACACCAAAAGCAGTTTGGTCAAGCTCAGAGGTGCTGGGAGAGGTGACTGACCTAGAGAGAAGCTGTACAAAGTGTTTGCTCTGTCTTGTCCTCCTCAAGTGTTTGGTTTGCACTGGGTGGTCTGAACATAACTGGGAGAAGAGGGAAGTTTGTTTTGTTTCAGTCCCCACCTGCCCAGCAGTGGGATGCTGGTGCTGCACAGAGGGACTCCCAGTTGGTCTGAGCTACAGCAGCCGATGTTCTTCCTCGGTGCAGGGAGCTGGGCCAGCAGCGGAGCCTCATTGAGCTGGACACCCCCTCGATGACAGCAGAGCAGGTCAAGGCCCTGGAACAGAGTGTGAACGAGAAAATCCGGGACAGGGTCCCTGTGACAGTGAGGGAACTGGCAGCAGATGACCCTGAAATTGAAACAGTGAGTGGTGGGAGAGAACTGATAAGATTTGTGGGACCAGAATAACTGAGCATGGATGTCACTTTGTTTGTCACTGTCCTCCTCTGCCAGGTGAGGAGCCGGGGGCTGCCTGACGACCACGTGGGGCCAGTGCGCGTTGTGGACATTGAAGGCATCGACTCCAACATGTGCTGTGGGACTCATGTCTCCAACCTGAGTGACCTGCAGGTGGGTGGTTGCAGCCAAGCTGCCTCCAGGAGCCACACTCCACACAGAGCACAGCAGGAGACCCTGGGATCCAGAGGCTGCTTGGGATTGTACCCCTTGGAAAGGGCTGGGGGAGCCCAGCAAGGCCACACATGGGCTGGCAGCCTCAGGGTCTTTTGTTTTCTTGTAGCAGAACTCAGACCTGTGTGCAGCAATGACATCCCTGTGCTGCCAGTGCCTCTGCAGAGGGTGCAGGGGTGCTGCAGGTGGGAGTTAGCCATGTGCCCCCTGCTTAAAGCTCTCACATTTTTGAGCGTTTGTCATGGATCAGAGATCCTCTGTGCAGGGAGATGGTGATAAAACTCTAGAGCTGCCTTTAAGTATTTGTGCCCTTTCAATTGTTGGTTGGAGTCTGTTTCCCAGCAGAGACATCCAGATGCCCTGCAGGGTCCAGGCTGTGGCTAGAGAATTTCATAAATTCCACTGTACCACCATCTTGGTTTTATTGTATGTTGCCCTTGTGGTTGATTTTAATAAATTTATTTTCACCAGCAGAGAGCCAATATTCACCACAAGGCATAGTCTGGTAGGAACTGGTCACCTGTGTGTATAACCAAAATGCTCTTCTAACCAGGGTGATTTTCTTTTTAAGGTTATTAAACTCCTTGGCACGGAAAAAGGGAAAAAGAACAAAACCAATTTGGTTTTCTTGGCGGGAAACAGAGTGCTGAAGTCAATCGAGCAAAGTCACAGTACTGAGAAGGCTCTAACCTCTCTGCTCAAGTAATACCCTTTCCACTTCTGTTATTTCATCTTTATTCCTCCTCCTGACAGATACCACATAAGCCTCAGGATGCAGCTTCTGGGGCTGTTTATGATTTGGTTTTGCTCCTTAAGGAAATCCTTCCTTTGTCCTTCAAAGCAGGGATCCAAACTCTCCTTGTTTTTTCAGAAATGGACCAAGTGAGCACGTAGAGGCTGTGAGAAGACTGCAGAGCTCTGTGAAACTGCTCCAGAAGGTACGAGAATGGCTGGGAAAAGTGGGACGTGGCTGCTTCCTGTAGACCTGAGCTTCAGTTGTGGTAACTGGGAATTGAATTGTAGGCTTCAGTTTTTGTGGATATTATGAAAAGTGCTCCAGCCTCTGGGAGCACAGCTGTATTCACATCGACTTCTCCAGCTGCAGTACAGTTCATTTGCTTTTCTTTCAGAATAACCTAAACCTGCTTAGAGACATTGCTGTTTTGATAGCCCGGGACTTCAAGAGCAAACCTGCTCCGAGGCAGCTGTTTGTGTTGCACAGGTACGGAGGGACTCGGGGAAAAGAGGCCAACAGTGTCTCACACATTTTACAGCAGTTACATCTCTCACACCTATTCAGGGTTGTTTTCTCAAGGAAAGGTATAAATGAGGTAAATAGAATATTGAACTGCCTCAGCCTGCTGTACAGTTGTGTCATTAAAGGAGTGTGTTCACATTAAAGGAATGTGTTCATAATTCAGTCACTGACTTTTTCTGGTTTTGTAGCTGAGAAATGACCGCATTCATCTAATTTCTCTCCGCCCTTGATATTTTCAAATAAAACCAGGGAGAGCTATTTCTTAAAAACTTAAATCTAACACGTCCACAGGAATGCCTAATAAGGATTTAGATATATAGACAAAATCTAATCTCCATCCTGAGAGCAAGAGGCCAAAACCCCTGATGAGGCCTTTCTTATATGATTGAGATTTTGGACTCTAGAGGGGGTTTGTGCTTTCTTCTGAAGTGTTTTTTTACCCATCCATACAGGAAAGAGGGTGATTCCGAATTTATGAACATCATTGCTAATGAGATTGGGACAGAGGTGAGTCGCTGATGAAGACTGATCTGACAACCAGTGTTTTTTCACCTGAGCTATACACAGACAGGGGCTGGCCAGGCTGCTGTTCTGCCACAGGCGTGACTGGAGCTCTGGTTCCCTTTGACAGTTACCTGAGGTTACCTGTCCCCAGCAGCTTCAGTCTGCGGGGAAATCCTCAGCAATGAGAATTCAGAGCACTGGGGCAGAGCCTGACCCCCAAAGAGCTGCACAGAGCCTCATCAATAAGGATAGGATTGGGATGTGATGGGAGGGGATAGAATGGGATAGGATAGGGTATGATAGGATACAAGTGGAATAGAAAGAGTAAACTGTTTCAGTTGGAAGGGACCTACAACAATCATCTAGTCAAACTGCCAACTGTATCCTTTTAATTCAGGATACCCCAGTACTATACTGTCCCAACAACACATGACTGAGAACAAAAGGTTCAGAAGACACTTCCCTTATACTTTTTTCAAGCAGTCTCTGTCTCAGTAATGTGTATAAACTTCTGAATTGTTGGTGTGCTGTTTGGGTCCTGTGGCCAGTGTTTGTCCTTTCCCTGAACAGAGAGGGCACTGCTTAATCTGCAGCAATGTCCACCTCTGTCCACAGGAAACCCTGTTATTCCTGACTGTGGGGGATGAAAAAGAAGCAGGCCTCTTCCTTCTAGCTGGACCTGTTGAAGCAGTTGAGAATTTAGGTCCCAGGTAACATGTTTTGTGGTTTGTTTAAAATGAGCAAGAATTCTTATGTTGCAGATGGAGCAGCTGGGCAGTGTAATCCGGGCACGGGTCTGTGTTTGCTGTTCAGAGCAGGTTGGGCTGCAGCCTGTGGTGTTGTTGCTGCAGGGTGGCAGAGCTGCTGGGAGGGAAGGGAGCTGGGAAGCGCGGCCGCTTCCAGGGCAAGGCATCCAAGATGAGCCATCGAGGAGAGGTGCAAGCTCTGCTCCAGGAATTCCTCAACCATCGAAGCCCTGAAGAGTAAGAAATAGTACTCAAAGTAGCATTGTCTTCCCTGTTTTGCATATGCCCCACCAACTTCTCTCCTGGAAAATAAAGACCTGAACCCGAGAGCTGATGTGCACGTGCTCTGCACGCGTTTGTTTGGTGCTCATGGAAGGGTGGAGAGGATCTGCCATTTGTGCTTTGCTGCAAGGGCTCTTTCATTTCCCCAGATAAATGGTAGAGGCATTCAAGTAGTCCTTAGTTAACCACTTTGTAGGGTTAGTAAAACCAGGAGGGCCCTCCCACTGACAGTACCCTGGGGCTTTTTGCTTTGCACTGGTTGCTGAGTAGCAGTTGCTTGGCACCAACACTCAGCAAGAGGCAGCTGGTCCCCCCACCCCTCTGACACTTTGGCTTGCACAGGGGCAGAGAGCAGCCAGAAGGGAGAGTGGGTGGTTCCCCGCTATGTACCAGTCCTTTCCCTAGTTGGGGTGCAGTTGTTACTGGTCCTTTCTTGAACATCAGGAGTTTCTCGGGCTGATGCAACTACAGACTCCCTCAGAATCAGGCAGCCCTGCTCCTGGTTTCCCTCAGCTCACCTCTGCTGCCTGGGAACGACCCTGAAAATGCTGCAGTCTCAGCTGGAGGACCTAAAGAGTGCTGTGGAGCCATTGTGGGGCACAACAGATAATTTGGGATTTTCTTCCCCCTTCTTGCTAGAAAAGGCATTACAGGTGTACTCTACATGTCGGAAATAAACAGAGAAATAGAATAAAAGAAACCTCCATCCTAAGGAAGTTTATCTGTCATGAACAAAGGGATGGAGAACCCCAGCACACAACGTTCCTACACGTGGCTGCTGTAACGGTGTCAGCACACAGGGAACACGGCTGAATCGTGGAGCTGAGTGTAGGGCCACCACTGACCACTGCGACCCCGACCCCAACCCCGCAGCACAGCCAAACGCCGGCTCTGTCTCCGCACACTGGCGGTTCAGCACAGCCCCAGCCGAGCCAGTCGTTCTCAAAGCTGAGCTTGTTTCTGGAAGCAGTGACACGAGTTTGTCCCTGTTCCTGCCACAAGGTGGACCTAGAAACCTTGGATAAACCGCACAAAAAGCAGCTCATCCGCCCCGCCCCGCCTCGCTGTGCTGTCCTGTCAGTGTCCGACTGCAAAGCAGGGCGAATGGCAAAGACCCGGAGCACCTGGCAGTGCCCTTCCCAATGATTTGCACGTGTGTTGCAGGTGTTAGTGCTTCTCATTAGCCAGGAGAGAGGCCCTTCCTCCACAGCTCGCAGTCTGTGCCACAGCCCTGCACCCAAGAGCTGAACCCACATCCCACGGTGCTGGCCAGCGGGACACCTGAACTCACAGCTGAACTCATCTTCGGCTTTAATAAAACTCTTGCTGTGCACAGCCACACCCCCTTGTCATGTATGTATAGATACATGTCATGTATGTACACATGCAGGTGTACATGCACCCCATGCTGTGTCACACAGCGGCGAACACCAAACGCCCCAGGGCTGAGGGGGCCCTCACGCTGGTGCTTTATCTTCATGTCACAGTGTCTGCCCGTTCCTGTCACAGAGCTGCCTCACCAGCAGACCCCAGGCACCCAAGGGTGAGCACCCTGCTCCCAGTAGTACTGTCCCCAGCCCTGCAGTGCGGAGGTGGCATGTCCACGTGAACTGCAGAGGAGAACAGGGTCTCCCCTCCACTGCTGCTGTGTCCTGAGCAGATGACCTTCACCTGTGGGTGCTGCGGGAGGGGCAGCAGGGGAGTCCTGGGAGTGCAGGGCTCTCTGTGCCATCAGCCAGCCGCAGACTGCCATGACTGACACTGTGCTCAGATCCGTGCTGTGGGGGCCACCTGGCAGCAGTGCCAGCCCAGTCTCCACAGTCCACTGCTGGTGCGGAATCAGCAGGGAGCACAGAGTGGCTGGGGTGCACCCAGGGCATGGTGGCTGCCCCTGAGACCAGGGCCAGGGTGGCCACTTGCCTGGGCACAGTCATCTGCAGGGACACCCTAAGCAGCCTTCTTGTCCTGTGTGGCCAGGAGGTGGGAGAGGCAGTAGGGGATGAGGCTGACAGTAGCCAGTGGCACAGCTGCACTCTTGCAGAAAGAGAGGAAGTAGAAGAGTAGCTGCATGTGGGAGGGTGGCTTGAAGGCATCAAAGATGTGGAGGATGAGGAGGGAGACAGCAACACAGCCCAGGCGGAAGGGCAGCTGCTGGCTCTGCTTCCCTCGGCAGCTCTTCTGGTACATGTGGGAATTGAGGGCCAGCCCCAGCCCAAAGAGGATGCCCAGGTTACGGAGGAGGCTGGCAAAAGGGGTGGTGTCGATGTGGACCCACTCAGGGTGGCTGCACCACCTCTGTGCCTTCTCCAGTGTCCAGAGCAGGTCCACGCCAAGCACCCGCAGCAGCAGGTAGAAGCCCAGGGTGAAGCTGAAGAGGAAGAAGGTGATGCCCAGGTACCGACGGAGGCTGGCATGGTAGATGCAGCTGACATGCTGGAAGGTCTTGGCAACAGCCATCCCTACCAGTAACAAAGCAGGAGCACTTGTCAGTGCCCTGGGTACCACAGCCCAGCACGGCAGTGCCACAGAGAAGGGGAGGGGGGACTCAATGCCCTTACCTGAGAAAACCCCCGCGATGACCTGGTGGGGGAAGTGAGCAGCAATGAAGACTCGTGACAGGCAGACGCAGACCTGAACTGCCCAGAACCCCATCCAAAGCACCGTCCACAGCACCCTGTGAGGGGCAGGTGGCCATGTTGGTGCCAGGGCCAGCTCATGCTGCCTGTGGCACAGCCCTCACATATGCCAAGCAGTGGCTGTCTGCCTGCTGAACCCATCTTGTGCAGACTACACGTGGAGTGCCACAGCCTGGCTGTCTGTCCACAGCCTTGTGCCTCAGTGGGCTTGGCCATACCAGTTGGTGCTGGAACTGCCTCTGCCCAGCACAGGTGGTTTTGGTGCACAGCTTACCAGTATGTTAATGTCCTTGACTGCTTCTTCCCACCAGCAGCGGAGAGGAGGGCCACCACCATGACATAGTAGACACCTGCTGCACCCATGGCATGGCCAGATGGGCTCCCTGGGCAAGAAGAGAGCCCCAGGTCAGAGTCAGCATGGGCCAGAGCTGAGCATGGGCAAGTGTTTGTGCTGAACCACCAAATCTGCACCAAGGCTCAAGGTCTGCTCTGGGAAGGGACTTCCCTTCCTCCTCCCACTGCAGGCACAGCCGGCATCCCTGGGAGCACAGCAGTAATGGCCCTTTCTCAAGAGCTGGCCAGGAACATGTGCCACTAGTGGGCTGTCAGCCACTGCCCTGCCCAGGCCAGCACCCCCTCCCTTTGTGTGCAGGTCACCCTGGACAAGCACCCATTGCCCCAGCTGGAGATAGGGGACCCCACCAGGGCTGGGGGACCCTACCAGGGCCAGTCTCACAGGTGAGCGGGAACTGCTGGATCTCTGGAGCAGAGTTGTTGCTGTAATAGTCTGTGTCGTGCACCCACCAGTATGGTCTATGTCCAAAGAGGATCCTGAAAAGAAAGGACAATGAGGGCTGGGGGGTCCTGAGCACAGCTGCAACTTCAGCTCTGTAGTGGGAGCTGGAAGAAGCAAAGGACCCAGTGAGTGGTTCAGGGCATCCAGACAGACATAGCATCCAGCTGGTCACTTGGTTCTGACTGCTGACACTGCCTGTCTATGTTCCCATCCCCAGCCCTGAAGAGAAAGGGAAAGAATTTCCTGGGAGTAAGTCAATGCAACCTTCTGTGGTGAGGGGCTCTGGGCAGCCCCTGCTCAGCACCACAGCCCTGGCTGATGGGAAGGGTCTGTTTGTAGAAGGCTCCATCTCTCTACTGGGCTCTGGAGATGGGGAGCTGTTGCTGCGTAGTGTGACAAGGAGCGCCCATTGTCACTCCCCAGCTGGGAGCCAAACTCTGGTCTTTGTTCCACTCCAGTATTGGGACTGAGAGTGCCCATCTGGCCTGCATTAGTCCAGCTGTGCCAACACACTCGGAGGGAGCTGTGGCTCAGGGCCACTCACCACTTGAAGACGAGGTTGAGCCAGTCTCCGATCACAGCCACCCAGACGAGCCTGATGCCCACTGCCTCACTGAAGTGGAACCAGATGGGGAAGAGGACAAAAAAAGCATTCCTGAGGTCAGCAGCATAGGAGATGAAGAGGAACCAGTCCTGGGAGCCTTGGAAGTGTTGCTGCAGCCAGTGTGTAGCCCAGATGCCCAGGTCATGCAGCAGGTTCATGTTGGCCTCCATTCTCCGCTGCCACCGCTGCCCTTGGTGTGGCTCCGGCTGTCCCACACTCCACTGTGCCACTGGGGTTTTATACTCTGCAGGGTCTTGTTTGCTGCAGGCAGGTTGCTGTCCCATCACTGATCTTTGGACCCAAAACCACTTTTGCCAAAGGTGCATCGCGGGGGGGTTGTTACAAACATGGTTGGAACAACTTACGTAAAAGGGAAAAAAAAGGCTTTGAGGGAGCATGGAGCACAGCCCAGCACCGTTCCTGCCCCACAGCTCCCCTCACTCAGGGGGATCCTGCAGCCCCAGCACCGTCCCTGCCCCACAGCTCCCCTCGCTCAGGGGGATCCTGCAGCCCCAGCTTCTCTGGCTGCTCCAACTGAACTGCAGCTTTTGCTCTGTTATCTGGGTGACAGCCCCGCAGAGCTGCCGCACACAGGGCTGACACTGCTACCACCTCTCTGCCATCTCCCCATGAAACACCACACTAATGGGATGCCCAGGACTTTGTGTAACATGAAACTTTCCCAACCGTTACTGGAGCTCCCTGCAGCTACAGACAGCCAGGCCTGGGGCAGTCCTGGCTGCCAGCCACGTTCTTCTGATCTCTGGTGTGGGGCTAAAGGACCTCTGCAAATAGGGATGGCATTCCTCCTCCCAGTACCTCTCCACTGGGTTAATCCCTCCTTCACCATCAGACCCCAGCTGTGGGGATGGAGCTGAACACACCACTCACCCCAATGGACTGGATCCCAGCCCGTGGCCATTCCCTCAACCCCAGCCACACTCTGCTGTCACTGGCAGCACTGAAGACACTACAACTTTATCATCCACAACCAGTGGTGCTCGGACACATAGCCCTGTGGCAGAAGCACGGGGTGCTTGGCCATCACCCACTGCAGCTGAACAGGCAGCTGCCCGTGGTGGGAGCAGGCAGCAAGGTGTTAATGATCAGCAGCCAGTGAAATGCATCACTTATCTCCCTCCTGAGAAAAGTCAGGTCAAGATCCTTGAACTGCTGCCACATGCTGTTTGCTGCTGCAAGAGCCACGTCCAGTGTCTGAGTCCTGCCCACAAACCCGTGGGGTTCCAGGCAACATTCTGTCCCCTCTGCCCACATGGAGCCTGGGGAGCCATGGGGTCTGATAGGCAAAACCCCAGCAAAAGCCCTTCCTCCCCATGACAGAGGCACAGATGGCCCATGAGAGAAGCAGTTCAAATGCCACAGGATCAGCCCTGTCACAGACATGTCCCTGCCCAGTGCTGGTCCTCCCTGTCCCTTCCAGCCCAACCTCACTGCACCTGAGGAAGATGGTCCCAGACCCTGGACTGAGCTTCCAACCTACAAAACACCCCAACAAAGTAGAAGTTTGCAAAGAAATGGAATTACTCTTGCAAAACATATTCCTCAACAGTTCCTTCCAGGATCCTCAACTGAGTGGCTTTGGCCAGCGTGGAGGAATGCAACAAACTTGGCTTCTGTGTAAAAAATATTTTGAAACCATCAGTAATAAATCCTCTGCAGGAGATTTCACAGCAGAAAATGGGGCAAAACGTGCTGGGGGATGGGGACTAGCACTCCAGTCCTCCTGGAAAAAGTCACTGCAGAAAACCTGGGGCCACAGCAGGGAGAAGCCAGGAAGCGGGACAGAAACAGTCATCTCCTCCCTCCCAGCATGGAAGATAGAGTGCCACAGCCCAGTGGCCCCATGTGCAGTGGCCAGGTGAACATGCCATGGGTCAGGTCTGTGCCAGAAGCGCCAGTATCCACGTGGTAGTTTCCCAGCACTGCTCCATGCCCTGCACTGCAGATACACCCCTGGCCCAGCTCACTGTGAGGAGCAGGGACAGGTTGGTGTGGAAGGAGCTGCTGACTCCCAGGACACCACAGGGTTCTGTGTCCTGGCCAGTTTGACACTGGGGCAAGGAGCACCATGCCAGGGTCCTGCACTGGGCAGCCACACTGGCAGCACCACTGGGCCCATGCTTTGCAAACTGGCTGGGGAGACTTTCTCAGGGAAGGAGCAGGGCCAGGCTGGGGGAACCTGATTCCT
>JAOXXN010000311.1:1613824-1625297 GCA_026770055.1 Myrmophylax atrothorax
CCCTGGGTCTGTGCAGACCAAGCCCAGGGCCAGCTGGCAGCCTGGGAAGATTGTGCCTGCAGTGGCAGCAGCTGGCTCTGGGACATGGAGGTCCAGATGGAGCTAAGGCAGGTGCGGAACAAGTAGGTGCTGTCACATAGTGTGCCACATGCAGTGCCAATGTTTGGTCCAGAACATTCCCAGATGGCTGTAAGGTCCCGGGCCAGGCAGCAGCAGCAAGTGGGTCACTGCCAGCATGGGCCTGCGTCAGCAGGCAGAGTCCAGGCACACCGGACACACGTGGGCACGCAGCACTGGGCAGGAAGCCAGCTGGCCATGGCCATCCTCTCACACTAGGCCCTAGAGGAACCTCTGGGCACAGTCCCTGCTGTCACCCCAGGGCACCTGGGAAGCACTGCAGCCTCCCACTGAGCTGTGGCCTCAGCTGCCCATACTGCCCAACATCCCTCCCTGTGCTGCAGGTAGCAGAGATGGATCCCAGGGGGAGGTGCCACTGACATTAGGGCTTCTCAAGCCCCTCCAACATGGTTCTGGGCAGACCCAGCCACTACTTTAAGAGGTCAGAGGGGATGGACACCCACTATGCCCCCCTGGGCATCTTGGCCAGTGCTCAGCCTCTGCAGCCAAGTGCCCTCACCAGCACCTTGGTGCCCCTTCGCAGCCTGGCACAGTGGGAATCGGTTCTGGGTCCTGCAGAATCCCACAGTCCAGGGCTGCACACGCAGCTGGGGGTGTAGGAGCACCAGGGGCTAAGCATGTCTGGCAGCAGCCAAGGCCAGAACTGATTAACACTGCTCAGAACAGCTGTTACACATTAACTGCCTTGTTTGTCCCATATGTCCCAAGGGGAGCCTATGACCAGTACTCGGGGTCCAGGAGCAGGACTTGGGGCACCCTCATGCAGCCATGCCAAGCACTGTGCCGGGTGCTGTGCCAGCCCCAACAGCCCCAGGAGCCCCACAAAGCTGAGCCAGGGCCACGGCTGACAGGACACCATTGCCCATGGTATCAGAGGTGCTGTGGTCTGGCCCTGGCCATAGGAGCTGCAGCAGCACTTGTGGGCTACTCAGGTTTGGTCAGGAAAAGCGCCCCAGTGCCTGTTTATTGGGAAGAGCAGACACGGGGCAACCCAGCCCGGGGAGTGCCCATCTGGGGGCCTGGCTGTGGGCTCCTCCCATGGGCTCCCAGCGAGCCCAGCACACCGTTCCCCACAGCTGCAAAGGTGGCACTGCAGTGGCTGGCAGGGCTTGGCAGCACCGGGGCCCTGCAGTCCAAATCTGCAGTGCCTGCCAGGCTGAGGAGGATGTTTAGGGCATCCTGGAGCTGCCATTTCCCTATGGGAAGTCCACAGCAGCATCACACCGCTTGCTCCTGCCCCCCTGGGCTCCAAGGGCAGCTGTAGCTTTGTGCAATGTGAAGCCCCAGCCGGCACCATCACCCGTGTGTGTAAGTTGATGTACTTTAGGAGGGTGGCAGGAGCCCCATCCCCGAGGAAGGTGGGCACCCCACAGCACACAGGGTGACACCCAGGATGGAGGCCAAAAAATCACTCCTAAGGGCTGTTTTTCAGAGGCTTTTGTTCCACCTTTAGCAGCACTGCAGTGCTGAAATGGGAGCTGTGCTCCTCCAAAAACCTGACTCCGAGCACGTCACACCCTGGTCAGGGGGAGGGCAGGTCCTGGGGTGGTGACAGAGCCCCTCCAAGTGCCCACCCGATGGTCAGGCATGGACTGCTCACATGGGAGGGGAGGGGTCAGGGGGTGGCAGCCCATCAAGGCCCCCCAGGTGGCGGTGGCAGGCTGAGGTTGAGGAAGCCCCCAAAGCGAAAGGGGGGCAGGCGGGGGGCACATCCAGCGGTGCGGGGCAGGCAGGCGAGTGGGTTGGCCCCACATGCCCCGGCGTCCTGCTCGCTGCTGAAGTAGACACTGTCGGGTGAGTCCACTGAGGGGTCCTCGTCGAAGTAGTTGTAGGGCCTCAGGAAAAAACCAACACCATTCCCCACAGTTACCGTGTTGGGGACATCTTCAGCATGGGGGACATGGAGGAACCCCACGGAGATCCAGGCGACCAGATCCTGGGCAGCAGAGGCAACAGGCATCATCAGGCTGAGCAGGACCCTTCCAGCCAGATGGCTGCTGAGTTTGGCTCTGGGACAGGGAGAGCCTCTGCCTGGAGCAGGAGCCAGGATGGCACCCACAGCTCAGCTCCTCTCCACCCTGGGGACCCTGGCTTACCTCGTTGGTGATGGTCTCATTGTTGATGAAATCGGCGAAGGCAACTGTGGGTGTCCACGGGTCATTCTGGTTGTAGATGCTGGTGCTGGTGGGCTCCTCCTCCTTCCGCCGGGTGACAGCCAGCTGGTACCTGCCGGCACAGAGAGCAAAGGGGCTTGGCCCTGCTGGCTCTGGGCAGGGCAGCCATGGCATTGCTAGTGGGTGAACTGGGACTGGATGCATCCCTGGTGCACATTAGGGGACCTAATCTGTCCTGGGCAGGGATGAAAAGGGGTGTCAGGGATGAGTACAGCAGTAATGGGCAGCAGCCCTGCCACCTTCGGGCTTGCAGGGGATCCTTTACTGCCCCATGGCTGGGAAACACAAACGGAACCAGGCACAGGTGCTGCCACTCAATGTCCAATGCACTCCCTTCAGCCACAGCTACTTCTCCCCTGTACAGACTGCCCCAGCACAAGCTCTGTCAGTTCACCTGGCAGTGAGACTGATCTGTGCTTATCCCAAGCATTTTCCAAAACATATTCTGTGCTCATGGGAAGATATCACAACCTGGGGACACCAGCGCTTCCTCTGGGAATTGGTTCTGCAGCTTGGTTCCCCTCAAAGGGAAAAACACATTAGTCTGATCCGGGGTCACATTCCTGCCTGTGAACTAGCATGAGCAGATGTTATTGAGCAACTTTTCAAGGGAATTTCAGAGCCAAAAAACATGCATGTTCCCTGTTTAACCCTTCCATGCAGCCTGCCACAGGCCTGCCCAGGGGTGGCTGCCCTCCCCTGGGAGCAGGAGGAGCCAGGCCACAGGGGTGGGCAGGGGAATAGAGGGTGGAAGCCTCGTGCTCCCCAGCCCTGGCACCCACCTGCCCCAGCTGACAGACCGCTCCATGGAGCTGCTGGTGGGCAGGTGCTTCCCAGCAAAGCTGATGGTCTGGATCCGGTAGCTGCGTGGGTGCCCCCACTTGTTGAGATTGGGGCTGGCAAAGGAGAGGTAGCGAGGCATGGGGGCATCGAGCGGGAATGCCGCCTCATCCTCCCTCTTCAGACTTTTCCTGCGGAGGTACGGACGCTCGATTGTGTTCTGCATGCTCCAGGGATCTTTGATAAGCTCGTACTCCATATCCTGGGTCTCCAGAGAGTTCAGCTGCCCTGTGAAGCAAAATGGAAAACCCTCTCGACCTCCACACCTCGGGCAGAGCCACAGGCCACAGTGAACCACAGCCATGCACAAAAATGGCCAGACCTACCATCAACATCCAGGTCCACCTTGTAGTGCATGTGGTGAAGGTGCATTGTCCCCAGTGTGTGTGGCCCCACCCTGTTGCCATAGTCAGTGCCTTGGCGATGGAGGAAGGAGGTGCTGATGTAGCCGGTGGCGTACACACGGACCTCCACAGCCCCGCTGCCGTGGAACATGAAGTCCCAGATGTAGTCATAGTTAATGAGCGTGGAGATGGTGCGGATGACGAGCGTGTTTTTCCGCAGCCCACCATAGTAAAAGGACTGTGAGTCGGAGAAGTGGCGCCGCAGAGGGAGGGCAGAGTCGTGCTCAAAAATGCAGAGTGAGTTTTGGTTGGTTTTGGGAGCATCTGACTCTGTCAGGTAGTGCCGGTCCACATAGGTCGCTGTGTAGGGGCAGTCAAGACCCCGGACCAGCTCGTAGGCAAATCTGCCGATGCCAAAACTCCCATCAAGGTAGCGAGTGGACATGCCCCCAGGACAGTTGGAGCCATACAAGGCTAAGGCTTCCTGGAGACTCAGCTCGTAGACAATCCTCTCCCCACGGTACCTGATGTCAAAGAGGCGTGGGCCAGAGTTGGGGTTCATACCAAAGGCAATGCTCCAGCCCTGGAAGGTGATGTGATTGTCCCTGACTCTGTAACGGGGACCCTGGGCCTCAAAGTGCAGCGGACCTGGGGAGTCAGGTGGGCTCCGGAGCTTCATGGAGCCCAGCACTGCATAAGCCTGGGGCTGCTTGAGCTTGACAACTTCCAGCGTGCCAGCCACAAACTCCTGCTCAAGATCCCCTGTGGTAGCAAAGTACCAGCCATTGTAGAAGACTTTTTGCAGCTGCCAGTTGGAGACATGGAGGTCTTTGTGGTCCACCAGCACCTCCAGCCCCACTGGTGACAGGTAGTAGCCAGTGCCAGCCATGTTGTGGAAAAGGACAAACCAGGTTGTGCGGTCACCAGACTTGAACCCCCTTGGGGCCGTGGTGAGGATGGCCAGGTCAGTCCCATCAGACTCGCAGCACGCAGCAAGGAAACGCGGTGCCTTTTTCAGCTCCCTCTGGATGAGGGTGTTGATATCCATGTACTCCTTGCCAGTAACAGGTCTGCGGTGGTACGGCACCTTCCCCCCGTACTTCTGCACCGTCACATCCCGGTGGTACGCCGGTGTTGGCAGCGGACCCACCACGTACTCGGTGACATTGGGGTCTGGCTGGTTCCCAAAGTACAGCACAGCCAGCGCCTCTCGGGGGGGACGAGCCCCCCCACCGTCCAGGAACCGCAGCACCTCTGCCTTGGCGGGGACCTGCAGATCCACGGAGGCGATGCAGTTGTCCGAGGGTTTGGCACGCGAGGCATCAACCAGCTGCACCCCGAGGTTTCCCTGCAGGTACCGCACCACTTGTGCCATCTCCTCAGGTGTCAGGTCGGCGAAGACCAGGCTCTGGCCATCCTTGGTGTCCTCCTGCTCTGGGGGAAGGTGCTGGCAGGTGCTGGGGGCCCTTCCTCTGGTCAGCAACACGCAGACCAAAGCAAATATTGTGGCTAATGCCAGACCAAGGAGGATGAGCACAGTTTTCACGTTCATGCCTGCTGAGGCACTGAGTGCTCCCACAGTCTGGCAGGACACGTTTCCAGCTGCAGAATCCTCCCAGCGACCCGCCGGAACAGGGGGTTGGGTTTGGCTGGGTTTATTTTTCTCCCCTGTTTTCTCAGCAGGAAATCACAGGAAGGGCGTGAGGGGACGTTCTTACACATTGCCAGGATTTGCTAGGAACCATAAAAGGCAACTTTACACTGCTTCTCCAGTGGTTTATAGTTTTAAGTAAACTCAGTGCTTGTGTATCTGTCCTTCCCTTCTGGTCCCAGATCCTACACTGCAGAGGTTGGAGAGGATGGATCCAGTCATTTGAGGGTAATAAATGCATCTCCTTGCTCCTTCTTCTTTTAACCCCACAGATGCTGGGCAGGCAGCAGTGGCCGCAGTGACAACCCTTCCCTGTGCAGAGCAGCACTGAGCACAGCACTGTGGCCCCATCCAGCCCCACCATCACCAGCAGCTTTGCTGGCTGCTGCCAGCATTCCTATGGTCCTGCAGCCAGGACGGAGGGGACAGATACTCGTCACCCCTCAAAGGTGTCCCTTGATCCTGAGCTACATCCTAGCACAGATGGGGCTGCAAGGAGGAGGATGAGGGCTCCAGAGTCTGACCAGCATCCTGACAAATGTGCTGCGCCACCAGCAGCTGCAAGACCCCTCCTTGCAAGGGTTCCCTCCACATCTGTCCCTTGTGCCCAGCACCAAGGGCCTGAGAGACGCAGCCCATGCAGTCCTGGCCCTGATCCCAGCCTTCCCCCAACAGCCACAGGGCTTGGTGACAGTGCCCATGTCAGTCCTGGCCCCAGAGCCCTGGGACACTCCAGCTCATCCCTCCTGTCATCCCACTGGACGTCCCTGTCCCTTGAGGGGCACCCAGAGCCACACTGCTGGTTTGTGGGTGCAGGAAACATGACGGAGATCAGCATCACCCCCCAGGAGACACTGCTGTAAGTTGTAAGAATGAGACACTCAGGAGTACTGAACCAGAACCATTTTCATTATTTTAACCTGAGATAGGCACTACACAGCACTTACTTCTACAGCAGAGGAACCTGATTTTCTCCTCACTTTCCTCCTGCAACAGACTCAAATTCAGCAAGTAATAGATAACATAGACTCTCATGTGGAATCATGCCAGGAAGATCATACTTCCTTTTTCAGGAACACTATTCCAAAAGCAACGATAATATGCAAAGTCTTTGCACAACCGGAAATTGAGAAAACTTAACTAAAAAAATGAAAATCTAAGACAGAATGGTCAACTTGGTGCCTCTCTGACTGCATTTTCTCACACAATTCTGTAGCATTAAAGCCTGCTCATATTTTGAAAACCATCATAGGTGAATGGGGGGAAGCTTGGCAAACAAGAGGCAGTTTTGGGCAGGCAGGCAAGAGGGTTGATTTCACATGCTGTGAAATCCTGCTCATTGGTGAAAAACACACCATCGTGTGAGTATATAGAGGGGTCCAGATCATAGTAGTTGTAGGGTCTCAGGAGAAAGCCGACTGAGTTTCCCACAGTCACAGTGTTGGGAATATCCTCAGAGTGCGGGATGTGAAGGAAGCCAGTGGCTATCCAGGCAACCAGATCCTAGGCAGGGAAGAGCCACAAAGTCCAGAGTTAGTTTAGAAGCTGCAGCAGCAGTGACTGAAATCCACATTGGAGCCATGGGGAGTGACAGGAGAGGAGGAGGGGACCCCATGGGCATCATTCCCACAAACTGAGCTCCCCCCTTCTGGGAAAGATCCCCTCCCTTCCCCCAGGGCCTGCCTGCAAACATTCACCCAGCGGAAGAGCCCTTGCCTTGACCTCTGTGGCCTCGCTCCAGTCTCGCAGAGGTTTTCCTGATGTTTTGCCAGCATTTTCCCACAGGGAGAAACATGCCCCTGCTCTGCACGTTCTGATCTGCATGGTCTCACCAAAGCACCGTGCAGACTCATAGAGAAAGGGATACTCAAACCCACTTCCCTGGTTCCCCAGGGCTGCTCCTCTCCAAGCTGAACCCACTGTTCCCCAGGCAGTGTCAGGGTCATTTGGCCCCTGGGGCAGCCCTGGGGCTCCCGTTGGGTCCAGAGATGGGTATTACATCTCCAGCCCAGGGGACCCCAGCCCACCTCGTTGGTGATGGTCTCGTTGTTGATGAAGTCGGCGAAGGCGACGGTGGGCGTCCATGGGTCATTCTGGTTGTAGATGCTGGTGCTGGTGGGCTCCTCCTCCTTCCGCCGAGTGACAGCCAGCTGGTACCTGAGGACAAGAAAAGAGATGGGACCAGCCCCCTGAGTAAGGGCAGAGCTAAGTCAGCTCCTGAAAGAGCCTGCAGAGGACAGGCTTGCTCCAATGGAGCAACCCCAGCCCAGAAGAGTGTTTCCCTGTGCCTTCCCCATCAAGGGATGCGATGCCATCCCAGCTGGCAGGGCTGGGGGATCTCCGAGAACCTGCCATCCCAAGCAGAAAAGCCTGACCTCGCCCAGCTGATGGCCCTCTCCATGGAGCTGGCTTCAGGGAGGTGGTCTCCAGCAAAACTGGTGATCTGGATCCTGTAACCACGCTGGTGGCCCCACTTGTTTTTGCTGTTGGCTGCAAAGTAGATGTATCTGGGCATCTTTGACTGGAGTCGGAAGGCAGCCTGGTCCTCCGTGTCCAGGACTTTCTTGGTGAGTCGTGGCCGCTCTATCTGCTGCTCTGGGCTCCAGGGAGCCTGTGCCATCTCAAACGCCATGTCATGGGCCACCAGGGAGTTTCGCACCCCTGCAAAGCCGAAATAAAGTCACTGAGGAATGTCCCCACAGTACCCTGTTCCCCAAGGATGGAGGCACCTGGAGCAGCCCAGGTGGCCCAGCAGCCACATTAGCACACCACAGACCAGAGCAGTGCTCCATTGATCAGGTCCTGCCACAAAAAAGTGATGTGGACCCAAGGCTCGGAGCAACAGCAGGGGTTTGGGAGCAAATTGATCCAGGGACAAGATGGCAAAGGGCTAGCCAAGAGAGCTCAATGGCCAGTGCGGGTCTGGCTGATGGGCCAGTGCTCAGCACCTCCTGCCCATCCCACCAATACAACCTCCAAGTTCTGCTCCTTTCAGCCCTACGTGATTTCCCACCTTGCATAAAGAGCATTTCAGAGCTGAACCTCTGGCCATTCATGAAGATCCATGCAAAGTCACCACCACTGTAATAATTTTCTTCCCTTTTCTCATGGGAACAGAACTTCTAACCCCATACCTTCCCTGCCAGCATTAGCAGTGACAGCCTGATTTCACCCACCTTTTGCCTGTTCCTGCCGTTTTTGCCACCCCCCACTGTGAGTTCACCATCCTGCCCCACAAGTGGAAAGGAAAATCTGTATAAGCACCAAACCCCTCAAGTTTTGCAAGTCTAAAAGTACTTGGGGAGTGCAAAACAGAGAAACAAGACCCAGACCTACCTCCTACATCCAAATCCACCTTATAGCTGATGGAATGCGTGCGTATCATACCCAGTGTGTGCTCCCAAAGCCTATTGCCATATCTCAGGCCATCTCCATGAAGAAAGGATGAGCTTGGGTACCCCGTGGCCTGGACCTTGCCTTCGATGGCACCGTTCTGGTAGAAGATGAAGTCCCACACATAGTCATAGTTCCCCACAGTGGCAATGGACCGAATGACAAGAGCAGAGTTGACCAGTCCCCCATAATAGAGAGACTGCAAGTTGGAGTAGTGGCGCCTCAGAGGGGAGCCCAGGTTCTGCTCAAAGATGCAGAGGGCATTTCTAGTAATTCTAGAGACTTGGGAATGAGCAAGGTAGTGCACATCCAGGTATGTTGCCAAATAGGGGCAGTCAACCCCTCGCACCAAGGGGGAGGTGTAGCGCCCGAGGCCAAAGCTGCCATCCATGTACCGCGTGGACATTCCTCCCGGGCAGTTGGAGCCGTACACAGACAGCGCCTCCTGGACAAAGGCTGGAAGAGCCTTTGCTTCTTCCAGCATCTCCCAGGATGCTTCCTCTCCATCTCCTGTGGGAGGGTGGCAGTGCTGGGGGCACTGGCTCAGCCGGCCTGGTCCTTCTGCACCCAGGTGCCCCCAGACCAGCCCCACTCCCCTGAAGGGCCAGTCTACACTGGCACAGCCCAAGACTTGCTGGCTCCCCAGCATCTCCATATGCCAGTTCTTCCTGTCACCATTCTTTGTTGCCTCCAAGTCCTTCTCAGTCCTGAGGGAAGAGACCCAAAAGCTCCAGCTTGGCTCTGGCTGCAGGCAGACCAGAGGCAGCTCTCTGGTGAGAACAGGCAGCACTTGCTGAACCCTTGGCAGCCAGGGACAGGCAGCACCTGGAGAGGCTGCAGCAGGAAGGGGCAGAGGCTGCAGGACAACTAACAGGATATGTCTGTCCCCACCAAGGCATCCCAGACCCACTCCAGTGAACGTGATCTTTGCACAAGGGCTGTCATAGACAGAAATGGTGTGAGGTGTCTGCTCCTGCATGGCCACCAGCTCCTGCAAGGCTCCCCCATGGCTCCTGGCCCCACACAAGGCAGCAGTGACACAACCTCAATAGCAAGAATAGCTTTCCAGAGGTCAGGGTCCACCAAACACCCTCCTGGTGGGGACACACTGAAACACAGGCAGGAGGGGCTGGAACCACCACAGCACTGGAGCAATTTACCCATTTGCATTCATGTTAATTTAGGAATGATGTGTCCATTCTCAATTCCAGCTTAAGAATAATCACCCTTTTCCCATGCAAATCCCACACCAGCCTCAGATCAGGATCCAAGACCCTGGATCCATCCCCCTGTGCAGGGGATGACCCACTTTAGGTGTGACACAGTTGTGCCTTCGCTGCTCTGGAAGGTGGGAATCCTGTGGGCACCTCTCAAGCTCCCTTGCCTGGCCCTGAGCCCTCTTGCCTGGAACATGGCTCCCCACTCACTACAGGGAAGAAGTCTGGGATATTACACAGCTCTTTTCAAGATCGTTCTGCAGCAGTCAGGGCTCAGGGTCTGTAAACAGAGTGGGGCACAGAGGGGCACTGCAGTCACAGAGAAGGACCTTGTCACCACGCTGGAACTGTATTTTAGCACGTTCTCGAGCCTTGCTTACAGGAAGGAATCACTATCAGCCCCAAGTTTCACCATAACAAGAGCAGCAGCACCTTTCAAGGCCACACAAGCCCGTGCATTGCAGGCAGATCCACGGCAGGGCATGTGCTGGGACTGAATGCTTGCTCTGGAGTCAGCTGCAGCTTGACTAATGCAGTTCTGAGATTACTTCCCACAATGCAGGAGACAGCTCAGATCACTGGGGTTGCATTTCTCCTCAGGCTGGTTCAGATGCAGTCACTGCCTACGAGCAAGCTCTTTAGTCCTGTGCAGATGTAGAACATTTTCCCCCTACTTTTGACAGGAGCAGTTTTTAATAACAGACACTGAATGTTCACCTGTTCCCCCACTACCCCCGGACTGCAGCTGCTGTAATGGCCTTTTGGAAGCAAAGCTGCCTCTGAGGCTGAGCATCCCTGCACTCCCAGGGTGGCTGCCAGCACTTGGCTGTGAGCAAGGGGCTGCTCCTGGACTCAAAACAAACCTGTGCAGGGATCTGCTGCCAGACCATGACCACACAGGAACTTGCTGGGTCGCTGCAGGACTTTGCAGACCAGGACTTGCAATCCAAGTCTTGAGTGTTTCCTCAAAAGAGGAGGGGGATAGAGTTGCAGGACCTCAGCCCCATGGAGCACCAGGACAGCTGCCCTGCTTTAACCTGTAACCGTGAGACACAAAGAGGACTTTCCCAAGGGACAAGGAGTGCCAAGACTGGCACTAGGAGACTTGAGAGGCCAACTCCCTGTCTGCCCAGCCATGCCTGTGGCAACATACACTGTGCCAGATGTGAGGCCTCAAGGAAACACAAACATTTTTCAGCTACCACCTTTCATACTTTCCCTGAGCTAAACACAGAGCTCCCAGAAATTCCCACTGCCTTCAACTTAATGACCTTGACAGACTATTTTATACATTGAAAAATAACTTTGCAATGAAAGAAGACATTAGGAGAGTAAAGAAGCAGAGTTCTCATGTCAGTTATTATGGACTCTATGGACAAGGAGGAAAATCTCAGAGCACTGAGGTTTATCAGTACAACTGAAGGCATTAGAAGAAGATCGAGACCTACCTCCTACATCCAAGTCCACTTTATAGTTGATGAAATGGGTGTGTATTGTACCCAGTGTGTGCTCCCAAAGCCTATTGCCATATCTCAGGCCATCTCCATGAAGAAAGGATGAGCTCGGGTACCCCGTGGCCTGGACCTTGCCTTCGATGGCACCGTTCTGGTAGAAGATGAAGTCCCACACATAGTCATAATTCCCCACAGTGGCAATGGACCGAATGACAAGAGCAGAGTTGACCAGTCCCCCATAATAGAGAGACTGCAAGTTGGA
>JAOXXN010000311.1:1647196-1660139 GCA_026770055.1 Myrmophylax atrothorax
GGGGCCGATGGATGGGGCCGATGGGGCCCATGGATGGGGTCGATGCCGATGGATGGGGCCGATGGATGGGGCCGATGCCGATGGATGGGGCCGATGGCGCCCACGGCTGCGGACGAGCACCCGCCGCTCCCTCACCTGTCGCCGCCATGGCCGAGAGAACGGACACGGCTCCGTGACGTCACCGCGCCGCGCGGAGTCTGCGGGCAAGATGGCGGCGCCGGAGGAACCGGGCGTGGCAGCGGCGTTCGCGCGGCGCATCGACCCGGCACGGGAGCCAGGACTGAGCCCCGAGCAACGCCGCCTCATGGCGCAGGTGGAGCACGCCCAGCGCCAGCGCGTCCTTCAGCGCCGGCTCCGCGGCCGCAACACGCTGCTTGCTCTCGGCATCGGCGCGGTGGCGCTTGGCATCTGTATCCTGCGGAGCCAGGCTGGGCCGGGGGGCGCTGGGGCTACGCCCGCTGCTTTTCCTTAACTCCTCCCGCAGACGGGTACACCTTCTACTCAGTGTCGCAGGAGCGATTCCTGGACGAGCTGGAGCAGGAGGCGGAGGCGGCGCGGGCCCGGGCCCGGGCAAGGGCGGAGGGCGCCGCGAGCTGAGCGCGGAACGCGCGGCCTGGCCCGGCCCGTGACCGAGTTGCCCCTCCCCGCGGGGCAGGACGGGCCTGAGGGGTTCGGGCTCGCCCCGTGCTCAGCGCGAGCCTGGGGAAGGCCCTGGGGGCTCCCCCCAGGCAGGGCACCCCCCGGGCAGCCCACGCACCGGGGCTTTTACCAGGGCCGTGCCCGGGGGAAGGACAGGGGTGCTCGGGTCCCACCACTCGCCACAATAAACCCTCTGACTGGAGACGCGGTGCCTGTGTTTGAGTAGCTGCTGGGCTGAGCCTGGCACAGGATCTCATCCCACTTGGGCTGCTTGGGGGGCATTTTTTGCTCTGCTTTTTATTGTTGCACAGCGAGGCCAGCAGTCCTGCCCCACAGACACACACAGACTCCATTTGTATTCAACTCATGTTTATGAAAACACTTTCTGGACTCATCTTCTTAACAAAGTGCTCCTGGGGCCTGCAGCTCTTGGTGCTCCAGCTCCATCACCTGGCAGGGCTGCAGGGAGTTCATCCCACTCTGCCAGGCGGGCAGGGGGGGCTCGGCCCCCTGCGGGGAGAGGGCTGGAGCTCAGCGTGGTGCGAGGCTGGGGTGAGCAGGGGCTTCTCGGGACAGGCTGAGCTCAGTAAAGCCACGAGAGGTGGGGACACTTGGCACGTGTCGTCCAGCAAAGGGGCTGGGGGAGGACAGCTGTGGGCCAGCCCTGCCCCAGGACAGCCGCGCTGCCGCTCTGGAGCCCGCAGGTTCCCCACCGTGGGCCAAGGGGAGCGGGGGGTCCAGGCACTGCCCTCCAGAGAGTGCAGGGGCTCTGCCCACCCTGGGGCCGCAGGCACTTGGGTGAGGTAGTTAATGAAGCCACTCCTGGCCAGCCGGCTACTGGGGAGAGAAGTGGCCGTGAGCGGGGAGAACTGCGGGACCAGCCGAGCACGGCCGGGGCTCGGCCCCCCCCCGCTTACCGAGCGCCCGAGATCGTCGGCGAAGGTCACGCCCTTGCTCAGGCGCTGCTCCTGCGAGCCGGTGCTGCTGCCGCTCAGCGAGTTTCGGCGCATGATGCCTGCGGGGACAGCGGACCTGAGAGGGGGCACCGGCCTTACCACAGCCAGCCCGAGGGTCCCTGCTCAGCCCGAGGGTCCCTGCTCGGCCCGGGGCCCCGCAGGGAGCAGGGGCGGCACCTGCGGGCTGTGCCAGCTCCAGGCGCTGCAGGCTGTTGCGGCGGGAGGGGTTGAAGCTGCCCTTGGAGAGGCGGCGCTGGCGGCTCGACAGCATCGCAGCGGGAGAGACGATGCCCAGTGGCGGCTGCTTGCCCATCCGCAGGTACAGCTCCTCGATCTCCTTCTTCTGAGCACTCTGCAGCAGCTGCACCTCGGCCAGGTGCCTGGGGAGGAGATGGGCTCCGGCAGCATTGCCTTGCAGGAGAAGCACCGTCCTCCCGCCTGGAGCGGGTGGGAAGACCTGTCCCCTCCTGCAGCCCCTGCATCGCCCTCTGGGAGCAGCCCACCCCCCTGCTCACTTCTGGCGCAGGTTCTGCAGCTCCTCCCAGATCTCCTCGTCCTCGCTCTCAGTGTCGTCGCTGCTCACGTATGTCAAGCTGCGGGGGTAGCTCAGCCACACCTGGCTCAGCATGGCCTGTGGCGTGCTGTCTGCGCTCTCCTCCCCGGGGCCTTCCTGGTCGCTCCCCAGCGGCTCCGCTGGCACCGTGCCCTCCTTGGCCGGCACCTCCTCGGCCCTGACTTCCTGCTGCTCTGCCTCTAGCCCCGCATCCGAGCAGCTGCTTGAGCTGTGGGCTGTGTCAGGCACCGTGGGTGGGGGGCTGGCTGCCAGCTCCACACTCTGCTGCTCGCCCTCACTGCTGTCCGGCACCGTGGAGGGCACAGCCACGTCCTTGGTTGGCACTACCTGGAACCGGCCCAGCACCTGGGGCTTGGCTTCTGCTGTGGACAGGGGCAGTTGGTGGGGTCTGGGGCACATGGGCTGGCAGGAACATCGTGGTGCCACAGCGTGGGCACGGCCCCGCAGCGCAGCCCGAGCCCTGCCCTGCCTCACCTTCATTGATGGGCGAGAGCCGGGCCTTGGGCGCAGCAGGGGCTGGCGACTCGGAGACGATCAGTGAGTGGCTGGGCTTGGGGGCACCAGGCAGTACCTGCGGGCACCTGAGCACCATCAGCTGCCCCACCCCACGTTCCCCCACATCTCCTGTTCCCCCACTGCTGCTCCCGTGCCCTGGGACCCACTGCCCACTCAGCCCTCCCTGTATCCAAGTGGCTCCACAAGCCATGAGGCTCCCTCTCCCATCCCAGGGCAGCATCCACAGCAAACAGCCAGCCCACACTGGCACTGGGCTCCACCTCAGGCAGCCCTGGGGAGTCTTTGCTCCCCCACACTCACCGTGCTGCCCTCTGGGTTCCCTGGGATGGACATGCTCAGCGATGGTAGGGAGCCACCCACGGCCTTGCTTCCTGTGGGGCTCACTGGGGCTGGTGCTGGGGGTGGGAAGGACATGGGCCCTCCGGCAGTGGGGACATCAGCCCCTGTTGACTCCAGGATCCCACTGCCAGCCAGAACTGCCTTGGCTGTGCTGGTGGGGTCAGGGTAGACAAAGCGTGTGGCCCCCAGGACAAGGCTCTGTGGCCTTGGCAGCAGCGGGGGGTAGAGGTGCCCACCTGAGCTGGCAATGGGGGAGACCGTGGGCAGCAGTGTGTGGGCCACACTCATCACTGCCAGGGAGAAGGCATTGGCTAGGGACAGGAGGGGGGTGGTGGGGGACAAGGGTGTGCTGGTTACAGGGGGACTCAGGGGGCTGCTGGGCTCATGGGAGACAGGGGATGTGGGGAGAGACTGTGGGGACAGGAGAGCTTGGGGCAGGGCTGGTGGGACAGGCCCCTCTGGGGTCCTTGAGGGAGTCTGTGGGAATGCTGGTGATGACGGGAGCCAGGAGGGAGCCATCGAGATGACGGGCCAGGTCTGCACAGAGCCTGCGGAGAGGGAAGTGTCAGGAGTGGCTCCCAAGGGTCCCCTCCTCTTCCTGCCCAGGCACACCAGAGTCCCGAGCCGGGGGGCAGCCCTGGTGGGATGGACAGAGCCGGCCCTGCCAGCGCTGGTACCTGCAGGGGACTCCAGCGGTGCCGGGGCTGCCGACGGCTCCGCGGGGCTGGCCAGGTCAGTCTCCGACGGGGAACGGCTCAGCGACGGCAGGACGGGGGACTGCACAGAGAGGCTGGGACTGGTGCAGCCCAGGTCTGCAGCACAGCGGTGACAGTCTCAGCCAGGGCAGGACATGTCCCATGAGACCCACTCAAGGTTGGCTGAGGCCATCACCTGCCCTGCATGGGGCTTGGGGAGGATGAGAAGGGCCGAGGCAGGGGCACAGACATACCACTGAGTGAGGATGAGGAGGAGATGGAGCGTGAGAGCCCCTGCAGATCCACCTGCAAGAAGGATGAGCTGAGCCCAGCACTGGGGTAGAGAGGCCCAAGCCAATCTGTGCTAAGCTGCACCCTGGCCCCACCACCTGTGGGGACAGGAGTTGGAGGCTGGGCCGGGCAAGGGAAGCACCACGACTTGTCATAGGAGTGGGCAAGTGACCATAGAAGGACCCTGTACCCCAGCCCCCTCCCCCTGAGCTCCCTGGGGCCAGGCAGCACCCCCAGGCACACTCAGCATCAACAGCTTTGCCAGTGCTGGCAGGGCCAGGCTGACACTCACAGGGCTGCCCATGCCAGCCTCAGCCTCAGGGCTCCTGGGCAGCTCAGTGCCGCTGCGCCCATCCTTGCGGAGCAGGGTCTCCACGCGGTGGATGATGTCCCTGATGCGGCTGATGAAGCTGTCCCGCTCCGACTTGAGGATGAACTCATTGTGGACCTGGGGGCAGAGGGGCTGGTCAGCACCTGGGGCAGCCAGGCAGACCCCCACCCTTGCCCTCATCCTGTACTCACCATGACAGCTGCAATTTCCTCCGGGTTGTCCCCATCCAGGTCAAACTTGAAGGTCACCATTTTGTTGTTGTAGGTCTGCAGCTGGCACTCCACCACCCGATCACTCTTGTCAGAGATCTGTGGAAGGCAGGGCTGGCTCAGCCTGGGAGTGCCCACCTGGCACGTACCCAGCACCTGTGGCACTCACATTGGTGATGCGCAGCCTGGACCGGGCTCGGCGCCGCAGCAGCTTCCCCGAGGCTCTCTTGGGCGGCAGCTTGGTGCTCTGCTCGCTGGCTGACAGCCCCTCGTAGCCATCACTCATGCCTGATGCCACATCCGAGGTGTAGCTGCAGGAATCCCCAGCTCCAGAACATCAGCACGGCCATTCCCAAGCACCGCCCTCCCTGTCCAGCCCCTCAGCCTCACCTGTCCACCGGGGAGGAGAAGCCGCTGGCAGGGGGCAAGCGCTCAGTGGGCAGCTGCACCGCAATGCTCTGCGTGGAGAGGACAGGGTGAGCCCGAGCTGCAGCTGCTCTGACCCCCCCGCTCATGGGGCCCTGCTCACCGTGGGGAAGCAGCGCATGGGCCGGGTGGGTGGAGGGCTGGCAGGGTCCCCAGCTACAAAGCTGCGATGGGCCAAGTCTGGGGAGTCCAGGAAGCCGGAGGAGCTCAGGTACCCATCTGTCTCACAGTCAGCTGTGGAAGAGCACTGGCATGAACAAGAGCAAGCCCCCCTTGCTGTTTGGGTGCCTGGGAAAGGGCTGTGGGGCTGGGAGCAGGAGAGGGACCTCCCACCCCAGGTCCCCCACTGCCCACCCAGCTGCTGCCTCCCCCAGTGCATACGCACAAGTAGCTGAGGAGTAGCTGGTGTGCTGGTAGGCAAAGTGCTGGTGCTGGTCAGCCTCGGGCTCCTCAGGCTCGGGAGGGAAGGTGCTGCTGAAGACGGAATCCCTAGAGCCAGGGATGGCTGTGGCAGCTGCAGGGGCACCAGGTGGCTGTGGGGACTTGAGCTCCTCCAGCAGCCGCAGGACGCCTGGCGGCTGCCCCGTCTCCACAGGCGATGGCACATCCTGGACACGCTTCAGCTTCTCCCGCTTGCGCTTGATGGCGACCACGCGGTCCCGCACTGCCTTGGCCACCAGCTTGTAGTCAGCCTCGCAGACAAAGCCCAGGACCACCTGCACAGGAGGGGGCTTGTCACTTGTGGGGTGCAGGGACCCCATGGCACCCAGGGCTCCCCTGTCCCCATCCCCACCATCTCCTGGGCCACTTCCTCTGCTACATCCTTGTAGAGCTCAAAGAGGAACTCGATGGCATTGTTGTCCTTGTATTTGCCATGCAGCTTCTTTGTGTCGTCCATGCGCAGCCAGAGCTTGAGCCCAGACTTGACACCGTCATCCTCCTCAGCCAGCTCCACATGCACCCCAGTGTCTTCCTGGAAGAAGGAGTGCTCCAGCAGGTCCTGGATGGTGTACCTGTGTGGGACACAGTTCAGCATGGGCTGGGGGCCAAAGGGGACCGTGCCACCTAGGCCCCCGCTCTGCCCCCACCTCTCATTCTTGTCCATGCGGATGCAGCCCTCGATAATCTCCTTCAGCTCCGGCACCTTCACCTTGTAGAAGCTGCTGGGCTTCAGGCCCTGGGGGTGATGAGTATCAGCACCTTCTTCTGTGCCAACTTGCCACAATGCTGGGCTCCCAGGGCCCAGGGAAGAACCAGCCCAGAACCCCACCGGTGTTGCAGCAGCTCCATGGCCAGGCCACATGTGCCTGCACAGGCCAAGATGCCCCAGGGCTCCAGGTTTCCACTCCAGCAGGCAGGAGCTGGCAGGAGCCAGCTGTGACCGGCCAGGGCAGACACAGCACCCCAGGCAGGGGGTGGCTAAGCAGACCTTCTCCTGTTCCACCCCATTAACGTGCTGGCAGTGCTTGGTGTAGGGTGAGGAACATGGGGCCTGGCCAAGACATGGTCCCACCACCACCACCCACAGTTCCGTGTCCTGACACAGCAATCCCTCACCACCCAGACTACCTTCAGCTGCTCCCACAACCTGCACAGTGACACATTTAAGGCAGCAGCAAGACCTGACAGCTCCAGCTGACCATCCCCCTAGTCCCTTGCCCTGGCTCCTGCAGCATCAGCCAGCAGCGTCACCCATGCCTGGGGCCAGGGCCTCACCGAGGTGACCTTGCGGTAGATCTGGGCGGCATTCTGACACTCAGAGTAGGGGTACTCCGAGGTGGCCATCTCCAGCATGCACATCCCGAAGGCGTAGACGTCCACAGCCTCATCATACTTCTCCTCATACATCTCTGGTGCCATGAACTCAGGGGTGCCTGGAGGTGGCAGTGAAGCTCAGTGTCCCCAGGATGCCCACCCCCTGCAGCCCCCACAGCCCCCGTGAGCCCAGCCATGCTGGGACCCCACCTATGACACTCTTGGCGAAGGAGGCTCGCTTAAGTGTGGCCAATCCCAGGTCCCCAATCTTGACTGAACCCGTGGGGCCCGTGATGAAGATGTTGTCACACTTGAGATCACGGTGGATGATGGGAGGCGAGCGGGTGTGCAGGAAATGCAGCCCCTTGAGGATCTGCCGGCTCCAGCGCTGCAGCACCTTCAGCTTCATCTCCTTAAACCGCTTCAAATACCTGCCAGGAACCAACAGGGCTCAGACTGTCAGGACTCAGACCATGCCCCAGCCCTGGCTCAGTCCACCGTCCTCCTGTTGCCATGCCAAGGCTATCCAGACTCAGGTGCCCACACAGGGCAAGCAACAAAGAGCGTCTCAGCAGGGAGCCTGTTCCCTTCCCTGCACACCCCAACCCACTGGTCCCTGCTCACGTTTTCAGGGTGCCGGATGTCATGAGCTCTGTGACCAGCACGATGCAGATCTGGCCTTTGATGGTTGACTTCCAGGAGTCGTAGAAGCGAACGATGTTGGGATGCTGCAACCCCTTCAGCATCTCCACCTCCTCGCTGAATCGCTGCCGCTCTGTCTTGGACAGTTTCCGTGTCTGTGGGAGCCAGTGAGGGGGTGAGGGGGGCACATGGGGTCCTGCCGAGCATGGGGGGATGCCCTGGCTACAAGAGGCCATCACGTCCCCATCCCCCTTCCCTACATACAAAACAACAGAGCCTGCTGTGGCCCCAGCACAGAGGCAGGGTCACACTTGCTGTCCCCCAGCACACCGGCACGGACAGGGCTGGGACCGCCCCGGACAGTGTTCTCCCACCACCCCACTGTTCTGGAGCTGAGGAGGCCATGTGCTTCCCTGCCGTCCTCTGCTGGGCTCACCCATCCACGCTCCCACTGCTCAGCCCCCAAGCAAAGCCCACCACCCTAAAACAGGATGGAGAACCCCAACCTGAAGCCATCCTGCCGAGGGGACATGCAGGGGCTCTGCAGTGGCTGCTGCCATCCTGCCCTGTGCAGACCTGACAGCCACAGCTCTTCTGCCCCCACCGAGGCACCACCGGCACCAAGCTCTGCATGGCGGGGTGCCGGGACAGCCTCAATGAGGCCTTTGTTGGGGAAAGCAGGCGGGGGAGGCTCCAGCCCAGGTTTTTCCATGTTCCTCCTGCTCGAGTTAATTAAACTGGAAACCGAAGCCGAGGGTGCTGAGTGGAGCTGGGGCCGGGGCCAGCGAAGGGGACAGACCCGTCATCCTGGAGGGACACAGCCCAAGGGTGCAGGAAGTGGGGAGCTGACTGGGCAGAGCTAGAAGAGGCGTTCCTGCCCCGAGTGGGGCAGCTGCTACTGCAGAGCCCTGGGCAGAAGCAGGAGCACTGACAACTCCACCACAGCCTGGGGTCTTCATGAGCTCAGCTGCTGCAAAGCCTGGGGGCCTCCCAGCTGGGACCCTTGCCCAGCCCATGCTCAGAGGCTGAGGAAACTGGAGCTGCCACGGAGCTCCCACCACCAGCGCTGCCAGAGCCATGCTGGGCCCCTTGGCCGGTGGCCGCTATCCATCAGCCCCAGCAGCTTTTGTAATATTTTCATTGCATCACAGGCAGCCCCACGGCTGGACTGGAGCAGCTCCACAATCCCCCTGCATTTAACACATGCTCAAGGACTGGCTCAGCCCAGATGAGAACCTGAGCCTGCTGCAGCGGGATGAATGGGACCTTTCATAGGCGAAGACGAAAACAGCGCCCAAACCCCTGCATGGCCAGCAGCACGTGCTGGTTGCCCTGCCCAGTGCCACAGCCACCTTCACCCCCCCAGGCTCCCTACTCCCCACCAAGCCATCTGGAGGCTTCACTGCACACTGTAAACCTGCAAGGGCACAAGGAAGCTGACACGGGCTGTGAACAGGGGCAGAGAGGGAGTCATGAGTGGCCACAGCTCTCCCAGCTCAGTGAGAGCAGACCTCACCTGGAGCACCAGCATAGCCACCACTGTGCCACCCCCATCCCCAGCACAAGGCCACCTCTCCCAGGGTGCCTGGAGCAAGGTCTGGGGGAGCTCAGCATGTCCCTGAGCCTGTGCCAGGGCTGCGGGCCCACCTGGCATCATTCCTCCTGCACAACCAAAGTGGCAGCTGCTCCTGGTCCCAGGCATCCTGATGCTCACCCCACTGAGAGTGGGGATCAATGGCCGAAGAAACACCGGGGAGGGCAGGCCAGGCAGGGCTGACAGCACGGACACACTGCACGGGCACACCATGTCCTCTCCTAAGAGCACCCTCACAGGGTGGAGGACGACACTGGGGATGGTGTCGTGGCGTCAGTGAGGAACTGGGTGGCAGTTGTCCAGTCCCATCCTGTGAGCCAGGAGCTGGCTGTCAGGGAGCCCAGCACAGCCAACACCAGAAACTGAGGCCAGCGAGTGAGGAGGATGGGCTGGGCATGGTGGCCAAGGATGGCTCTCCCCTCTGCAGCGGGAGGCTGTCCCCAGTGTTTGGCAGTGCTGGTGCTCAGCATACTCTGCAGCACTCACAGTGTTCTCCCGTTCCTACAGCCCTTGGCTGTCCTGCTCCCATAGCCCTCAAGGGCCCTGGCTCTACACTGGCACTCACACTCTGGAGGAGCATTCACAGCAACATCATGGTGGGGCAAGGAGTGGGTGCTGGAGAGCACCCAGCCATGGCCACAACACCTCCAGCCACAGGGAGTCACAAGCCCCCTGCAGAGGAGCCATCTCTACAGCAGCAGTGGGTGCCAATGCCTCACTGCCCTGCCCACAGGCTTTCCTTTTGAGCAGGGAGCTCCTGCACGCTCGCAGGCACGTGAGCACACACACAAGGTGCCCCGCAGCCCCTGGGCTGCAGACTGAGGTTACCTGCGCAGTCTGGGCGCTGGGTCAGGGGAGGCAGGACAGCACTCACTGTCCAGGATGCTCTTGCCTCACTGGGGAGCCCCAAGGGGTTCCACAGGAAAATCACTCACAGACAGGTATTTACAGCCTGACCCCACTCTGGGCCTCTGGTTTCCTCCGGGCTTCCTCCTTCCCCACCGCCCGCAGCACCTACCCCAGAAATAGTCCTAGGCTAAAGCTGGAAAGCACAAACAGTGGGGCTGTGGACACAGGGGGGAGGCACAGACAGACACTGTGTTCAGGAGCGGGGGGCAGTGGCATGAGGGGATGGGGTTGGGCAGCTCCCCAGAGGGGTCTCACAGGAAGACTGGACAGGCAAAACCAGCCTACAATTTTCCAGGCTCCAAGGAGGGAAGGGCAGGATGAGGACAGTAAGGAGAGCTGGGATTTGGGATTGGGATCCATCATAGCAGCTGGACAAGGCTTGCTGGTTTGGAACAGGTCAGGCCTGAGGTTAGGTATTCATTTGGAATTGAAAGGCAATAGAAGAAAAACTGTGAAATGCACAGGACAAAGCTATTTTTAAAATGGCAGAACCACAGCCACTTTTATTTGTGGTTCCAAATCCTGTATTTGTGTCACAGTGTACAACTCTTAGCATGATTGCTGAAAAAAACAAACTTCTAAAAGTCTGCATCTGTATCCTCAGCCCCTTGTGGGAGATGGATCTGGGGACAAGAGACACTGGATAAAGAGCACTCAGTGGGACAAAGCCAAATATTGTGTGAGGAGGGGAGAGGACTGGGGTGGAGGAGTGGTGGAGGACGTGCCAGGGCAGTGTGGGGTGGGAGCAGGGCTGGGCTACCTGCAGGATCTGGTTGTGCTTCCCTGGGAGGGTGTGTGCCAAGAGCAGCCAGGTCTGCTAGATTTCCCAATACCATGGGATGCTCACAGGAGGGTCCATGCCAGGAGCTCAGCCTGGACCCTGGCCTCTCTGCACCCATGCCCTGCCAGCTCCCCAGGCTCCCTGCGGCTCCTGGCCAACCCTCAAGACCAGCACTGGGGCCAACATGTGCCTGCTGGACTGAGGCACAGGAGCATTTTGCTTCCCAACTTCCTTTCCCCCACCTGGATGGTGTGGCCACGTCTCCCTTTGCAAGTTACCAGCACTGCCCACGTGCAGCTGCAGGGATGAGCGGGAGGGCAAGGAAGGAGATGGGCTGCCAGTCCTGCTGTTCATCCCAGCTGCCAGCACATGTGAGCTGGTGCACAGCTCTCACATGGGGCTGAGACCCACAGGGAGGGACATGGAGCCAGCCAAGTGGGAAGCACCAGGCACAGCTGACTCATGCAGAGAAGGTCCCAGGCTCACCAAGGAGAGTCTGTCCCCAGCATCAGCCACCACTCAAAGGGACATGGGACTCAGCAGAGCTCAGGGGCGTTTGGACAGGGTCATGGGGCTGCACAAGGGTGGGACAACTGAGCCAGCTCTGAACTGAACTCTCAGGAACAGAAGCAACTGTGCAACTCATGAGTGGGGGTCAAATCCTCACTTTCCTCCCTATGAAGCCAAATTCACCCCCTCCAGAAACCACCCACCTCTCTCTCCAGATCTCTTCTTGCTCTGCTGGGCTGCAGCTACCCCAAGGACCCAGCCCTGGCAACCACCTGCTGCTGCACCACCAAGCTTTTAGGAACAAGACAACAAACTCGCAAGACATGTTTTTCTGTGTCAACAAGGACTTGGACCTGCCCACCACAGCAGCCATCCCAGGGGCAGAAGTCTGTGGGAGACTTTGGACTTCACCAAAGCCCTACCCCAGGGGCTCCAAGGGGAAAAGAGAGCCTCACGGCATAGCTCTCCTTGTGCACCTCCATGGACAAGATCAGGCCCATCATAAACAATGAATGGGTGAAGGCATTGCAGAAGCAACATCTTCACCATTTCCCTCAGCACCTCGTTGCCTGCATCCTGCTATCAGGCTGCAGGGCAGCAAAGGGGGTGAAGGAGAATGGCAGTATAGAGGAGATGGGGATGCTCCTCAGAGACCCGGAAAACCCGGCAGACAGCCCCTGGCAGCATCACAGAAATGGCACACAGGTGCCCATGGACGCTCTTTCAGCCAAGGTCAAGCAGGGAGAGCACACAAGGTCGGGTTGTACCCTGCTCTAAACCGACACCCAGCCCCCACCCACAGCAGGCACGTGCTCCCAAGCAAACCAAGGGCTGTCGGAGCAAATCTCAGAGCCAGCTCCAGCACTGGCACAGACATGCAGGCAGGAGGGGCATTGCTGCCCTCATTGCTGTCTCAGAGGGAAAGCTGTGAGCTGGTGGGTGCCAGAAAGGCAGTGGGATGCTCAGCCCCAGTAGCTCATCCATGATCCACCTGTAAAGCCCCAGACCAGGGACTGGCACCAAGAGGTTGGGTGCCCTGGCATGCTCCATAGCACAGGCAGCAAGAAGGCAAATGGAAAAGAGCACGTGATGGGCAGGAGGGCCAAGAGCCGCAGTGCTAAGCAGGAGTCTGGGCCCAGGCCAGGAGCCCTGTGAGGCACCAAGGCACTAGCAGTGATGGGCACAGCACAGGGCAGCGTGGGGAGCCCGTGCCCAGCCACAGGTCCCTGTCCTGCCCTGTTGCTGTGGCCTGGCTGGCTGGTAGTGCCAGGCAGAAGGAAGGGCTCAAGGATCCCTGCCCTCACCAGAACAGGCTCCAGCCTGGGGAGGTGCCCCACGGGTCCCACACAGCTCCCAGGTAGGCAGCAGGGTACAGCGGGCTCAGGGCGGGGGGCCTGTACACGCCAGAGAAACTAGATGGAGAAGGGTCCAAGTGCCCTTCTTGAGCCCGCTGCCCTGGGGCGGGGGTCTGCGGGCACGGGCAGCAAGCGGGCAGGCACGGGCAGAGGCGCTGGCAGGGGCCATACCTGCAGCTCGCACCAAGCCACCTCCACGGTGGTCTCCGTGTCCAGCCCCTTGTAGACAGTCTTGAAGGAGCCGCGGCCGATCTCGATGTCGAACTTGAGAAACCGGCCGTCGGGGGAGGTGGCGACCGCCCGCGTCTCCACCTCCTCGCTCTCCGTCTCCTCCGGTTCCTGGAGCCCGGCGGCGCTCGGCGGCGGCGACCCCCCGCGCACCCCGTCCGGTGCCGGGTACCCCAGCAGCTCCAGCTCGGCC
>JAOXXN010000311.1:1675018-1695214 GCA_026770055.1 Myrmophylax atrothorax
GGGTGCAGCTCGCTCCGGTACGTGTTCCTGAAGCGCTCGGGCCCGGCCCGAGCGGCGCGGGGGCGGCTGGAGCTGGACTCGCGAGTCTCCGGCGCCGTGTCCCGGAGGGGATCGGGGACCCCAGCACCCCCCGAGCTCAGGCTCTGTCCCCGGGGCTCGCGGAGCGGGAGCGGCCGGTGCTGGTCAGCGCCGCCTCTCGCTGCTGTTCCGGGCCTGTCCGTGCACTTCGGCTGCGGGTGTTCCACTGGCAGGAGCACTGCAGGCCGACGCCGTTATTTTGGCTGGTTCAAGCCTGTGATGCATTTAAAATCCACAAGGATGTTTCTTCTAATATCACCTGTTTCCGGGCTTGAGCTCTCTGTTACTTGATTTTTATTCTTTCCTTACTGTTGTAGAAAAATGGAAATCGCTACTCCTCCGACATCCAAGTGTATCATGTACTGGAAGAGGAAGGTCAAGTCCGAGTACATGCGCCTGCGGCAGCTCAAGAGGTTCCAGGCGAACATGGGAGCAAAGGTGTGGACATGGCCAGGGCTGGGCTGGGGCGACCCGGAATGCTTCACTTCACCTCAGAGTGTCCCAGCAGTGCCAGGGCATGTCAGCTGGGGAATTGAGCTGTGCTTGACTTGCAAGCTGGATCGGTTGGAGCAGATGCCAGTTCTCACAGTGCTCTGTCCTTGGTCTCAAGCTGTGTGGGCAGCGGCTGTTGTGCACACATCAGGCCACCGGCTGAGCCCAGGAGGGCTCGTTTCTGCTTGTTTTTTACCATACCTCCCTGCAGAACCCTCCCAGTGGTGTGGGTTTGAGATGGCTTTCTCTTGGCAGCAGGATTTCAGAGGGGATTGGCTGGGATCAGGAGTTACCCAAAGCTCCTGGCTGCTGAGTGGATTCTCAGCACAGTTCTGTACCGATGCTGAGTTTAATTAGAATTCGTTACAATGAGTATCACCAGTCTGAAATACTCAGCCTTGCATGTGTTTTGATGCTCAAAACAGAATCTCATGAACAATTTTAGTGTTCTCAACAGGATTTCCTAAATTTTGAGAGCTACTTTCTCCCCTTTCAGGCTCTTTTTGTGGCCAACTTTGCGAAGGTTCATGAAAAGACTCAGATCCTGAATGAAGACTGGAAGAAGCTTCGAGTGCAGCCGGTGCAGTTGATGAAGCCGGTCAGTGGGCACCCATTCCTGAAACAGGTGTGCAGAGGGAAAGGGGCACAGTTGGGGAATGCAGCCAGGGCTCTGCAGGGAGCTGTGGGGATATGGGATGAGATTTTGTCTCTGCTCTCCTAGGTCAGTGTCAGGCCATGCCTTGCACTTCTGGGATGCAGAAATGGGCAGAAATTACCCCAAAGGCATTTTCCTTTGAAGGAGTCACAGAGTAGTTATGGGGCTTCTGTGTGTTTGTCCTGAAGTCTGTTTTCTCTCAGGCTGTGGCAGCCTCCCAGGGCAGGCCCTCACTGCCCTTCTTTTTACTTTCATTCCAGTGCACCGTTGAGAGCATTTTCCCAGGATTTTCAAGCCAGACGCTGTACATGAGGACCCTCAACACAGTGGCACTGGTGCCCATTATGTACTCCTGGTCTCCTCTTCAGCAGAATTTCATGGTACTTGGGAGTCTGTGGGGTGCAGGGTTTCAGTGTGGTTGGTGTGTGATTGTTGCATCGTTGGGAAGTGGCTCTTCAACCCACTTGTTTCAGGTGACATCTGCTCGAGAGATGATGGAAAGTGTTGTTTTAGTTACTTGTTTTGTGGAGTCCCACAAGCCAGCCTTGTGTCCACGCTGTCTCCCCCAGGTAGACTCCTTTTACACTCCTTTGCAGTGTCAAGGAGTTGCTTCACAGGGTTCAAGGAGTAAATACGGTTTTTTGGGGCTCACTTTGTTTGGTTTTTCCCTAAGATTTTTATTTTCTTTTAAACAAAGGGTTTTAGTTCTTAGGCAGGTCCTTTACTTTGTGATGGGTTACAGTGGGATAGCACTGACATATCAGTGATGAGACATCTGAACCTTTGCTGGGCCCTGTGTTGTTGGCAGGTCTGTGGGACTGGAGCAGTGTCAGGCACAGCCCTGCTGGGGTAGGCAAATGCTGCTTTTCTCATTTTTGTCTGATCTCTCTTCAGGTGGAGGATGAAACAGTTCTGTGCAATATCCCTTACATGGGCGATGAGGTGAAGGAAGAAGATGAAACTTTCATTGAAGAACTTATTAATAACTATGATGGGAAAGTTCATGGAGAGGAAGGTAATCTGGGAGCAGCAAGCCCTGTCCATTCAATGTCAGATTGGATGGGGCTTGGAGCAACCTGGTCTGGTGCCCTGGCCATGGCAGGGGGTGGAATGAGATGAGCTTTAAGGCCCTTTCCAGCCCAAACCATCCTGTGGTTCTGTGATTCAGTCTCGTGCAAATAAGAGTCATATCCAAGTAGTTCAGAAGTCAAAAGGTGGCAGCAGTGACCAGCTTTTCTGTGGGAGCTCTCAGAGCAGGGAAGAAGGACCGTGCCTGCTGTTCTTCTTTGCAAAGATACAGTCCTGCCTTTGGAGAGCCTGCTCTGTTCTAGGCCTGGGGTGCTCTGGAGCTGATGCTTCTGCCCACAGGGATTCACAGGCGTCCTCTGGCGTGCTGAAAGTGTGCTGGATGATGGGAGTAGCTCAGCAACCCTGTTCTGGTTGTGACTTTTGCCAAGAGTTTAGTCAAAAGCCAGAGTGTTTCTCTACAGCACTGCCTGCCCCATCATAAAACTGCCTGGGGGGAGGAAGGCACAGAAGACTCTGGTGTGGCCTGTCCCCATGTTGCTGAAAAGGAGAAAACACTCCTGACTCTGGTGCTAAAATCCCACTTACCCCGACAAAACTGAGAGAAGGGCTCTGGTTGGTAGCAGTGGTGAGTCTGGCTTGTGGTTTGCTGTGGTGAGGAGCAAGAAAGGTGATAGCAATCCCCCATCTCTGTGTTTCAGAAATGATCTCAGGGTCAGTCCTCATCAGCGATGCTGTATTCCTGGAGCTAGTGAATGCCCTGAATCAGTACTCTGACGAGGAAGAGGAAGGACACAATGATTCTGAGGTGAAACAGGAGGATGGGAAAGAGGAGCTGCCAGTCACAAGGAAAAGAAAGCGAATCACAGCAGAAGGTGGGTTTGGCCACAGAAATGGGGGTTATATTGGTCACGTCTGTCCTGCTGTGGGTTGTTCTCACTGTCTGTTGTGGACAGGACCAGAAGGGACCAGCTTAAAGTGTGATGAGGTGCAATTTAGATGAGTCATCTGGAAACCCATTTCCTGGTGAGATTAACAGGGCTGAGTGTTATCTGAGGAGGCTGTGGGAGCTCTGCTTGTTGAGGTTTTTCAAGTGCTAGTCTGGCAAGCAGCTGTCAGGGAGGTGTGGGTGGATCTGTTTCTGTGGGAGGCAGGGAAAAGGGCCTTTTCAAATCCCTTCCAGACCCGCTGTCCATGTATTAGTGTTTCTCTTCCCTCTCCTGTGCCACCTGGAGCTCTTGTTGCTTAGAGGAAGCTCTGGTTTGTGGGATTTTCATGTGTCCTGGATGACCTTAGGAATGCTGATGGGTAGTTTTGTTTTTGTCCTTGATCTGTAGTGATGCGGGTGGCACCAGTACCAGGACCTCTGTGGATGTACAAAAGCATTGTCAGCCCTGGAAGAAATAAATAGTAATAGTGCTTAAGAAATGTTGGTTCTTCCAGCAGTACATCATGCTGTGCTGAAAGTGGCCGTGCACTCATTCTGGAAGTGCCTAAGCCTGGTTGCAGGACTAGTTTATCCACTGCATATGGAGTTACATTTCTGTCTTAAAATACAAACCTCAATATCTCTCAAATCGTGCTATGTGAGAAGGAAAGGCCCATTCACCTCAGCTTGACTAAGGAATTGTGTCTCTTCTTCTTTGTAGGTAGCAAGAAGTGTTCCAAGAAGCGTTTCCCCAATGACATGATATTCACTGCCATTTCTTCCATGTTTCCTGAGTACGGCTTCCCAGAGGATATGAAAGAGAGGTAGAAGATCTCTGCTGGGGGTCTGTTACCTGTCTTAGCAAGAGCTGAAATCTGTATTTCAGAGGACAGCTCTGGCTGGGCCTCAGAGCTCGGTGTCTGCAGGCTCTGCAGGCAGAGCGCATTTTGAGCCTGACAAAACCTTACAAACAAACTGCAGTTTGGCCTTGAGGTACCTGGGGCCAGAGTCTGATGGGCTTGGATAGTGCCATAGCCATGTAAAGTGTCCCAGATGTGGCAAACATGCACATCCATGGGTGTTTTTGTTTGTCAACAGGTACCGGGAGCTCACGGAGGTGTCGGACCCGAACGTGCTGCCGCCACAGTGCACTCCCAACATCGACGGGCCGTGCGCCAAGTCCGTGCAGCGGGAGCAGTCCCTGCACTCCTTCCACACCCTCTTCTGCCGCCGCTGCTTCAAATACGACTGCTTTCTGCATCGTAAGTGCTGCCTCAGCCGGACGCTTCCCTAGAGCCCTTTCTCCTCAGTTTTCCTCTGCACGCCTTGCTTAGTCCGTGCTGCAGTCTCTGAAGGGTGGTGCCTCCGAGCTTGCAGTGGGGCCTTAGGAGCTGACAGGTGCCCAGAAGCCTTTTGTACAGATGGCTCCACTCTTTGCTCACATGGACGGCAGACCGACCTGCGTGGCCGTCCCCTCTCCGCGCTCAGCACGCCACCTCCGAGCTCCCAGCAGTTTGTGCCATAGTCCTGCCGCCACCAGACTTTGCTCTTGCTTTGCAGAAGCTCGTCAGTGAAAGGCATGAATGTTTCACTGCCAAAGTCTGGACATGCCCTTATGTTTTGTTGCCTCACTGGAACTTACAGCTTCATCTTAGTCATGTTCCTGCGATTGGTCCTGCCAAAGCATTTTGGATACTGATGAGCTGCTGGACCTGCTGTTCTCCAGGTCTAAGGTCTTCTTTGGGAAGTCACAGGACTTTTTGCAGTGAATTATTTATTAAAAGATGTAATATTAAGATCACGTGGTCTTTTTGTTTCTGAAAGCAGATCCTTTTCCTATGGCCTCTCCTTACCAAGCTACCAAGTCCCTGTTGTGGGTTGGAGCAGGACTGCCCCGGGTGTTCAGCTGACAGGGGAGCCCTTGGGCACACAGGCTCCTGCTTCCTGTCCCTTGCAGAGTGGGGGAAGACTCTTGGAGAATGCTAATAGTAAAGATAACTGTTACTTTTTCAGCTTTTCATGCTACTCCTAATGTGTACAAACGAAAGAATAGAGAGACCAAGATTGAGCCAGATCCTTGCGGAGCAGACTGTTTCCTCTGGCTGGTATGTTTCTGTATTGCTGCTTTAGAAACCACAAGAGAAGTGCCCTGGCCAGTCCTGCGCTGCAGAGCAATGTGGATCTTTTCACAACTTCCAGAATTAGTTCTAGTCTTTATTGGATTTGGGGGAGCATGAATGCAAATGCAGACCTTACCAGATGCGTATTTTAGCAGAGTTCCAACAAATACTAATTCCAGAGCTAGCAGGTGGGAAACTGTGTGACATGTTGTTTCTCTGGACTCAGTGCAGTGTTAGAGAAATTAAGCCCAGGTTAAAAAGAAGCAGAGCAAGAGGCCAGGAGTATCCAGAGCAGTGGAGGGGGGGCCAGGGCCAGGAAGCTTCTGCTGATCAGGCATGGTTCGACATTTGCTGAAGGGACCACACATGGCCGGCCTCTTCCGCCTGCTCTTGGTGGTGGCAGGACAGAGCTTGTCCCAGGGCCTGTGGAAAAGCCTTGCTGTGCTCCTGATCATCTGCCACCCATCTTCTCTTTTGCTCTGCTTGCAGGAAGGAGCCAAGGAGTTTGCTGCGCTGCACAACCCCCGGTCCAAGTGCTCAGGCCGGCGGCGCCGGCGGCACCACGTGGTGGGTGCATCCTGTTCCAATACTGCGGCTGTCACTGAGACCAGGGAGGGTGACAGCGACCGGGACACGGGCAATGAGTGGGCCTCCAGCTCCTCAGGTATGGTGCCAGTCCAGGGACACCCCACTCACCTCTGGTGTGGGCAGTAAGGGCGGGTGAGTCCTCACAGCTGGAGCTGTCCTGGGTTCCCCTCTTTTTCCTACACAGCTGGGGGGTGCGAAGTTAGCAAACAGTTGTTGTTCCCAGCAAACCTGAGGGACACCAGCCCTGCTCTTGCCACTATGGGATTCACTGTTCTCTCCCAGGAAGAAGGAAAGTTGTCAAGCAAATCTGGGACCTGCAAAGCTCAGACTGAGCTCTGAGCACTGTTCCTGGCCAGAGGCAGGACTGTGTGGCTGGGAGAGCAGTGCAGGGTTGTGAGGCATTGCTGGGGGACCACTGCCCTCCAGAACGACAACAGCCAAATGCCTTCTTCCAGGCTGTATTTGGCTTAACGTCTGCCTTTCCTGCCAGAGGCCAACTCCCGCTGCCAAACCCCCACCAAGCAGAAGCTGAGCCCAGCCTCCTCCCAGCTGTTTGCGGTGGAGACGCCGCAGGAGCCCGTGGAGTGGACGGGAGCTGAGGAGTCACTCTTCCGTGTCTTCCATGGGACCTATTTCAACAACTTCTGTTCCATCGCCAGGCTGCTGGGGACAAAGACCTGCAAGCAGGTGGGTGCCTGGAGCAGGCGATGCAGCAGCAGGAGCTGGGACAGGGCTGGGGTCAGAGCCACTGCCTGTTGGTTTTATTTTTCTGCCACAAACCTCTCCAAGGAAGGTGTCACATCAACACTGTCAGAGTCCAGGGTGTTACTCTGCAGCAGCGCTGCTGTTGGCAGAGTGAGCCTCATGTGCCAATGCTGTGGGTTCCCTCCTGTGTGTCAGCTGGGCACTCGTTTCCAAGACAGGAGGAGCCCGCAGGCAGGGAAACAGGGAAAAGCTGCTGTTCTCTGGGCCCAGGACTGAGAGCCCTGCTGTGTGTGCTTACTCACACTTTCTGATCATGCTTCTGATAAAACAACTTGAGTGCACTGAACTTGTTTCTTTTTCCTTCTGTTCTTTGATAGGTCTTTCAGTTTGCTGTGAAGGAATCACTTATAACGAAACTGCCAACAAACGAATTAATGAATCCATCCCAGAAGAAGAAAAGGAAGCACAGGCAAGTGTTGGACAAGCTTGTTTTGTTCTTAAAATGCAACCAGATCCACTGCTTTTTGTGCCAGCGCATTCCTGGTAATCCCCATCTGGCTCCCATCTGTGCATGTGTCCTGCTGTCACATGGGGCTGCTGATGTTGCCACTGGGCACTGGCCTTGGCCCAGCTCCAGGGCTGCTGCCCTCGCTGGGGGCTTAGTGGTTCTGTCCTCAGCGCAAGGACAGGGCAGTGCTGGCTGCAACCCCTGGTGCCAGTGCCCTAACAGCAGCCTCATCCTCAGCTCACTGACTCATAATTCGCTGACTTGTAACCCACTTTGTGTGCTGATCTCAGTGTGTCCAGTATGATTCTGGCTCTGATGTTTGCCTTAAAGAGCTTCTGCTGCAGCTGCATAGCTCTCTCTCCATTTTATGGTGGCTGCTGATCATTAATGCATGAAGCTGCCAAGCCTGTCTCTGCTGCACTGGCTGCCAGTGCCGAGCAGTCCTGGCTGGCTCCTCGAGATGGCTTATGCATCCCCTCAAACCTTTCTGCTCCTTTTCCAGGCTGTGGGCTGCACACTGCAGAAAGATCCAGCTGAAGAAAGGTAGCGTTGACCGCGGCTGTGTCATGGGAGGTTTGCGAGGGTCCAGTTCTCCAGCTCCGGCTGCCTTAGCGGGACAGCTGCATCCTGCTTGGCAGCCTGGCGGCTCCAGCAGCGCAGAGGGGAGCGGCTCCCACCGGCTTGGCTCGTTGGGAAGCTGGGAGCGTCGTGGCCACACCAGTGCCCGCTGGGGCCACACGTGTGGTGGGGTTTGCTGCAGCTATGGGGAGGCCGAGGGCTGGTGTGCAGCCCCACTGTGCGCTGAGCTGTGGTCAGTGAGCACAGCTGTGTGACTGCAGGAGCTGGGTGCTGCTGGGCTCCCTGCCTAGTGCAGGCAGACGGGGAGCTTGCATCTTCTCTGCTCCAGCACCCTGCATGTGCTGCTTTGAAAAGATTCCTGCAACATGCAGCTTCTAATCCAAGCATTTCTTTTGCTCCAGATAATTCACCAACCCAGGTATACAACTACCAGCCCTGTGACCACCCTGAGCATCCCTGTGACAGCTCCTGTCCTTGCATCATGACTCAGAATTTCTGTGAGAAGTTCTGCCAGTGCAACCCTGACTGTAAGGAAAGGCTGAGGACTATTGGGCAGGAAAGCAGCTAGCTCTCCTGGCACAGGGCAGAGGGAGGGTGCAGAGCTGGGGCATGCTCGGGGCCTGCCTTACTCCTGGACTCACTGCTATGTCCATCTGCAGCAGTTTGATTAGCAGCCTGTTAAAGTCCAAAGGGAAATAGTTCCATGCTGCCCTGTGACTCTCAGCAGCTCCTGTGAGAGAGTGCTCATGACTGTGTCTGTGTCCCACAGGTGCTGCAGCTGGTCCCCTGCAGGCAGGATGTGTGACCAGCAGTTAGGGTGGGCATTAGGTCACTGTTCTGCCACGTGTGTTTTTCCTGTCTGGGCTTCCATTCCCAGTTCTGCAATGCAGGCAACAGCCAGGCTTTGTTCTGTCCCTACACAGGGCCTACTGGGACAAGACCTGTCTGGGGAGGAGCATCTAGGGCAGGGACCCGGTGTGGCCCCTCTGTTCTCTGCCAGACTCCACAGTGCAAACCCATGGGCTGTGTTGCTGCAGGTCAGAACCGCTTCCCAGGCTGCCGCTGTAAGACCCAGTGCAACACCAAGCAGTGCCCGTGCTACCTGGCTGTGCGGGAGTGCGACCCGGACCTCTGCCTCACCTGCGGCGCCTCGGAGCACTGGGACTGCAAGGTGGTCTCCTGCAAGAACTGCAGCATCCAGAGAGGTCTCAAAAAGGTATGGGTGGCAGTATGGTGAGGGCTGCCTCAGGGCTGATACACAGCTGGTGCTGTGTGGGTGATGGGGCATGAGCCCTCCACAACTGCCTAAGTGCTGAGGTCTGGAAGAGAAGCTGCTCTGCCCCCAGCTTCTGCAGCACGTAGTCTGGAGTAGGGATTGTGGATGTGAAAATCAGGAGATGGGAGTTACATGAGGAAGGATTGAGAGCAAGAGAGTGAAAAAATAGTGACTCCAGAAAAAGGTTTAGTCTTGAATTCTGCTGGCTAGAGCAAGGGATTACACATAAAAAAGAGAGAAATTCAGAGAAAGTTTCAAATTAGTCTGTGTCAGGTCCTGAGCAGCTCCATGTAATGGTGTAAGTCTGTGTCAGCATGTGTCACCATAACAAGGGGATGCTGGATGGACACTGGCTCCCCTCTGCCCCTGTGATCTGTGTGTTGGGAGTTGCTGTACCTGCCAACCCTTCCCATTTCCTTTCATCTTGGTTCCAGCATTTGTTGCTGGCCCCATCGGACGTGGCTGGCTGGGGGACTTTCATCAAGGAGGCTGTGCAGAAGAATGAGTTCATCTCTGAGTACTGTGGGGAGGTCAGTGCTGCTGTGCTGGAGCTGCATGCCAGGCAAATGGGGAGCTGCATGTAGTGGGAGGGCTTCCTTTGGCCATAGGGGCAGTGGGGACAGCTGCATTCCCCAGCTCAGCTGTGGCCACAGACTCACTCTGACCAGATTTGGAGAGTGTCTTGTGCTACTTTAGGACACTTCTCAGAACCTCTGGCCCTCCACTGTGGAGGAGTGTATTCTGTGTGTGCTGCTCCCTGGGAGGCCAGCTCTCGCCTCTGCCCCATCCCTGGGAGCCCTGGCAGGCTCCTGCCCATGATGTGGGAGGGAGAGCAGGAGAGGTTTTCCAGGAGGCAGGCAAGTGCCTGGCTCAGCCCTCAGTTGCTGAGTCTCTCAAGGTGTTCTCCCTCTACAGCTCATTTCGCAGGATGAGGCTGACCGGCGAGGAAAGGTCTATGACAAGTACATGTCCAGCTTCCTCTTCAACCTCAACAATGGTAACTCCCTGGGGCTGCCAGGGGTGGAGAGGCCAGGGCTGCTGACCAGGCAGGCAGGCTCACCCTGTGTCTCGTGTGGGTGACAGGCCTGGCCTTACACCACAGGTTTGTTTTTTTTAAAATAGATTTTGTTGTCGATGCCACCCGCAAAGGAAATAAAATCCGCTTTGCCAACCACTCGGTGAACCCCAATTGCTATGCCAAAGGTGAGATCCCCTACCCAGCCAGACCAGGCAGGACATAGTGCTGTGAGAGCTCCGGCCCATGCTGGGGCTGCACGTCTCTGATACCATCTGGTTGCAGTTGTGATGGTGAATGGAGACCACCGGATTGGCATCTTCGCCAAGAGAGCCATCCAGGCAGGAGAGGAGCTCTTCTTTGACTACAGGTACCTTGAGCAGTGGGGACTGGGCTGCAGGGGTGACCCTGCCTTGTGTGCAGGTTTGTGGGGAGATGGGAGGTCATTACTGCAGCTATGACTTCCTGTCCTTTAGGTACAGCCAGGCAGATGCCCTGAAGTACGTCGGCATAGAGAGGGAGACAGACATCATCTAGGCTCCGGGACGGTCCCGGCACACCTTGCTGCTGCACCTTGTAAGCAATGCCATGTTTGCTTCATGCTGACATGACTGCTGCTGTGTGTGTCACAAGCGCTACTTTCCATCCAGACACCCAGAGAGACTTGGGGCAGGAGGGTGAGTGGTCCCTGGGCCCCAGCTGCTGTCCCAGGGTGGTTTCCCCTCTGCCCCAGCTGTCTGGAGTACAGGGACCACCCGGCCATGGCTGGAGTGGCACCAAGGGATGCCTGGGGATGGGAGAGCAGTACTATGCAACACTTTGAGTAGGGATGCCACTGAGCTGGGTAGAAACAATGTTTAAGTCACTGCCTGCGGTGACCCTGAGGAGCCTTCTTGAAAGCCTGCCTTGGGCTTTGTGACCCCTCTGGCCCTGGGGATAAAGGGGAAATATTTTCAGACAGGGTGAGATTTGGCCTTAGCACTCAGTGCAAAAAGGAAAGAAAAAAGCACTTTAATCCTCAACTGGCCCTGTATTTTGTGCCAGGGGTGGAGGGACTGCAGGCATCCTAGGTATCCTGCGTCCATCAGCACCTTCGTAGGGACATCTCTCTGGGCCTGGGACAGGGCAGGTTGATGGGGCCTGGGGTGACCTGAAGGTTGGGGCTGTCCCGTGACAGCCACATATGCTGCCAGCTATCTGCCCAGCCTGGTGCTGGGTGCTGAGCCATGCTCTGCCCAATGTCCAGGCTGGGTTCCCAGGATGGTGCAGGGAGCCGGGCCAAGCCCTGGCCTGGCACTGAGAGGGCTGGGGCCCTGCAGCCCCCTCGCAGATGTGTGATCCATGAACACAGAGAGGTGCTGGGTCTGCCTAGGAGCCAAGTCCTCCTTGGCCCAGCCCTCGCCATGCCTTCCCAGACCCCTGCCCTGGCAGGCTGGGCTGTCTGTCCATCCTTCCCATTGTCCATGATGCCCTCCTGGAGCATGGAGGTGTTTGGGTTTGTCTGGAGCAGTGCTTGTATCCCAGCACCTGCCTGAGCCCCTGTCCCTGCCACCTCCGTCCACCCGGCTCTCCCCAACCCTGCTCTTGGCTCAGCATCTTCTGCCACTTTGGCCATAGCTGCACTATGCCAGGCTTTTGTCTGTGGTTTGTTGACGGTGAATAATGGTAATAATAATGCACTTTAAATAACGTGGCTTGTAGCCTTTGTCATAATAAAGTGGTAGCAAAGACCCTCCACTGCTTGCTGGTCTCTGTTACCTTGGGAGCAGCTGGCAGCAGCCTGTCCCCTGCCTATCCCCTGCCTGCTGGGCTCAGCCCAGCCAGCCCTGCCATGGCTCCCTGGAGCATAGGGGGAATTGTGAGCACCCTGATGCCACCAGCTGCCTGAATCACACCAGCTCATGGTGGGGAGGGGGCAGAGGTGTGTGGTGGGGAAAGCAGAACATGATGTGTGTTTGCAGCAGAGGCTGAGCTGCCTCTAGCCCTGGCTCGCTACATCCTGCATCTGGGAACAGGAATTGCCATTGTTGGTGTGATCCCTCCCATGGTGCAGGCTGAGCCAGGGTGGGCAGAGAGGATCTGCCTGCGCTGCAAGGCTGGGGAGTGCCAAACACCTTCATTCTACCTTTATTTGATTATCTTCACATCTCATTCAACAGAACAGGATTTTTAAAAATAAAGTGCCCAGTGGAGCCAGGCCTTTGGGTAGATAAATGCATTTCTGTAACATCATCTTACCACCAACACAGCGAGTGAACAGGAGCTTTCCCTGGGCTGGAGGACCGGCACTTCATACAGAGAAGTAGCAAACTACAGACCACGCACCACGACACACGGAACGTCATGCCCGTGAGAACTTCCATTTGGTTTTTTATACAAACCGATAGAATAAAAAAACCAGAGTGTAGTAGAATATCCAGCAACAAAAATGGTAGAAAGGATCTGTACCTGATCTTATGAAAGCAGCATCTCAGCAAGGTGTGGTGGCAGCATGCGCGGCGCCAGCGTGGGGTATTGCTCGACACCCCGGCTGTGCGGGGCAAGTGCTCGTGGCTGTGCGTGGCGCTGGCAAAGCGAGCGAAGCAGCAGGTCATCTACGTGGGCAGCGCTAACAGGTGGCAGCAGCCAGGTCCCCCCAGCCAGAGGGAGGGTGGGGGCCGGGCCCAGGGCTCCCCACCGGAGGACAGCAAGATTTGGCAGCTGTGGAGGCCGCGGCCTCCCTCCGGCGTGGGGGCTGCTGGCATGCCCGGGGTAAGTGGGGCTGGGGCTCGGTGGGTTGCGGCCGCACTCTGGGGCTGGTTGGTGGTGGCCACGAGGAGCAGGTGGCGGTCAGTGCAGTCCGGTCCATCCAGAGGCGGGTGTTGGCAGTTCAGGTGTGCTTGGCCCTTTGGTCCTGCAACACTCACTCATCCCCAGGCAGGTCCTGGGGCTGTGAGCCCGGCCACGCTATTCCCCTCTCGCCTCCTCCAGGATCTGGGGCAGGTTTGGGTCCTTGCGTGCTGACTGTGGTTTGGTAGCGCTGCCATAGTCCTGAATGGCCTTGGGCTCATTGGTGTGGTAGGAGCCCTTGTAGCGGTGGTGGTAGAAGTACAGCAGCACCAGCAGGCCTGCCAGCAGCAGGAGCAGGAAGATCACAACTGTGGGAGAGAGGCAATAGTGAGGGGCTGGGGACAGGATGCAGGGCCAGGGCAGAATGTGGGAAACTAATCAGGGGCTTCACTTACACCCAATGATGATTCCAATCCAGCCGTCGTCATGCACATGGGGGAACTCTGCAGAGACAGAGTGGGCAGCTGAGACTGGGCTGCAGTGGGTCTTGTGCTGAAGCTTCCCCTCTGCAGGTGGAGCTTGCCCAGGGTTCTGTCCCCTCCACGGTCCCACCACGGCACCTACCTATGGCCATGTACCAGGGGTCCATCTCAGGAGGAATGAGGATGGTTGTAAGGGGGAGCATTGAGGCACAGCTTGATTCGACCAGCTCCCCCCGGATGCTGTAGGGCCTCAGGGCACTGGTGGGATGGAAGATGGCTTTGAGAGGCACGAGAGTGTTGAACTTCACCCCTGAGAGGCAGCCTGAGAAGCCAGGTGTGTTGTAGCGCTGGATCTCGGGGTCGATCACACCAGTCTCTGTGGGTACACAGAAGGAGATGGTCCATCCCCCTTGGAGAGGAAGGGCCATCCTGGGCAGAGGAGACCCTGGAGACCCCAGAATGTGAAGGGGGTAGGCAAAGGCAGGACTCAGCTCACCCATCACACGCCCCAGGTAGAGGTTTTTAGGTGAGTCCAGCTTGCTGTCTACAAACAGGGAGAACTGTTGCTCCATGACGGGGAGATAGTCCACCTGGGAGTCAGGTGCACAACATCAGGGCCCCTGGAGCCACCCCACCCATGCCCCTCCCAGCCTGAGTCACAGCCCCAAAGCCTCCAGGCACCTTGAGGAGGGTGCCCTGGCCCATACCTGGGTATACAATGTACGGTGCAGGCGGGTGATGTTGACACGGTGGGGCCTCCCATCTGTCACTGGCTTGGTGGTGAGAGCAAAGACGTAGGGGCTGGTGCCCAGCTGGTAGCGCAGCTGCAGACTCCCTGCGGCAGTGGGGACCATCATCAGGGCCAGGGCTCTCAGTGGGTGCATCCAGCCCATCTATAGGGTTGGGGAGTAGCATCCACAGAGAGGAGGGTCCCATGCAGACCCAGAACTTTCGGGGGTCCCCACAGGCTCTGAGTCAGCCCCAGAGCAAGCAGCCCTGCCCTCACCATCATCCTTGATGAGCACAGCCATATAGTCTTTGACGAAGGTGCTGACGTAGAGCAGCACGGCGGGTGCTGAGGTGGTGCTGAAGCTGAAGCTGACCTCCTCACTGGTGAGGTTGTACCCCGGCAGGGGCTGCCAGGGGCTGCTGACGATACTGGCGAACTCGCGGGCAGCATACAATGACATGGGCAGGATGTTGTACCGCACCCAGGTGCCCTCCTCAAAGTATCCACCGATGTCTGCGGGGGAGAGCAGAGCGTGAAGGGAGTGCCGGCTTCTCAGCCCCTCCCGCCTGGAGAGCAAAGCCGCTCAGCTCACCATGGTTGCAGAAGGGCCCAGTGAAGGCGGAGACGCTGCAATTGCAGCTGTAGTGGCTGTAGTGCTCAACGCAGAGCCCGCTGTTCTGGCAGGGCACCGGTGGGTCCTGGCAGTAGCCAGTACAGTTGACTCGCACACCCTCTGTCTCATTGGCCTTGCCCTCCAGGTTGAGCGTCACCCCATTCATCCGCAGCGCCCGCAGGCACCCCAGGAATGGGCGCATTTTGTGCTCTGCCGCGCCTGCAACAGGGCTGAGACTCAGTGCCCTGTGGCACCTGGGGACCTGGGGCTGCAGGGCCATGGCTGGGGGCTCTCACCAACATAGAGGGGCCTGTCAAAGTCCAGGTGGACAAAGCTCTGGGGGGGGGCTGGCCGCACCACCCAGGGCAGCTTGTCCACCCGCAGCCGTGCCAGCTTGACGTTGAGCTCAGCCTTCACCTGGTGCCACTCATCGTCGTTCCAAGGCACCACTGACCGCACCGTCAGGTTCTCGTCCCCGTTCCCAATGTCATAGATAAACACCACGTCCCTGGTGGCTGCAAGGACAAGGTGTTGGGAAAAGCCCACAGCCCTACAGCCCCCACCAGCCCTGCACCCCCTGCCCCCCCTACTGTTGAGCTCAATGCGGATGTAGTTTCGGGAGCCAGGGTTCTCCAGGAAGACTCCAGACAGGGCAGTAGTCTTGAAGTAGAAGGAGATGTCAAGGCTGTGGTTGGCCTGGAAGGTGGGGAAGAGCAGGGCTGCTCCCCTGTTGAAGGAGACAGTGTTCCAGGTGTTGCCTGTGGGGAGCAGGAGGGGCAGTGAGGGAGGGTAAGGAACCCTTCATGGGTGTGGGACCTCAGAGATGTGGGATCCCTGTGGGTGTAGGCACTCTGCACGCAGGGGACCCTTCATGGGGCTGGTCACTCACGGTCTCCGTAACATCGCAGGGGCCCCAGCAGGAACTGGGCTTCAGAGCCAGAGCGGTTGGTGTCTCCAACCACAACCTGGGTGACAGGCAAGTGGTCCACGAAGGTCAGCAGACCTTTGTCTGTCCTCCTACAAATGGTGCATGTATCAGAGGGGCCATGAGGGACTTCTGGCTCTTTGCCAGCCTTCACCCCTGTTTACTCCCATGTGAACACCCCAGAGTCTCTGCTCCCCATGCCTGCAGCCACCACCTCTCAGCCCCTGTCCCACAGCCCCCACCACTCACCACAGTGCATGGTCGGCGTCGCAGTTGCAGAAGTACTGGGGGTCAGCGCAGTTCTTGTCCAGCCCGCAGGCGCAGCGCTGGATTCCCGGCCGTGAGCCCCCCCAGTAATAGTGCCGCTCGTCATTCCGGCCCATCCAGAAGCTGAAGGGCAGCCCAGCTGCAGGCACAAGGGAGAGTGAAGACACAGTCCTACAGCATGGCCCTACAGTGCAGCCCTGTGGCACAGCCCCAGTCCCCCCAGAACTCACAGGGAGTGTTGAGAAGGCGGGAGTTGTAGCAGTGGAGCTCGATGCGCTGCTCGCAGTACTCAGAGGCATTGGCCAGTGCCGAGACCTCAGCCCAGGAGGCATTCCAGTACTCCACTGGCCCCAGGTAGGGCTGGTCCACGCTGGAGCCCGTCACACGCGTGGCATAGTGGCGGTTGTGCCGGATGATGGTCCATGCTCGGTCCTCTGCAGTGACAGGGGAGTTTTTCGGACTGGACCCTCAGGACACCTCCACTCCCTCTGTCCTGCTCCAGACTTGATACACAGGCAGGGCTGGCCCCTAGGGGCACCGGACAGTGGGACTCTGCCTTCCTGCTGCCCCCACCTCGTATGTCACAGTACACTGTGAAGGGCTTGAGTGGCCCGCTGCCATCCGGGTCAATGGTGTAGTTGCCCGAGGTTTTCCCACTGACTCGGTAAGCATCACATGATTCCTTGTAAAGGGCTGAAAGAGAAGAATGGGGTGGGAGTCAGTTGGAGGGGGGCACCAGGCAGAGGGAGGGGCCACACGTGCCCATATTGTCCCTGGCCCGCAAGTCTCCAGGCTCACATTTGTGACAGGTCTCCCCCTTGTACCCTGTCAGGTCACAGATGCACATGAAGTCATCCCAGGACTGGATGCAGCGGCTGTCGTGCTCACACAAGTTGGGGGTGCACCTGAGGGTGCAGAATGCTCCTGTCCCAGTACCAGCACAGCCCCCCAGTGCCCCTCACTCCCAGGCAGCACCCCTGTCCCAGTTAATACCTGTCCGTGATGCCACAGACATTGAAGAACACGTTGTGGTACTGTGCCATTCGGTACTGTGCCAGCAGCTCCACATCCACAGGCTGCATGTCCACATTCAGCATCTGTAGGCAGCCATGGAAGGCTGTCTGGTTTGACCTACAGCCAGTGATTGAGGCTGGCTTGGGGCAGCCTGCAAGACAGAGTGAAGTGAGCAGACCCCAGGCACCCATTGCCCTGGCCCTCACCCCACTGCCCACCTCCAAAGAAGTACTGGCTGCCAGTACGGAGCTGGAATGGGTGTGCCACCCGAAACTCAGCTCCATCATCATCATCAATGGTCACAACAGCTGAGCCATCTCGTGCCACCAGGTGCACCGAGTGCCAGAAGCCATCATTCAGGCGATGCCCTGTAAGGAGAGGAGGCTGTGTGGCGAGGGCTCTGCTGCCAGACTGGCCCCTCTTGCTGCGCTGGCTCCCCAGCCCACCTGCAGCAAACTCCAGCTTCTTCTTGCCAGGCTGGGCGATGGAGACGTTGACCTGTCCCTCACTCAGGACCATCTCGAGGGAGCCCAGGTTGTCAGAGAAGCTGGTGTAGAGCAGAAGCCCAGCAGTGTCCCAGGAGCGGAAGCGGAAGCTGACAGCCAGGCGGTTCCTCCGTGGGATCCCTGGCACCCGCACATAGTTCTGGATGCCAGCGAAGGTGATGGGAGTGGTCAGCTGGTCCTGGCACCAGTGGCCCACGCTGCCCTGGGGGCAACCATGGGAAGAGGTGAGGAAGGGGATGTTTCCACAGCAGGGAGGCCCCCCCATCCCCACAGTCCTGGCTAAAGTCATGCCCAATCGATCCCCACGCCTGGTAGAGCCTGGCGGGTGCCCTGGGCCAGGGATAACCTTGCACGGTCAATGCGGTGCCGCTTGGCTGAGCACAGCCACTGCCCGGCCCCGCGTCACCCCAAAGCGAGCAGGGAGCCTGGCCCCAGGGAAGGGGTCACCCCACAGCAGGGCTAAGGACTTCCAGGAAAGGGGTCCCTCCACAGCAGGGACAGGACCCCCAGAGAAGGGGCCATCCCCTGGGCTGGACCTCGAAGCGGATGTTTGGTCTCCGGTGCCGGGCCAGCTCAGCGATGTTGACCCCATTGAAGATGATGTTCTCCACGCAGCCTCGGAAGTTTTGCCGGTAGGTGAGGTGTTGCTTGTCTTGGTCAATCACCCCTCCAAAGAAGATCTGGGAGGCAGAAAGAAAGAGTCAGTCCCACTCTGCAGGGACACCACAAGTCAGCATCCTGGCAGCCCCCTGCCTGCTGCAACCACCTCAGTTTCAAGGTCGAGCTGGTCAAAGGTGCCATGGCAGCGGAAGCGCTTGACCTCCCCGTCCAATGTCAGGTTGACATAGCGGCCAAGACGCTCAATGTGCAGTGAATGCCAGTGCTGGTCATCCAGGAGGCTGCCCACCGCTACTGTTGTGTGGCCCTCACTGGCGTGCAGTGGGCTGCTGCCTGGGGAGGGGCAATGTCAGCCGACAGTCCCCTGTTCCCATGCCCCCCGCCCTCTAGCCCTGGCTCACCTAAGCTGATGTGCAGGAGGAGCTGGGCCTGTTTGAGTTCCACTGTGATGTAGTCACCCTGTGAGCCCTCCCCATGCATCAGCACCCCATCCTGCTCCAATGTCTTGAAGTTGAAGGAGATGTCATCCTCAAAGGTGCTGATCCTCTTGGCCCGGAAACGGTAGGAGATGGCGTCATCCCCATCAAAATAGAGCACGTGGGACCCTGGAAAGAGCAGAGCAGCTCCAGCCATGTCACTGCCCACAGCAGCAGGGGCACTGGCATGGGGAACACTCCCTTCTGCTGTGGTCTATGCCATGGCTGCAGACCACTTGGACACAATCTCCTCTGAGCACATGTGCCAGAGCCAGGGTCCTGCTGCTCAAGGCTGCTGGAGCCCCAGCCAGGTACTCACGGTAGGGGCAGCCATAGAGGCCCAGGCGCAGCCCGATCTTCCCACGGGGGTTCCATGCCACCGGGATGATGCGGATGTAGCGTGCGAGGATGGGGTAGTGCAGGTCGTGCCGCACCACCCCACTCTCATTCACATTCCCAAAGAATGTCTGGGGATCAAGGGTCACTGTTAATACCCTGCTCCAGGCCAGGGGTCTCTGCTCCCCTCACAGTATCCCCTTCCACAGGTACCACCAGACTCCACCCTACCCAGTTGCTGCCCTGCTGGAAGAAGGGTTTCCAGCTGGTGGGGTGGTCTCCATAAAGTACGATGTAGCGGGTCAGCCAGTCATAGGTGTTGAAGGTTCCCTGAGTGGCCACTGCGTTGATCCGGTGCTTTTGCATCAGGTCAATCTGGAGCCAGGGCTGCTTGTCCCGGGGGTCGGGGGACCAGCCGCTGGTGCCTGCAGGGGGAGGTGCTCAGCCAGCCCCACAGCCCGGCCCCCAGCGGCTCCCAGCTGAGCGGGGGCTGCTTGCTCGCTCCCACTGCAGCACCTGACTAGACTCCTCAGCCCCGCGTGGGGTAAGACCTTGCCGAGGACACCCCCTGCCCGCGTGCCCAGCCCCACCTGCGCCCTGAATCCCGCAGGGGAACTCACTGTGCAGCCGGGCGAAGCTGGCCGAGTAGAAGATGTTATATCTGGAGGAGGCACCGATGGAGTAGGAGTAAAGGGGAGCAACCAGCTCATCGTAACAGGGTCCTGTGGGGAGAATGGGACTGAGAGCGGGCTCGGCGCACTGAACTGGGCAGTGTCCTTGTGGAAGCCCTCCTGGCCCCGCCCTGCAGACCATTTGGGCTCCGGAAACTCTGGGGGCTCTGGGGACCAGGCGGCCCTCTCGGGCCGGCGGCGCGGCCAGGCCCGCTCTGCTCTCCCCTCCCACTGCAGCGGAGCTGACACACCTCTGCGGGCCCTGGCGCCCGCACCAGCCGCCTCTGCACTGACGTGGGCAACAGGACCCCCCACCCCGCCCCGCCGGGGCACGATCCCGCGTGGGATCCCGGGGGATCCCGTGCAAACCCCCGCGGCACTGGCAAAAGAAGCTCCGGCGAGGTCGGGGTCTCGAACCCCTAGCAGGCTCCTCCCAGCCGTCTCGGACGGATCCCGGAGAGTTCAGGAGCAACCCCAGCTCTCACTGCAAGGCCCGTGCTGCATCACCGCCCGATTACCGACCCTCAACTCTACTGCTCCCCATCCCACCGCCCCCCGCCTCCATCTCCCTTCTCCCAGGCCCTGGGGAAAGGGCCCAAGGGTCCCGGCTCAAGGGGCTACAGTGAGCTGCCCGGTGGGGTCAGGACCTCACCGATCCCCGTGCCTGAGCATCTGCCCCCAGCCCACGGTCCCGGTCCCGCCCCGGTGCAGCCCCACGGCGGGGCCCACCCTGCGGGCAACGGCGCTGGCGAAGGTGTTGGCGGACCCCGGCCGGTCCCGCAGGGCGGCCCCGCTCGCCTCGGCACCCTCTGGCATCCC
>JAOXXN010000311.1:1743798-1772129 GCA_026770055.1 Myrmophylax atrothorax
GGGGACAGTTCCCCAGGGCCACGGCGGTCGCTTCTCCGCCCGCTCGGTGTGCCCGGGCAGGGCGGACCTGGCACCGTGACGGCTTCGCACCCCTGGGGCAAACCGGGCCGCGGCGGTTCCGAAGCAGCCGCCAGCCCGGGGCTTCCCGGCACCGATCGGGACGCGGCTCCGCCCGGCCGGGGGCGCTGCGAGACCGGGTAGGGGGAACGCCCGGGAGGGAACCGCTCCGGGACCTCGGGCTGCTGCGGGGCGGCCCCGGGCACGGGCAGGGCTGCTCTGCGGCCCCGGAGCCATGGAAACGGGCAGGAATACTGTGATTGCATTCGGGAGTGGTGCAAGAGCGCAGGGGAGCGGGTGAAGGAGCAGAGCAAGCATCCCCCGGGACCGCTGGTACCCACAGCGGTGGGAGAGCATCCTCCCGGACGGCGGGGAGCCCGTGCAGGGCGGCTCCTCGGCCTCCCGGGGACATCAGGAAACGTGAAACGCACCGACTGCAGCAACACAATCGCCGAACACCCGCAGAGCCCGCCCTTCCGCTGCTCCCGCACATGTGGCAAAAGTCCTGCGTCAGGAAGGGCCTGAATAAACACGGCCCTGGCGGGGCATCCCTGCGGGGCAGGGGCCGGGAGCAGGCACAGCCCCGGGCACGCACACCGTGCTGCCCCCCTCCCCATCAACAGCACCCACAATAACCCAGGTTAATCAAGCCGAAGCTTTTCCTCCTGCAGAAATCCTCCCTCTACCCAGTGATGGGGTTTATCGGGTTGGGCAGGAGGCTCCAGGACAAACGGCCTCGACCCGACCTTCAGGATGTCACTGGAGCTTGATAAGAACAGAGACTGCAGCCCAGGCAGGGTCACACTGGTCCCACTACACAAACCAGCCCTGCCCTCCCCTATGGTTCTGGCCATGGAGGTAACAAGGATCCCAAACAGGAATGCCAAAGGTCCCAGCTGCCCCCAGTAGCTTTCAGGGCTCTGCCCAGTGTCAGCCAGGCACGAGGGGCTGCCCGGGAGCCCCCTCAGTGAGTGCAGGGGAAGAAGAAAAGAGACCACAGCACCTGGGCAGTTCATTTAATTTCTACAGTGACTGTCAGTGTTTCACCCGGGCAGCAGGACACACCAGGACTTGTGCCACTGCTCCATCTGCAGCCACGCTTTGACTTCACCCTTCATTCTCCGAACACCTCTGTAAACACACACCAGTGAGCACCCAGGGGCAGCACGAGGGTCCCTGTGCCCCGAACACATTGCAGTGTGCAGTACACACACCTTTCTCACCTAATTTTAGGCAGCCCAACACTTGAGGCATTTCCTCCTCGCTTCCAGGTTAATGATTCTCATTTTTGTTCTAATCTGTTCATATACACGATGGTCACACAGCACTAACACACATCCCACTGCTGCTACAGCTACATCAAGTTGAGGAGGGCAAGAAATTACTGATAGCTCAGACAGAAGAGAAAGCAACAGCTGCTGCAGGGACACACCATTGAGACTCCCCTGCCTGGGGGCTGTTTTGGCAAGACTGGGCCTCTACTCTCCCTTAAAGGGCTCGTCAGACCCTGAGTGCACAGGGCAATGTAAGCCACTGGTCCCTCCACCTGTGCAAAAGCGGCCTTCGCCAATGCCAAGTCCGTACAGGCACTACCCAGTGTGCCTCAAGGGCTGTGCAACCTTTAAACCAGAATCCCCAGAATTCCCACTGCCAGTGGCAGTACTTGTGGTGATCGATGACAGTCTGCACCACAGCTCACCCCTCTCCATCCAGCCCCAGGCCACAGCCAGGCAGCCAAGCCCCAGCACTTGAGCCCCCTCCCCACCAGAGCCTCCAGCAACAAGAGGGAGCAGCCCTTGCTCTTCCTGAGCTAAGGTCGTTGGGCCTTTTCTCCATGTGCTGGTTTGTCCCCTCAGCACATCTACATTTCTTTTCTGCCCTGATCAGCTGCAAGGGAATGCACAACACAAGGAGCACACAACTGCACACCAAACAGACATATCATGCACTTGGTATCTTAAGAGTAAACGTAAGGAACAAAGTTTCTGTGATCCAGTGTCACTCGTTACCCCAGAACATCAAAGCTCTTGGCTTTGGGACGCCATGGTAACACTTGAGAGTGCTGCAATAAGTTATTGTCACTATGGGAGGGTTACACACAACTCAGACACGCAGGGAGGGGGGGTCAGTCACACACACAGGATGTTTAACACTGCTGGAGTGGAGGGGGCGCTCAGTCGTCGAACCTTCCCTCACGGATGATGTCAAAGGAGAAAGGGAGAAACTTGAACCCAGTACCAGTGTAGAACTTGTTCTGGAACTCGATCCTGCAAGAGAGGGAAGAGCAATCACTCATTAAAAAGGAAGCTCTCAATAGGAGCAATTAGCAAGAATGCTGTTAAAACAAAGTATGATTACTGACTATAAAGCTTTAAAGAGAAAAAGAGGTATTATAACATAATGTACCTTTTGCGACAAACCTCCCACCTGTGCGTGATGTTTCTGTGCAGGGCAGAGAACTGTCCAGGGACTTCAATCCCACCCCCAGGGGCAATAAAAGCACAAGAGAACCAGGAAGCCCACCCTGACTGTGGTCTCCCGGGAAGCACAGGGAGCACAGAGCATTTTCCACACCAGCTCATTGCTGAAGTTCCCTTTTTTGTTAGCACAAGGCTGGTCCACGTGACGCTGAGCTCAGCCTGCCCCTCCAGCCGTGCTGGCACATTTGGTGCATCCCCCACCGGCCCTTGTGCTGTGCTGGGATGTGCCTGCTGGCTCCAGCCCAGCGTCAGCACAGCCCCATTTGCTGCTGTCCCTAATGAACTCGGGTAAAAAAGGAATTATTCTAGAGAACTGCCCAATGGTCAGCGACAGCCAAATAGGGACAGGAAAACTAATCCCCTGATTCCCAGAAAAAACAAGCTCGGGCTTCACAGACACTTTATGTTGCACGATCAACTGGAAAACAAAGTCTGCAGGCAGTAAGTGACAGCAAACCAGGGAGCATTTAACACAGTTTGGGAGAAGGATTTTTATACAGCAAAAAAAAAGACAAACTTGAATTATTTTTCCCCATAGCAAACACCAGAGCTGCTGGATTAATCTAGGAAAAAGTGATTTTTGCTAGAGCCCAGGAGAGAAATGCTCAGAAAAACCAGCTTTATCTTGTATCTGCTGCTGCCTTGCAAGCCAAGGGATCCCCAGGATGAGCAGGATTTTCCATATGGGAGGAAGAGCTCCTTGCCAACATGCTCTAGTTTTTCAGGAACCCTGATAATCTCTGTAAGCATCCTGTGACTAAATAACTGTTCTGTAAGCAAAGGGAAATGAGAGGCACAGTGTTGGGAATCTGAGTCACCCAAACCCACTGTAACTGAAATTTCAACCCTGATGATTCACTATTCCAGCTGGCCCTGACATCCAAACACCCTCTTTGGACTCCCCATTACAACTGGCCACAACTGGTGGCCTGATGCTGGAGGAGAGGCTGCTCTAAGGTTAGAGAACTAGTATTTAACCAAATAATCACGGCAGAAACAGTCCGTGGGGTTTTCTGCGGTTGTCCAGAAACATTCAGAAGCTGGCACGAAGCACTACTGTGTTCCCAGGCTCACTGCCTGTTATGTGTCCTGCTTTATTGCTAAACTCTTCATGTGTCTTCCATCAGTGACCAAGGCCTGCAGAGGATTTACAGACAGTGAGCACTGTCAGCAAACAGATCAGAACTCTCTGGCAGTAGTGCTACAGCAAACCCGCTCTGCAGCTTTTTGCCCTGATAATTAGTGTCAAGTGTGTGTTGGACTGTGTTTCTGTGGATTTTCCAAACCCACAGAGTCAGGGCACCCACACTGCAAAACCAGGCAGCTCCAGTCCCATGAGCAGGAGCAGCTGCAGAGGCAGCTGTGAACAGGAACCCCAACTGCCTCCTGGTACCACTGCAAATTCCCACTTGGTGTTTGTGCTCCTAAAGGCAGGTGCCAGAGCCTGGGGTCAGGCGTGACCCAGGCACACCTGGCAGGGGGTGACCTGCAGCAGAACTGACAGTCAGAACCCACTGAGGTGTCTGTGCAGAGACTGTTGCAGTTACTCCTTCCCAAAAAGAACAGTGGTTCCATCTCTGGACCGTGGGATATTCCATCCTGCCTGACAGGAGGCTGTGGCTGCCCCTCGGAGCAGCAGCTCCTGCGGCTGCACTGCAGGCGAGTGCTGGCTCATGACCTTTACAAAGGAAAATCAAATCCTGGCAGGTGGATGGAGAGCTGGACTCCACCACTCCCACTTGCTGGATTGAGAGCAGGATGCAGCTCCAACACACCCACACCTCTTGGGAAGCAGCACTCTGAATCCAGTTACAAACTTCTCCTTTTGGACACAGTCTGTGGTTGGCTCACATTAGAAGAGCTGACTCGCTTAAAAAGGGGGAAGCTGCTTTAATCTGAACATTCATGTCAAATTGCATCACTGAAAAGCAAATGGAAAGGTAAAATATTTCAGGAGAGTTACAGTAAAAGGAGCTGACAGCCTGAGAGCTCAGACAGGCACGAAGCTGCAGCAGAGCCCCGATGCACACACAGCACTCTGGGTGCTGCCTCCACCCCAGAAAGCTCCAGAAGGCACAGCCTGCTCAACCAATGCACACTGTAAAAGCACAAAGTAAACCTCCTTCATCTGGGGCTGCCAGGCACAGGCATCCCCTCACTGGTAAAACACATGCTCAATTTCTCCTCTTTTCCAGGAAGGCTGAACCACCCACACCCCAAATTCCTGACAGGTGACTGTTCTCCCACAGCCAGAAAAGCCCATTTGCTCCTCCCAGGACAGCTGTATTTGACCCTCACTGCCCTTTCCTCCTCCTAAAATGGGAACACCTGCCATTGGAACACCCTGTTTTGAGTTCAGGAGCAGAAAGGAATGTGAACAGTGTGTTCTTTGGAACAACTGCAGGTGCCTCCCTGTGATAACCAACACAGCAAGCCCAGAATCATTTCAGCAGAATACTTGCAGGCTGAAATAGAGCCTTAAACTTGCTTTTCAGGCTCTGAGCCTGGTTCCCTCAGAGCCTGCACATGAAAGGTTTGCAAGTTTGAAACACACATTTGGGGAAAACAGAACTTTGTTAAGTGACGCAGTTCCACAGCCAGGCCATGCCCTGTACTGCTCTGCGTGGCTGGAGTGATGTGTGTGCCCACTGCTGCTGCACCTGGTTTCCCTGTTCCACAGTTCACTGACTTACGCTCTTCTCTTGACACATTAACAGATGATTTTTAATGTCCCTTTAGGGACAGCCTGGCAATGGGAGCAGCCACCTCTTGGCTGAATCACAACCTCCAGCTCACACCTGTTCCAGGTATCTGTGAGCCCTATCCATAGGTGCAGGTTGTGGTTATTAACACAAAGACAGGTACCTCCCCAAAAACGTGCTTTCTGCTCCGAGCCCATCCCTGTGAGTGCAAAAGGAACTATGGAGCCTGCCCAGAGCAGCTGCTCAGAGCCATTCCCCAGCTGCTGCTCAGAAACAGCCATGCAGCTCTGCAGCCCAGACTCTGGAAATGCTCTAATCCACAAGGAATTGCAAAGCAAACCCACCACATCTGGAGTTACAGTACTGCTGCTCTCTGCTCCCCTTGGACTGCTCTCAGTGCCCGGCAGGGTCCGCAGGGCTCCTGCTGTGGCTGCTGCGATGGCCCCACACCGTGACAGCAGGGACAGGGTGAGGGACCTCTGTCCAGTCAGCAAGGAGCTCTCCAGTGACTGCTAGGGAGGGTTCAGGCTGGATGCCAGGAAAAACAGAGGCACCATCCAGCAGCCATTTCCAGCAGTGCCCCCCTGCTCCCTCAGCACAAGATGGCTTCGCCTCGGGATCCTGGGATGAGCTTGGCTGACTCAGCTACAGAGACACACACAGGTAGGCCAGAACTGCCCAGCCTGCACCTCCAAGCTGCCAGGACACCCTCACCTGCAGCCCCAGGCAGCCAGGACACTCCAGACTGCACCCAGCAGCTGCCAATGGAGAGGGCAAAAAGCCTAAGTATTCCTTCCACACAAGCAGCAAAAAAGGGCAAAAAGGCTGATTTTTTTTTAAAGGCCCTGACATCATCTTGCACTTACAGAACTACTTTCAGAGAGTGCTCCAAACCTTTTCTTCCCATTTAAGCGAGACAGAATATTCCTTCTGATCTGCATGGGACTTCCCTTTGCTCTTTTTAGCCCAAGAAAATGAGCAGCCTGAGGAGGGGGCAGCAGCCTGAACCCCACAGAGACACAGACTCTCCTACGCTTCAGGCTGAGCAAAACCCACTCCCCAGTTGCTCCTTTGATCCCACCAGTGCACTGACCAGGGAATCTGAAGTGGAACAATGCACGCTCTTAAACACAGATTAGAGAAAGCTCTTGAACACTTTCCATACTTGGGAGCAGAGTAATTCCTTCTGCTTTGCTGGCTGCATATACAGGAGCTTAGTGATCATGGGAAAGGGGCTGCAAAAGCATCTGCCAAAAGAAAAACCAGCTCACTGCCACCCCACAGCACCCTGAGGGCAGAAGGCAAAGCCACTCTTGTCCAAGGCAAGGTCTTATGATGATGAGTAATAAGAGCAAGAGAAGGAAACTGCAGTCAGTGGCTACTGCACATAAAGGACAACAAACACAGGAACCAGGAAAAAGACCAAGAGACAAAATAAGAAGGTCCTGCCGAAAGCCACAAGACATTCATCTGCCCAGATCTGCTCACAGCCTCCCCAGCCCCCAGTCCCAAAGCTCTGGTCTTTTAGTGCTTATTTTTAAGCAGAGCTGTTACTCTCACAACAATCAGGAGAGAAGTATTGCTCTACCAATAGGATTTAAATCTCTGACTCTTTTAAAGGCTTTCTGCCTTACAGAGGATGGTTTTTCTACACAGTCAAAGTGACATGAATTTTAATGCCATGAAGAGCTCTCCAAGTTTGTGGATGTCCCAGTAACTCACCAGTGCAAACGCAAAGCGTGGAGGAAGGCTGAGAGCCCCTCCATGACCAGCAGAATGGCCACTGTCAGAGTGGCAAAAGCAGCAAAGATGAAGAAGAGGCCGAGACCTCCCCCCAGGCTCCTCACGCTGAGGCCAACATGGATCACCATGGTCCAGAGCACCTCTGAGAGCTCTGCCGGGAGAAACGGGAGATGACTTGTGTCAGTGGGAACAAGGTGTTGCAAAGCAAAAACTAAAGTCAAGCAAACTTCCACCACAACGAGGTGGAACACTGAAGGGGCACAAGAGCTTTTGCAGCCAAGTGTGTCAGGACGTTGCCTCCAGCTGCCCCACAGGGCAGGACAGAGTCCCCGCCCAGCAGCTCTTTGCTTTATTTCATGTCTTTAGCTCCGTCCCTCCCGTTCAGCAGAGCTGTGTGAGCAGACCCTGTGTGGTGCTCGTTGCTCCCAGCCCACGCACACGAGAGGCCCCTTGCGTTCCTGCCTCCCACTTGCACGGGGTGGGCGGGCACAGAGATCCACCCCTCGGCCCGCCGAGGGACACTCACGTGCGTGGGCCAGGCTGAGGGCCCAGAGCCGCAGGTAGGATGCCGTGTTGGAGATGCAGCCCAGGCAGTACTCGATGGTGTGGATGGCCTGGTACACCACCGTGTCGCCGAAGTCAAACTGCAACAGGAGCACAGGGTGAGGGGAGCTGGGAGCCCAGGCTGGGCCAGCTGGGCAGGGACATGGGCAGGGACCCGCTGCTATCGCCAGGGACACCATGTGTGATGCTGCACACTGACACTGTCTGCTCCTGGTTTAGCATGTTCAGTTTTAGAAATGCAAAAGGAATCTTGCCCTGCCAGGTTTTGCAGAATGACAAATGCTGTGACTTGAGTATTGTTTTCACATTCTAGCACATGAAATTCGGATATTCCAGTTTAATCCACAGGGTTAGCCAGGAAAAGACTGTTCAGCAGAAAATGGTGTTGGTGTGCATTCCCCAGCAACCTGGAGGTGCCTCTACAGGAAGGAGACAGTGACTCCAAACCATACTGTGTGTGCCTTTGCTTAAGGAGTATTTTGCAAGACATGAACTAGGTCTTTTTGAAAGCAAAAATAATGCATTAAGCTATGCTGAAAAAGTCAAATGTGTGCACCATTCACTGGCAAAGTCTCTGTGTCTCGGTAATTTTCTGCAATAATAAAAGAAGAACTTACAAGGAGGTCTGCCATGTAGGGCAGTTTCTTACTTTGTAGCTTGGGAAAGCATTCCCTGCATTTTGGATTTAATCCATGCTTCAGAAACTGCTCAGATTTAAGTGAACATGATGTTTTAAATACATGCAGTGACTAATGCTCTAGGCATGAACACAAAGCTATTTATATTCTTATTTCTCCCCCAGTATATCCAAGGCAATAAATATTTCACACAATTCAGTTAAATTAGCTGTCAAAAGCCTCATTCCTTCTCCACAGAACGCAGGCTGTGAAGTTCTTCAGTTCCAGCTCCCGCACACTGCTCTGGGCAGCAGCTCTGGGAAGGTGGGAAATGTGAGATGTTTAAACAATGACTCTTCACTGACCAAATGCAACTGCCCAAGAGAGTGACAACTGTGCCAGGAGTGAGAGCACCGGGATTGCTATGGCACAGTCCTTGTGGCTTTGCACATTTTCCCCAGGTTCAGGGAAATGTGAGATACACCAGCACACACTCCCCACCCTGCACCCCATTCCACATGGGCCTGTGCACAGCAGAGCTCTGAGCAAACACCTGCCAGCACAATTTCCAGCAGCAGTGCCCTGGTCAAGCTGATCTGATTTCCTGGCATTTGTAAATTTTGTAATAAAACTGGTTACCTGATAGTGCTGAAATCTACACTCAATCCTGCATGGGTATTGCTAAACCCATTTTTTTAATACTTGTTACAAGTGCTTATGGATGAGCAGTTTCTCAGAATGGAGCTTCTCCTTTACACAAAGCCTCTGCCCAGATCAGTTGTTGAACTACACGAAACTGGACTGGTTGTGCTGCATTGGCTCACTGGGTCAACCAGTATCATCCATAACATGGCAGATAGTTTGGGGAAAAAAGCTCTGTGAACAGTTTACTGCAGCACAGAATTACCAAAGACACAACATGTGGCAAACGAGACTTCTCCAAATGCTCAAAAGTGAAAATTTTTCAGTTTCAGACCTCCAGCTGAGCAGCTTCCCAGGTAACTGGGAACAAACTGCAGACAGGGGTCAGACAGACAAGCTGTATAGATGAAGTAATTAAAAGTCTGTTAATGTATGTATGTATGAATTAAAAATGGCCCATAACATGTAAACAGCAAGATCTTTTGGAAAACAAGATGCTGTGACATAACGTGTTCAATTCAGCACATTTTACACCAATGGGAAATGGTCCAGGTACACATGAAGGCAAAGCTGCTGTGCTCTTACCACCTCGTCCTCTGTAGGCTTGAAAACATAAATTTACATTTAGTTCAGTGTCTCAATCACATTAATCACGAACACATTCAGCAATTCCCTCCTAAACACATCACGGAAAGCAGTAACACATCCCATGCACTACAGAGGCAGGATCTGCTGCAGTCGGTCAGAGGCATCACAAAACTCCCAAACTACGTGCAGTGACTGCTTTTCTCCTCTCCCAGAGGAAAGGGAAGTAATTAATATTACCCCTAGCAGTCAAAATTAATATATAAACAAGATTTCAGTACTGAGGAAATACAGCCCCCGGATTTCCACTGGCATGTGAGAAGCAGGTAACGTGTGGCTCCTGGGAGGGCTGTGCACCCCTGAGATGGTGGCTCTTTGTCAGCAGGACAAACAGAGCCACATCTCCCACGATACGCAAATTACGCTGATTTTTCTGGAGTCCTGGGAGCGCCCAAGAGACAGTCAGTGAGAAAACTGCTATGAAAACACTTCACTGGGAATGCTGCTGTTTAAACAGCCTGGAAATGAATCATGTCAGTCCCAGCGAGCTCATCCTGCTGCCGAGTGCAGTGCCCTGAGAGCGAGGATGCTCAGGTGCTTACCTCTTCCCCCTCCTCAGAATGGGTAGATAACTGGTCATGTTGAATGATCTCAGCATCCTCCTCCGTTGGGCCATTGCCCACCCGGATCCCACCAAAGTTGTGCGTGCCCTGACACATGCAGAAAAGAAAGAGCAAAGTGTTGTTTGGGTTTTAGTGCAAAAGTGCAGGTTTCTCATGACTTCATGTGCAGCAGCAGCTCACAGAAGAAAACAAAATATTAAGGCCCAGGTTAAGGTAGGTACAAGTCTATTTCCCAGGTCGGACAGGAAAGGTGCCGATTCCTGCTGGGGCTGGGGGGAAAAAAAAGTCTGTCTGAGTGAATCCTTGGTACATTTCTACAGGGTAACTGCAACCCTGAGGACAAAAAAAAGCACATCTCTCAGAGGACATTTGCTGGCACTGACATGCAAGAGCCCCATGTCCTGCCCAGCACTGCTGGCCAAGCACCGATACACCACTGCCAGGTACTGGAGCAGGTCACAGAGCAGAACACACTGACCCAAACACACACAGGCTTGCTCCCACCAGTCTCAGGCACACCAACACTGCACAGGAAACCAGACCTTCCCTGCTTGGAAACTCAAAAGTTGTGCAAGCAGCTCCTTTAGAGACATGTGTTCTGACATTCAGCATCTGACCCTCAGCTGCACCTCCAAGACTCCAGAAAAGAACAATCCACAGACTGAGCTGAGACACTGAAACCAGGAGGACTTCCCACCTGACCCCTGTGAGTCTGACCCCCAGAGAGGCAAACTCCAACACCACAAATAGAAATAAACCCTGTGCCCAGTTTCAACACTGTCCTGTGTCACCTGTGACATGGGATGTGACCAGGCTGACCCACCACACCCAGACTGCAGAAGTCCAGGGATGCCCATGCAGACCAAAGAGGCTGAAGGTCCTGTGACCTGGCACTTGCACAGACCTGCAGAACAGCTGCTCAGAGTTCTTTTACCTCATTTGTTCTTATAGGCCTGCTTTTATTTTAGGCTGAACTATGAATTTGCCCAAAATGCCAGATGTGAATTAAAGATTTTGTCAGGCCTCTAAAAACAAACTAGGTAGGTGTTTATGCTCTGAAAATAAAGATAAAATTAAAAGACACCCCCATATTTACAACCAAGGCAATGCTTTTATTAGGATTTTCAGCAGCTCTGAAACACCAAAAGTCACTGATGACTCATGTCAGTATTCTACTTATGTATTTCTAGCCTATGTGAACTTGCACTTGTCTTCAGCTTTTCCCTCGCACTTGACTCATATCCGTTCCCTGTAAACCAGCCAACCTAAACAAAGCTCCAGCAGCTCCACTTATTTACTTGGCCCTTCTAAGCACACCTCACACAAGACTTTCCCTTGCAGTTTCCCAACGGAGATGCATTTCATACGGTGGATGGATCATGCACAAAAGATCCATTTTCATGTCTGACATTTCCATGAGGAAATGAAAATGTCAGGAGAGAATCAGCTAAACTGTCCCTTCTGGCACCTCTGACACGTGGAGACTGTGACGTGCTTCACACAGTCAGTGAGATTCACGCTTCCTAGTCAGCCAGGCAGCATTCACAACTAAAACTGAGCTGAAATAGGCAGCACTGGGAACAGGACCAAGTTCTGGGGCCTGCCACAATCCTCACCAGAGAGCTCTGGCAGGAAAGGGCCGTCTCTAGGCTTAGACACATAAGTCCAGACAACCACCACTGACAGGCTTGTATGTGCACAAACATTTTGTAACAGTTTCAGGTCAAAGTGTGTACAGGATAGAGGTGTCACAAAACCATGGAGTTGCTGGAGGCCATGACATCACTGTGCGTTTGGAAACATGTAATGCAAACAGAAATGCTGCACTGAGAAGAATCCTAATCTATCTTAAACAAATGTGCAAGAAAAGGAAAAAAGGGGAACTTAACCTGGGGGAATGTGGTAGCAGGAATTCCTGTGCTGCTGTGCAGGTTGGATGCAGCAGCAATCCTGCAAGCAAGTGTCTCTGTTCACACACAACTATCCTCCTCCAGCCTGGGTGTTCATCCAGAATGTATCAATTTGGCTGAACTTTGCTCTTTCCAAGAGACAGTGTTTTTCACCCTAAAGGTGCACTTATCATTCCCTTATGAAATTCAGATACATTCCATGCTCCCTCGGTAATGAGACAGACAGCCAACTCCCATCTGTAATGCATCAGGCGAGGTTGAAGAGCACTCACTGTTGCAGCCGCTGCTGCCTCGAGCGCCTGCGCGTTCGTGGTGCCCTGGGCCTCCTCGAGCTGCCCTTCCTGGGGGTGCACGGAAGAAGAGAGAGGGAGGAGGAAGAAAACAAAAAGAGAAAGGGAGACGAATGGAGGGGACATGGGAGGATGAAAGGTGGTCAGAGAAGGGAGAGGGAGTGTCTGTAACTGAACTGATCTTTGACTCGCTGCATATCCTCACAGCTCTGCCCGCCACGCAGGGAGAACTCGCACACGAGTGCCACGGTCCTGCATCTCACACACAGGCACCTCCCAGAGCAGCTGGAAACCTACAGAGCACACCAGCAGACAACCTCTCACATGACTGTGGAAGTTTACGTTTTCCCTTTTAATTGTTATTTTTTTACCATCCAAACCGCTTTAACAAAGATAGCTGAGAAGTCTGTCAGCCAATCCCATCTCTGTTTCTCACTGCCAGCCTAGCCCAGGCACAGGAGTGCATCCAGCAGCCAGTGAGATTGTTCCTAAACCAGCTGCCAAAGCCCAAGCCAGAGACACTCTTCTGATCACTACCAACATAAAAGGTTTTTGAAAGCAGGTTTGATGCTGGATCCAGATCTGGGAAGCAGGCAGGCAACACCGTCTCCAGTAACACCCACCTGCCTGTATGCCCAGGAATATGCAAAAACACTTTACAAGTCTCACTGCAGTGTGAACCCATGTATCCAAGCTCAAGATGGAAAACACAGCTTTTCAGTCAAAATCAGTTTTCATATGGAAAACATAAGAGGGAGTCACCCACCAAGTGCTTTCTCCTTAAATACTGCTGGCGAAGAACCAGGGGTTTGGCTACGAGCATCCATGGCACACACAGCAATGCCACCACCACGAGGAAGCACTGGAGCCCTTTCTGCAAAAGAAACAAGTCTCGGGTGATTCAGTGGCAGCTCCTGCTCAAACATACAGTGCCCAGCAAGAATGGCTGAATTCCCAGTATGTGGATGCTTCACTACCTCTCTGTTCTGGGAACAGCAAGATGAGCTGTACTTAATGCCTGCAGCTGCCTTCACTGACTGAACACAGCATTTAGTGCTGAGAAGGAGTTAGATTAGGGAAAAATCAAAAAGATCCCACACGGAATGAGAATTTGACAGATGTCTGATAGTGCTGGTGCTGGTGTCTGAGCTAAGCTGAGAGGCACCATGTTGCAGAGACTGGACAATATTACTAATGGTTTTCCACTATTAATCAGGATCCAAATATTCTGGAGCCACAGCTGACGTGTTCAGACTGATCTAAATTCTTGGTATAGGGATTATGCCTTCCTTCTTCAACATCACATATGATAAGCCTTCAAACAGAGGAAAAATGTTTCACGCTACATTTCACAATTATCACGAGGTCAGTGAAATGCTCCAGTATCATGAAGCATCTCTGATCTTGTTTCAGTAAGAGCACATACCTGCCCACTATAAAGCATCTTATTACTGGTGTCCTCATAGGAGAACAGAAACATGTTGATAAAGTGTATTAAGAGGCTTGGTGCTTCCTTTGATGTGTGAGCATCATAGGCTGTCCACTTGTAAAAGATGAGAATAACAAGGTATCCAAAGAGGGAGGACATGAAAATCATTTCTGGAATAAATCCAAGGTATATGTTCAGTGGCTTCTTAAAATAGCTACAGGGATTAAAGAAAAAAAAAAGAGAGAGTTTAATATTACATTTGGTTAAAATTAGGGCAAAGCTTTTACTTAGAGCATGAAGAGTATCTTTAGAAGAAAACACTGCAGGGACTCACTGCAGCTCAACAACAGCTGGGATTGCCTGACACACACACCGTTCTACACAGCCAGAAACAACTGCACTGCACTGCACCTTCCACCAGGGGAGGGCTGACAGGCTCTGGCATCTTAAACCAACACACGCATGACACCCAAAGACATTCCCCTCACCACGAGAAAAATAGAGCAAATCACTTACATGTGGTTGAGGAGACTCAATGCAACACCAAAGAGCATCTGGAAAATGCCAAGAATCACAGACATCTTCATCTTAAAGGAATTGAGGAAAGCCAGCTTATTGCTGGCAATATTCCAGATCTGTGCAAAACAACACCCAGTTAGGCAAACACCAGGGAAAGGAAAACAGGAGAAAGAAAATGCTCCCTTTAAACTAAACAGTATGAATCAGCCAGAAAAATGTCAGGCTGAAAGAGGAGGTCTCTAAAGCTGTGTTTGTCCCATGGATATCTTTTGGGGAAAGAGAAGACAAGCTTTTCTGCTGGGAACAGTCTTACAGTGACTGAGCAGGAATCAAACCTGTTTTCATGGTAGCTCAAAGCTGCAGGGAAAAGGGGGCTGTATCCTTAACAGAAAAAATATGATTATCCATTTAAAGGAACAATTAAACACAGCTTTGATTTCCTGCTCTTTCAGTTTATGTGGAACACACACAAAGTTTGTGTCACATATTCAAAGCAAAGTTTGGAGCAGATGTGTTGATACAGGCAGGCACAGAGTGACAGGGTTACTGGGAAACATTTTCAAAAGTGACTGAAAAAAGAGATTAACAACTTTCCACAAGATAAAAAAGTAACTTCAGGAAGTGATTTGCAAGATTAATCAGGTTTGATTAAAGCGCTGCAGGTTAGGAAGGGTGAGAAAGCAGCCTGTGAAGGATGTAAGGGTCTCTACCCCAAATGTGGCTTCTCAATAGGAACAGAATTAATTCTATCATTCAGGAGGGTTCCCACCATTGGTGGAGTTCACTAAGGGAATGGCTGGGCTGGGGAAACCTTTCACAGTGAACCAGACAGACATTTCTCTTTCTGCTGACACAGAGGATGTTCCCAAAGGACTGCAGAGGAAGGATGAGCTCTTACCGGGTCAATGCCAAAGGGGTAGGGCCCACCAAACACTCCTGGGATAGCAGGATCCAGCTGCAGCAGGGGGGTGGTCTTCAGCAAGGCATCTCTGTTTGGGAATAACATTATACAAACATTAACACAAGAAATGTCATCTTCTTTCTGTAAAAAACTAACACCACTCTTCCCTTTTGAGAGCAAGGAATAGTTCAAATTGAGAGAACTTTTAAGGTTCCTGTGTGGTTCTAGAGATCTTCCCAAATGAGAAAAACCCTGTTTCTCAACCTTTTACTGAGTGTCACAAAGAAGACAGGTGCAGGGGACAGGAATCTTGCAATGTCTATGAGGAGAAAGGTGAGAATCTGCATCTTTACAAATTTTCTGGGGAGAAAAAAAAAGCTGTTTTGAAACTTGACAGATATCATCCCATTTACACCCCTCTTCCAATTCTACTTGAGACTGAGTTCAGAAGTTTCTGTTTTCCTGAATTGGGAGGCCAAAGGGGAAGGACAAACCACTTGGTTCTCACTGACAGTCTTTATGTAGTGTCCAAGGGTTTACTCACGACCAGTTGCCTTTAGTGAACATTGGCCGGACACTCCATGAGGAACCGAACATGTTGAGGGACTTGGAGAAGCAGTCGTTGTAGATGAGGCCTGTGTACGTGGAGAACAGCCCCATCAGCAGGATGATGTATCGACCACTGAACACCATGTTGAACATCTGGTGTAAAAACACAAAAGGAACAAAGGAAGTCAATTGGGGTCACCCTTTATTGGGGTAATGTAGATCAGCTTAGCGGCGGTCAAGGAGGCAGAGGCAGCTCAGGCTGCAGTGGGATCAGAAGGTTCATCAAAGACAAAAGGACTTTATTTTTAGTAACAGCTTCACTTTTATCTACTCCTGTATCCAACATGCCAGCACACTACTGGTCAGCAGTTCACCTCACATACATGAAAAGATTCTACTGGCTACAAGGCATTCACATTATACAAGTGCCTCTCTGGTCCTTAAGGATGCATTCATCAGTCACCTCAGACCTTAAGAGATCCACACACGCACACTGTCATCCCCACAGAAGTCCATGAGAACAGGGAAGGTCCCTCCTAAAGATAAACCTGGGAAATCAGTCTGCTGTAGGACAAACATTGGCCGTATGGACTGAGAGCCCAAAGTCTCTATTTCCCCTTGGCAGGGATTAAGGGAGCAAGAGGGAGCACAGCAGCATAGAATCTGGTAACTAGGATAAACAGGCAGTGTGGCTGTCCACAGGGAAGATGGGATTAGCTGGAGAGGATAAACTGCACTGCACAGCCTGATGCAACCTCCAGCTGGCAGCGTGAGGTTCCAACCAGGCAGCACAGATCCTGTCAGCCTCCTCCACGCCCTGCTAGTGTACCTTAACTCTTGCTCAGCTCCTGTCAGCCCTGAGCAAGGAAAACCCACCTTGAGCAGCAAATAGGAAGAATCCTGAGGTAGGATATACATGCGCAGGAACTGGGAGTTTTGTAGTGTCTGAAACTTATTATGATCCCGGCTAAATTTGATGTCATTTGTTTACATCACAGCTTATCTACTACTACACTTCATAATTTCCTTCACACAAGCAAAAGGAATAATTTCCTATAAATATCTGAAAGAGAATCCAAGGGAACTCAATTTTATTATAAAATTACACTACTCAGTCTATGCTCCTCAGGCTTCCCAGCCTGTCCGTATGTTTCACAAATTCCAAAAGAGGAAAAATTGGCATTGTCAACTCAAGGGGAAAAGGATGCAAGTAAAACAAGCAGCAGCTCTTTGTTTGAAATGCAAAGCTCAGCATGATCTGTCACTTCACCTCATTGTCACTCTTCTGGGACAGAATCCGGCTTTCCCTCACTACCATCCAGACAGCAATCAGAGTCATCAGGATTCCGTGGCCAAAATCCCCAAACATCACAGCAAACAGGAATGGGAAGGTGATGATGGTGTAGGGTGCTGTAAGGGAAGAGAGATGGGCACTGTGTGTGAGTCAGCCCAGAACTCAGGCAACTTAGCAATATAATTGCCCTGCTTTCCCTCTGCTTCTGAAAGCTGTTGAGTCTCTATTAGAAATTTCCACACAGGTCAGACAACACAAAGAAACATTGTGACTAAAAAATTGAGACAGATGCCTTGGACTGTTCCAAGCCTGAATTTACCTGGATTTATTTCCCGATATGTTCCAATGCCGTAAGCATCAACAATGTTTTGAAAGCCAGAAGTAAACTTATTAGTTTTGTTGTATGTGGGTGGGGTCTGATTAGTCTGCATCCTGTTTAAAATAGACGGGACAGTGGATCCGCTGTGCTCCTGTTTGAAAAGACCAAAGGGAAGATCAGCAAACCCACCCCTGCAGAACCAGAGCACCAAGTCTGACATGGCTTTCCCCTTGGCATTTGGAAAACTGCAAGCTTGCATGTTTGCAGTGTGCTTGCACAATGAGGCACTGGAGCAGCTCAGGGGGCTGCTAGGATTCCACAGCTCTGCACTTTGTGTTGCAGGAGGAGAAGCACTTGGAGTAAGGGTGAACATTCTCTGCATACAACACACAAGAAAACTCAGGAAAGAGCTCAATTTTTTTTTGAAACAGCAAGTGAAAGAACTTCAAGATACCCAACTCTCTTGTCTATCTGAACATAGAGTAAGCTTGCCAATATCCTGGAGAGCTCCTGTATCCAGACACCAGGATGACAAAGCACAGCCAGGGTAACTAAATGTACCAAAAGACTCACACAGCAGAAAATCCTCACCATTCCAGCATTCTACAGAACTTAAAACTTTTACACAATGTATCTGTTACAACGTTTATGTGTAAGTCATGATTCCTGAATGTTAAATAAACTGTCTTATGGGAGGGCTGATTCCAACAGCCCAAGGGAATGGTTTTCAGAGGTTTACAATTTGGAAAAACCATTGAATCCATGCAATGCTGCCACAGCTGACATGCACAGCAGCTACTTACAGTGCCCCTCCTGAGAGCAAACTGTATGGAATCAAGGTCAGCAACAGGACACCAGACTTCAGCAATCAAGCACTTCTGTGTCACGTCGATGTTGCACAGGTTCAGGGTGTGGTAAATCGCCTTCATCTTCCGCACTTTGATGAACCAGACACGGATGTTTTTAGCAGCTGCCTGCAAAACCCTCTGCCGATGATCCTCTGTTTGGTTCAGCACCTTTCAGAGAAGCAAGAAAAAGATGAGGCCCAATGGTTGACCAAAGCTCAAGGTGCACAAACATGACAAGCCTTACCCACAGAGGATGGACGATCAGCCCACTCCCCTACCCCATGCACAGGCTGCCCCATGCCTGCAGCCCATGCTGTAGTCCCCATGCTAATTAGTTCTGCTAAAAGGCCTAAACACTTTTTCCAGGGATGCTTTCTGATTACTTTCCTCCTCCAGCTCCAAGGTCACTGGTTGTTTCAAACAATGCACTGTGCCAAGATCACCAGGAACAGTTAAAACCTCCACCCAGGTTAAAAGAGCAGAGAAGAGTTCTGCAAGTGAGGGGGTTTGCTGCTTTGAGAAAACACACAAATTACCCTGAAAACTTGTTTACTGAAGGGAAAAGGAGAAAGTGCTTCCTTCTGAGCATGTTTTCCAATTGGAACATATCACACTCAGGCCAAGTCAGATTTCCAGAATGGAAAGTCTTAGACTGCAGGGAAAGTGAGGACACAGCACACACAGCTTTGAATCCTCCCAGTCACATTGATTCTGAGTTTTTGTCTACTTTCAATTGCTGAACAGCTGTGCTACACAACTCCCACCTTGAGACAGTTTCTGTACCAAGTAAGCAAGCCAAATTGAACTCTTTCCTTTTCATTTCTAATATTGTCTTAATTTTTGCCTCAAATCCCTTAAATCTTCCTGCATTATCACATACTGCCTTTCTTCCTTGAAGCCATCACCAGGTATTTCAGGGCTGGCACCCAGGAGATCTGGGTGCTGGTTACTTTTTACCAACACTCTGGCTGCTGCACAAGAGATTACTTGTAAAGCAGAAGCTCTTCAGGACAGCACAACGTGAAAATACGAAGACAGGCAAAAAAAAAGAAGAGCTACGTTAATGTTAGCATTGTGATCTCAGCTTGGAAAATGTTCAAATGTTATCAAAGTACTTGCAGACAGAACAGGCAATTACACAACATGCTCTCTGAGCCTTAACACACGGGATCTCCTCACACATGCATGTTCCTCTTTGCTCCCTGGTATGGAGTTCCCTGTACTTACTTGCATAGAATGAACTGCTCAGCCCTTCAGAAAGATCAAACCACCCCATCCCAAACCCTGACACAGAAACAACTGAGCAGCCTCCGAACATCTCTCTTTCACTGCTGAGCTGCTGGTCCCAGGCTACCTGGAGCTGAAAACACAGTCATCTAATACGGCCAAAAATCCTCCTGTTTTGGTAAGATCCAAAGAAGTTTTCAACTATACTACTAAAGAAAAAAAGAAAGTAAGGGCATTGACCCCAGTTATTTTACCATCTGAAGATCATCAATTCTGGTATTGACACCAGAAGCCATTTCCTTCCGCTCCTGGGGTGTTTCTGGGCATGGGTAGAGGGAGGCCCGGAACCTGGAAGACACAGAAGCACCTCAGTGACAGAGATGGAAAGAAGATAATCAGTCAAGGCTGAGCCTGAGTGCAGGAATAAAGCCAGAAGCACTTCAAGAGAATTTTCTGATCAGCGGAGACTGCCAGAGCTCCAGGCTCTAAATCATGGGAGTGCAGAAGTTTGCTGTAGGCCAAAACAGAAGCCATGCTAAAGAAAACAGAAGTGAGAGAGAATCCTCTGTTCCCTGTGCTCCCAGTGTCTCAGGGCACTGTCACGAGGCTGATCAGCCAGTGCAGGGGAATGCTGTCATGCCAGTAGAGCTGCTGCTAGAAACACTCACTGTTGTCTCCCCTGTGAGAAAATCCCACTGACACGACACCAGGTCCGCCCCAGAATTCAACCCTCCCTTGGGTTTGGCATTTCCTAGCACAGCAGTTGTGTACTTTGAGCATTACAGGCTGTGGACTGGCGAGTTTGACTGTAAAATATGTTTCAGCTACTTATGGCACATTTCATTTGCTGTCTAAGTATGTGCTCCTGCAGCATCGGTGAAACAAGGAGTTGAGAAGTTTAAGTTAGGTCAGTATGTTTCAAATAATTGAAAGCTGCCCAGCTGTCAGACTTTCATACCCTTCACAGATCTTCTTGACTCTGTTCTTCAGCTGGTCACCTTGGAAGAAGATGATAAACACAGACTTGTGCACATAATCCCCCTAGAACAGAGGAATGAGTTTTAGAAATTAGCGTGACAGTTAAATGCCAGAGCTCTCCTTTGCCTCCCACTGAAGTCTGTACATCAGAGCTCAGATCTGCACAGTGGGTCAAGAATGCATCTGAGTAACACCGAAACAGTCACAAGGAGAGCAATTTTCTCAGCCTCAGTACAGGATAGCTGCACTGTATTTGTGTTTACTGAAGCAAAACATCCCAGATTATCCATTATCGATTCTATGCAACACAACAAAAGGGAAAATCTGGGAAGATCTCCAAAAATAATGGAGATGCAATGAAATATTTATCAGTACTTTGTGCAATCAGCTCACCTACAGAATCAAGCCAAAAGCTAAAGAGCGAATGACGATAACGTGAAGGGGAGCTTAAGGACTCAGGCCAGGGAGGCTGGTGGCACATTCCTTGAACAGCTGTGTCCGTGGGGACAGCCAGGGCCCCTTTCCTGCCTTTGTTGACAAGTTATTGTTCTACTTTACTTAGGAAATTTTAACATAATGTTTCAGGAATAATTACATTAGGTGTAACCTCAATTTAAGGAAGTTGTGCACAATAAGAACAAAGTCTCTCCTAGCAGACACATGATTCCACAGGTCAGCTACCAGTGGTCAGAGGGACAAGAGAACACATCAGACTTATGTGAGAAAGAGAGGTGTTACTGGACTTCACCTCCTGGGCCTGTGCTCCAGGACAGTCCCCATACAGCCCTTACTGGGTAAGAGCAAGGGTTCCCCAAGTTTGGGTGGTGCCCACTGGTTTAAGCCAGAGAGCACTAGATGTAAAACCAGGCCCAATCACAATGTTTACTATTTGTCTGTACTAAAGCCAACAGTTCTCAGGTGAATGTTTAAATTACTAAGCAGCAAATTAAGAAAAAAGGAAAGGTCCAAGTTCAGAGTAAATGAGCTTCAGATGTGACACACTGCCCAGGTCCCAAAGAGCCTCTTCCAAAGGAGGATCACTGCTCATTCAGAACTGCACACAGGAGCTGTTCGGGCCAGAGAAGTCACTGGGCCCTGCTGCAGCCTGTTTTGAGCTGTTTTCCCCCGTTCAACAGCATTCTCCATCCAGGCTGTTATTTTTGTTTTCATAAAACAGGAAGGCCTTTGCCGCTGAAGCTCAGAGGCTGCAGTGGGTGCACCACCCAAACGTTCGCTGCATGGAGCTCACTGAGGGGCAGGGGCTTTGCCCCACAGACCCCAGCTCTGAGATCCTGTTACACATCTGAGGCTCCTGCTGCTGCACCCAACAGTCCCTTTTACCGTCACGGGGTCCTCCAGTGGGTTCTCGATCTCGGCCTGGCGCAGGAAGACGTTCCCGCGGCACACGCGCCACAGCATGCGCTCGAACGTGGGGATGCGCTCGCGGTTGATCACGCCAGCCACGAACCTGCCAGGACACAGCATGGCTGTAAGGGCTGCACCCAAACCCCCCCAGAGCCCACACCCGACACCCCACGGCAAACTGCGGGGCAGCATCACACTGAGAGCTACAAAAGCCTTGTTTTAACATTAGTTCTCTAAGCAAAATGGAAGGTTCTCTAAATAAATAGAGATAACATACAACAAACCAACTATGCTATAGCACAGGCTTTTTTTTTAACAGAATGAAATAATCTTTAAAAAAAAGTAAAAAATCATTGCTTATAAAAGAAACAAATGCATTTAGATATACAGTTTCTAGCCTCCATTTCCCAAGGGTTCTGGTACCTTGGCTGCAAGGGTCAGAGCAACCACGGCTACCAGTGACTGTGCCGTGGGCTTGTGCTTGACCTCACCAGCCCAAACACCCATGCCCAGATAAAGAATTACACACACACAAGGAAGCCTGGAAGCAGCTGATAAAGAGGTTATACAACTATGCAGTTATTTCAGAGCATTATGTGTTCACAGCAGTTATGACTTCCAACAAGGCTGTGAGAGCTCAGAATGTCTCATAAACGACCAGAGTTACACAGAACTAACTGGGATAATAATTCACTGGTGCAGTGAGAAATGTGTGAAGCACAAACATGAACTAGAAGTTAATGTGGGCAGGACAGGAGCAGAGGGCAACAGCTGGTTTTAGATCAGCTTTCATCTGCTTGGGGTGGAAAGTTCCACAGCTGTGATCAAATCACTGTGGATTCCACAGGCTCATAATCCCTAATCCAGGTCAGAGCCCAAACTGTCATTACCCGAGTCGGAGTGGGGCACCTCTTCCCATCTCACTTGGCTCCAGCAGTGAAGAGGATTCCTCCAACAGGTCTGGATCCGCCATCTGCTGATGATGCAATTCAGCCTGAATTCACAAATCAATTAATATCTAATGAAACCAGTTAGTGGCATGCAGGGAATGAGGAGCCAGGAGATAGTTGGGGGTGACAAAGAAAGAAAAGAAGAAAGAAAAGGAAAAGAACGAACAAACATAAGACAGCAAAAAGAGGAATGAGATGACAGAAAAGACAGCAAGAATCACACATGGAAGGAGAGAAACGAGAGGAAAAGTGGAATGGCTCAGCAGGGCTTCTATACAAGAAAGGTTTGAGAATTGTTGCAACAAAGGGGTTAGGGGCTATACAAGTCTGAAGAAAGGCAGAATTAAAAAACAAATTTCAAGTCTTAAGTGCAAGTGATGTTCCCAAGAACCATTTTTAATGGCACAAACCAGAGAAACACACTTGACTCTCATATTTCCCCAGATATAAAACTAATTTATCCTTATGCATCATATGTCTCATCACCAGACACACCAGATGGGTTGCTTAGGGCAGGCTGGTGATGTGGTTCATCTCTTGGCCAGCCAGGCATCAAAACAGGACAGTTTTACACTGTCCTTCACTGCAACTCATTTGAATGCTAAAATTCAGGAATTTTAAAAGGAATACAGCTTTTAAGTGTCAGTAATTCAGGTAAAGGATGCTCAGATCACATCACTCTCATGTACCATCTTCACACTTGTTCAACCCTGCCTCACACTTAGTTCTACCTCTGCAGCTCGTATAATTACAGATCCTGAGCACAACCAGAGGACCAAATCTACTCTCTGTGGTGCACAGGAGGTCTTCCCCACAGAGCCATCAAGGGAACTTGCTAAAACACAGTGGAAAGCAAAGTTTGACCTGAGCACACACCGGATGCACACACAGCACAGCCTTGCAAAAGTCTGTGGCAAGCGCAGTGACTCAGCTGCAGCTTCTTCTCTGTTTGGGCAACAGTTGCACCAGAGTTTTAGTGAAAATCTCTCCAAGGCTTTACTTGTTTGTTAAACAAAAGTGTTTGCCACATAAAAGCGTTTTTGCAAGGCTGACACCAAATGCAGCTCAACTGCTTGTCCACACACTTGCTGAAGCTCACCCACATTACACAAGGCAGGGGCCCTTCCTTCAGCTTGGAAAGGCAGCATCAGCTATTCCCGATTCTTTCAACTTTAAGGCAACTTGTTGCAACATCAAAAGCTGAATGAAAATTTTGCTTCATAGAGAACACAACCAAAATAAGAAAGTTTGGTACCCCAAAACAAAACACACAGACCAAACATCCTGGTGATTGTTTGGCATCTCGATTTCAGGACACTGAAGAACAGTAAGTTACAATTTTAAGAGGCTTGTATTGTATTTACAGTTATCAAGATGCTGTCTGTTAATTTTTTGTGATGTGCACCCCATTTTAGCAGATGAAACAAGAAAAAGGAAGGACAGCACATGTGACAACTTTGGATCCACCCCACCCAAGAGAATTTGTTATAAATGTTTAATGTTGGCCCCCCTTGGGCTACTCGACCTTTATTCAGGGCAAGTCCTGCTTAGAGGGGATGGAATTGCAAAACAAAACAGTTCAGAATAAATGTGGATTAGACCAGTTTTACTAAAATACTGAGACTATGTTGAAACTGAAGAACTATCCAGCTCCAATGCAGGAAAACAGGGTTCTGGGAAATCTACTTTGAATATGAGGTTTTGCCAGCACTGAATGAAATGTCAAGAGTTATTGTGGAGTATTTTTAACTACATCAGGTCATTCAGGATTGGAATCCCCCCCAGCATTTCCATGCCAGTAATCAAGAAGCAGAGCTTTCCCTCTTGAACCTTACTGATCCCCTGATCAGCACCCTTCATCTCAAAAAGATTTATTTTCCCCACTCTTGATTCCAGTCCTACCCTGTAACAGCTCTGGATGCCCAACACAACCTGATACAATTCAAGCCCCTTCCAGGTCACAAACAGAACAAAAAAAATCAATTTTCACAAGAACTTAAAAGGACTCATGTCACCATCTAACAATTAACCCAGAGCCAGACAGAAGTGACAGATGCAAAGCAAATAGAGAAAAGCAGATGGCAGAAGAGTCAGAGGGAGAAGAGGGGACTGCATGCCATTAACCGTTACTTTTCCAGTCTTCTCTTACGCTCACACTCAAGGCAAAGCTCTCAGAGAAATCTCTCCAGCTCATACTGTTCTTCATAAGCAAAGACAAGAAGACTGAGAAAAGGAGCATAATCATCACCATGGTGTGTTGGAACAAGAAATGGCTGCTTGGGCTGGAACAGGATGAAAAAGGGAACATTTTGCCACCCTCCCTCCCCCTGTGCTCAAACTCCGGAGAGCGACCACCAAGCATGAAGGAATTTGGAGAGCCAGCCATTTCTTGTGCAACTCATTACTGTGAATAACACAACCTTAATTACAAGTTATTGAAGTCTTCAAGTGTTGAAGGTGCAGTGCAGTGGTAGCACAGGGAAAGGGAGTGTTGGCCACTCTGGATGGTGAGCAGAGGCACCCAGGGCTGCTCAGGGCTCTCACTGGGCTGTTTGCTGAGCAGTGTGAACTGAGACAGCTTTAAATTGTCCACACTCATGTTTTACTGGACATCACCCAGGAGCTGTTCAGTTTGCTTTTACACAGAGCAGCACATGTTATTTGGTGTATTTTGTTTCATTACACAGCACAGTTATCAAAAAGGTGCAGAACATATCTAAGCTCTCTGTGGCCTGTCCATGTAAGGGTGACATGAGCTCCCTTCTGAGGGTGACCTGACATGGACTGTTTAGAAAATTAATTTTGACTTTTAAACTCAGTATGATTAAACTGCACTTGAAGAAAAGCAGAGGGCAGTTCTCACCAGAGGGGACAGTAATTACCAAGGCCAGGTCGGATGGGCTTGGAGCAACCTGTTCTAGTGGAAGTTGTCCCTTCCTGTGGCAGGGGGTGGAAGAGGGTGAGCTTTAAGGACCCTCCCAACCCAAACCAGGCTGGGATTCATTCTCAATATAAATCTGCTCAGCAAAGTACTTGGTTTTACTCAATACTCAGAACAGGCAGTAGCACCTTAACACAGCAAAGTAATGGATTATCATATTAATAAAGTGTCCCTTGCACAAACAGGAAGTGAACATTCAACACTTGAAGATGAGGGGGTTTTTGTACTGATCAATCCCACAACCCATGAACCCTCACACCAGCAGCACTCTCTGTGTCAGCACTGACTACGACTGGTGGTGGCACAGGACCAACCTTGGTGCCTGAACAGGCAGCATCTTGTGCCAAAATATCAAACCCCAAACTATGAGATAAATGGCCTGAAGTGTGCAGGAGCCCAACTCCTCTTGACAACAGTCCTTGTAAACACCAGAAGCCACTTCTGTTAAGAACTCTTTGATCAAATCCTGGTATAGGAAACAGGACATCTATTTGGCAAAAACATGTCCTGAAAAACATACAGGAGCTCTCTGAGAAAACTGCCTAGACAAGGAAGGGTTGTGTCTTCTTCCAAGCAGGATTTACGCTGGTGCCATGAATGACATTGGAGAAGCTCCTCTCAGGTCCAGTGAAAGCTGCCAGGTCCTGGCCCAGCTGTTATTTGACAAAATGTCAAAGACTTTAAATGGCAGCTTTGCTCCACAACTGACCCCTGAAAGCTTCAGGGTTTGATCAAAGGCTCAATTAATTAATTAATCTACTACCTCAGTGTACTTTGTGTTATGACCCTGATGAGTCTCCACGTAACACTTCAAGGGCTTAAGAGAAATTCAGCTCAATCATAACCCCTCTGCATGTGCACCAAGAGATTCCTCCCAGCAGGGACAGTGCTCACTGCAGCTCCAAATTCTGGGGGTGTTGATGTGCTTTAAAACTGTTCATGTCTTAATCATTTTACACAATTTTTAAACAAACCATTGCATTACTAGAACAAACCCAAACCAGCATCACAGGAGGCAAATCATGGGTGGCTGTGTGTTCTACATGAAAAATGGAAAACAATTTGAGAAGCTTTCTTAAACAAAGCATAAAATGACCCTGCTGCCAAAAGCCAGCAAATAAAATATATCTGTGAATAAAAATGGTAATTTCTAAGAGAAGAACCAGCACCCAAAGTGTTACCACCCCGGTATTCTGACCTCATCAAAAAACTGTTGAGTTTTACGCAGTATAAATTTTAATTCTGTCAACTCCAAGAAGTTTCTCTTCAGAGCCTCCTGGTTGGTGTTGATTTCTTTAAGCTCATTTTCAATCTTCTCAAAGTTTGCCTGCAAGATGTGAAAAAGAGAAGGAAAAGGAACTTCAAGCAATGCCATAAATAAGTGCTGTTCACACAGAAACTGATGAGATCCTTCACACCTCTACCTAATTGTTATGGAACTACAGGTGTGTCCCCAGAGTGCTGTGGCACAGATCCAGATCTGTCACATTCTTTTCAGGCAACTGCAGACTTCTCACATTCAGCCAGTCCTTCATGGACTGGATTGATGCAGTTTCTTAAAATCATTAAAACCTTGATAGAACTTTATGACCCACCACCATAAATCATGTAGTTCCAGCAGTTTTTGGCTCATTTTGACAGTGAAATTCCTGTTAAGTACTCTCACTTCTGTTTGGATAAACACAGAAACCACACAGTTCTGAGTCACACCCATGGCAGTGTGAGCTGGCAGTGCCACATCCAGGGACAGCTGGGGACGGAGCCAATGCCCCTCTGCTGCCCAGTGCTGTGGGAATCGACCAGTGGGGACAGGAATCCCTGTTTCCATGCAGAGTCAAATACTAATTGACTCTTAGCACATCATTACCTCCAGGTCAATCATGTCCCGTGGAAAAGGAACCTCTGGGTTTTCGCCGGTGTCCATGATAGGAATATTTGCCTTTTTAATCTCCTTCTCCACAAACCCTGTGCAGACAGCATGAACAAGTGTTACCTACAGACCCCTTAGTGTCACCCCAACCTGCACCTGGCCCCATCAGTCCTTTCACCTACAAGTCCAAGATAACCTGATCTGGTCAGAGTTATCTTTTCAGGAGGTGAATCCCGTGCCCTCACCCCTCTGCCCCCAACACTGCCCTGCAGCTTCAGCCTGCCTTGAATCGGCTTTGCAGCAAAAACTGCAGAGTCAGAGCCCCCTCAGCCCCAGCGGGAACCTACGGAGCTTGCGGTCCATCTCCTCACACCTCCGGACCTCATTGACGAATTTTCGGTGGAACACGTTCACGTCGGGGTTCAGCTGCGGGGAGAGACGCGGGGCTGAGCGCCCGCCCGGCCCGGGGCTGCCCGCACCTGAAGCTCCCGTGCACTCGGGACGCCGGGCTGTGCTCCCCGTGGAACTTCCAGCGCTGGGGTTTTGTTCGCTGCCCTGCCGGCTCCGCTGCGCTCTGCCCCCCGCGGGTGCCGCTCCTCATCTCGGCATTTCCCGGGGGAGGTGGCGCCGGGACTTCCTGCTCGGCCCTCGGGCGGCGGGGACGGGCCGGGGCTCGGGGCCGCCGGGGAGGGCTGTGGGAGCCTCTCCCTCCCCTCATGCCCCGGGAGTTGCTCCTTCCCCTCCCCTCGTGCCCCGGGAGATGCTCTCTCTCCTCCCCGCGTGCCCCGGGAGATGCTCTCTCTCCTCCCCGCGTGCCCCGGGAGATGCTCCCTCCCTTCCCCGCGTGCCCCGGGAGATGCTCCCTCCCTTCCCCGCGTGCCCCGGGAGATGCTCCCTCCCGTCCCCGCGTGCCCCGGGAGATGCTCCC
>JAOXXN010000311.1:1772229-1791921 GCA_026770055.1 Myrmophylax atrothorax
AATGCGGAGGGGGCGGAGCCGTGGGCAATGACGTCACGGGCGGAGCAGTGACGCGACGGTGACGTTGAGACAGAGAATCATAGTCAAGGGTTAAGCAAAGGGCTAATCATTCGAGCAGTATGAATAAAGCCGTACAAGTGAGCTCATTAAAACTGAAGAAAAATGACAGTTATGCCTAAGGAAGGATGTAGGATTACAGGAGAACACTCTGTGTGTGTGAAACAAGGCATAGGGTGCTCTGCTGTGCTCGGTGTGCACGGCCACAGGAGCGTCACTGAGCAGCTTCGGGAGGGGCGTGTGGAGCCCCCTCTGAGCCCCTCTGAGCCCCTCTGAGGCCCCCCTGAGCCCCCTCACAGTGACAAGAGCAATCACTGTGCAGGTTGAATTGAACGATGAATTTATGCACCGGGAAGGGATATAAATGGTGAGAGTTTTGTTCTGTGGTTGGACTCGCCTGGGGAGCCATCCCCACACTCCCAGCACTGGGCAGGGAAGCGGCTGCTCGTTCACATCAGACTGGGGGTGGACAAGTGTCTTTGGTCCCATTTGGGTGACAAGGACATGGGAGCATGAGCGAGGCCAGGCTCTGGGAGGGCACAGGGAGCTCTGAGGGACTCTGGGAGGCTCTGGGAAGGCAGGGGGAGCTCTGGGAGGGCTCTGGAGGGCTCTGGGAGGCTCTGGGAAGGCAGGGGGAGCTCTGGGAGGGCTCTGAAGGGCTCTGTGGGGCTCCGGGAGGCTCTGGGAGGCTCTGGGAGGGCCCAGGGAGCGGTGGTAGCGCCAGGAGCAGCCCTGGGAGCAGCCCCGGGCAGGGACAGCTGAGCCCAGGCAAGGTGAGCAGCAGCCCCAGGCCCAGCCATACCCTCTGTGTGGGGAGAGCAGCAGGAGCTGCTCCACTGGAAGGGATCTGTCCCAAGCAGAGCCTCCAGAGTGGAGGCTGCAGATTCCCACCTGCTGGCTGTTCCTGGTGTGTCTCTGTGGCAAAAAAGGGCTGAAGTGGAGTTAATCCAAACATGGGAAGCCACTCCTGGCATTCCAGCCTGGAGGGTGATGGTTGTGGGCACAGGAGCACCAGGGGGACACTTTGTCTCACTGAGCTCCAGGAACAGGAACCCTGGCCTGCCAGTTTATCTGGTTCTATCCAGGCTGACATACTCAGACAGATATATTTTTAATTATTCCCAAGTGGAGACCCAAAGGCAGAGTACACACATGGAATGGATGGCAGGCCCGGGAGGAGCTCTGCTCCACCTGCACCCTGTCCTCTACCTGTAGTCCCATGCAGGTGCCTGTGGAAGGCCCCCCTGAGCAGGTACCTGGGGACAAACAGCCCTGGGGCCTTGGGCTGGCTGCCTGCAGGGAGGGGGTTTGCAGGGAAATGACTCAGCAGCAGCAAACACCAGAAATACATGCTCTGGAAAAAGGTCCCTTCAGGAAAGAGAACTGCATAGAAAGCAGCCTGTTTTCACTGGGTGACACAATGGCTGCTGTGGGGACACAGGGCACAATTCCCTGATCCCAGAGCCGCCAGGCCTGGGTCAGTGGGGAGGGTGAGCTGTCACGGGGCGGGAAAGTGCTGACTGCCCTGAGCATTCATGGTGAGCAATGTCCCTCTGCAGGACACCCTGACTTCCCCAGCCTGTGTGTTGGGGAGGGTCATTTCTCCCAGGCTGCCCTGAAGCAGCTGAGCCAGGAGCAGCCTGGGCCGCTCAGGCATTCCTGGTATTTGCCAGGCAGTGGCAAAGGGCAAGGGCAGGCTTGGCCCTGCGTGAGGCAGGAGGTGGTGGGGATTAATTACTCTTGTCAAGGCTAGAAGATGAGGGAAGCTGCCACCTTCCCAGTGTGCCCATAGCTTTTCCAGTGAGACCCCAGCCCAGCAGCAGAGCCCAGGTCAGTCAGTCAGTGGGGCACCTCTGTCCATGGAAGCTTGGTTCCCTCTGGCTGAGCCAACCCCAGGGACAGTGAAGAATCTGGCCCAGGGTCACTCCCAAAATCTGAATTTTCCTTCTCCACATTCCTGGGTGTTCCTGCTGGGTTGTTGCACAGTCTGTGGTGGCACCTGCCATGTGTCTCTCTGTGCTGAATCAATTAGGGGTTTTACCACTAAATCCACCAGTAACCCACTGCATTTGGCTTTGCTTAAAGCACAGGTTTGCATGGTGTGCAGGGCAGCATGTCCCATGGTTAAAGTCCAGTGACTAGATCTGTTGATGGCTCGAAGATTCCAGAGCTGGGAGAGCTCCATCAGGGAGAGTTTCCAGCTGCCTCCCTTCAGGTTTGAATAATCCTTCTCCTAAATTAAATCTGCATGGAGATCTGGTGCACCTTGAAGGTGTTGCACAACTGTACTCCCACAGATGTGGGAGGGGGTATTGTTGTGATAAAGATGTTTTTGTGCCATAAGTACGGAATCCAAATTGTAGCATTTCTTTAAAATATTGAAAATCAAGTTCTCATAGTCCTCGGGAAAAAACCCCAAACCTAACTATTGGCAAAAGGTCTGTATTTTCCAGCTGAACTTCAGCAGATGCAGCTGCTTAAACCAGCCTTCAATACACACAGCTGTGCCCACATGGGGCTGATTGCTTCCCACTCTTCCCAGCAGCTTCCTGAGCCGTTTACTCGAGGATTTTGTTCTTTCCTCTTGTTACTTGCAGTGCCTTTAGACTGAGGGGCGGCTGCAGTTCCAGAGCTTTGCATTCCTGGCTGAGCTGTGCCTGTATTTGCATGCAGAGCCATTGCCTCCCCTCCAACTATTTTAATCATTTCAAAAGGGTGGGTCAGCAAGCATTTGGCAGCAGCTCCTTTTCTATAGCTGAGGTGGAGTCAGCCAATGACCTGCAAGCCTGGAAATTTTTGCAGGGCAGTTCCACTGGACGGCTGTGTGGAGCTGTGCCATTTGAATTTCAGCACAGACACTCACTGCGCTCCCCATTCCTGGCGTGTCTCCCAGCCTGAGTTTAGCTGAGGCTCGGGCTCAGTTTTCCCTGCTCTCTCCGTGCAGTGACGGTTTCTCCAGGCTCCGTGAGCCAGGACTCCTGAGCGACCATGGAGGACACCACCTTGCAGATCATCGAGCCGCCCGCTGTTTCTGAGGCCTCGGAGGAACAAGCGCCCGACGAGCCCATCAAACCAGACCAGATCAACGGTGTGATGGTGCTGACCCTGCTGGACAAGATCATCGGAGCAGTGGATCAGATCCAACTGACCCAAACGCAGCTGGAGGAGAGACAGCAAGAGATGGACAGTGCAGTGACCAGCATCCAGGGAGAGCTGACCAAGCTGACCAAGGCCCACACCACCACCAGCAACACTGTCAACAAGATGCTGGAGAAGGTGCGCAAGGTGAGCGTCAATGTGAAGACGGTGCGGCAGAACCTGGAGAAGCAAGCTGGGCAGATCAAGAAGCTGGAGGCCAATGAAGCGGAGCTCCTGAAACGCAGGAACTTCAAAGTGATGATTTACCAGGTAAGGAGCTGATTCACAATGTCTTTACGTTCTGTTATGGGGTGTTTTCTTTGCTGAGGGTCCTGTCCCGCTGCATGGCCGGTCCAGTCCTCTCCCAAACTCCCCGCACTGCCCGGCAGTCCAGACTGAGGCGGGTCCCCCTGTAGCTCTCTCATGTGTGGTTTAACATTTTCTGTGTGTCCTAAGACAAAGTTTGACAGAGTTGTCCCATTTAACAGGAATTTTAATGCACATAGGGAGAAAGGCCCTAAGCACTCACTGCAATGGGCCAGAAGGATCAAAATAACCCGATTTTGCTGCTTAGCTCAACAAAGAAAAAGAATGTTCTGAAATCTGGAAGGGGGTTTTGTAAATCCATCTGCCAACACCTCTTCTACGAAGAGACCATGTGTACGGCTACGTGGAGAGCGATAATATTTCAGATTTGTGACATGCATCTGATAACAAGTGACAGTAACCCGGGCTCAGGGTTAATCTCACCAGGGCAGATAGAGCTGTCAGAGAAAGTACAGACCCATCCCCTGAGCTCGGCAGCTTTCAGGGTGGACTTTGCTGTGGGCTTGTACAATTCCCACCTTCTTCCTTCTACATCCTTCAAGCCCTGATCCTCCTCATTGTCTGGTTTCCATAACAGCTTTGGTTTGCACGATGTTCACCCCCTGCAGCGGGTGTTGAAGTTTTCCTTTAATATTAAGCAAGGAAAGAGAGAGGAGCACAGTTCTGACATGTTTCCTGCCTGGAGTTAGTTTTCTGTGTCAGAGCAAACTCTTCTGTGGGGCCACAGGAGAAAAGTGAGTGAAACAGTTAATGATTCCATTGGAAGCCTCTGGGTTAATAATAGCCAGGACCAGGGACTAACAGAGAAGCATCGAATGCTGATCATGGGAAGAGAGAGAAGAGAAGCAGAATAAAAGGCAGAATGGTCCTTACTGTGGGGTTTGAGGGGTAGCAGCTCATGACAGCTCAGGGATCAGACACATACAGGGCCTGTGAGACTCCCTGGTTCAGAGCCTGAGGATTTGTAGCTTTATCGTGGCTGAAAGGCTGAAATACTCGAGCCTGATCAGAGTATACAGGAGACCCGGACAGTTATAGACAGATACAGATATATGTATTTATTACAAGCTCTTTGTATCAATCTATCCATGGAAAAATAAGATAGAACTTTAAATGTACTGCAGAAGCAACAACCATTGCAAAATTAGAGGAACAAAGGGAATTGTTTAAACATAACATTCCATGTGAGTTACGGAGATGTGTAGTAAGTTGGCAAGGTTCAAGGTCCTTGGGAAGCATCCTGGACCTTGGCAGGTTGGCATTTTGTGAGCTGCTTGTGTTGGTTTGCTGTGGCTTATGGATATGGAGCAGAGTTACTCTTTGTATATGAAAAAGCAATCCTGGGGCCTGTCCTTGCTGCTGTGGTGAGGGCAGAGCAGCCCTGAAGAGAGTTGGTTGGCAAGGGACTGCAGCAGGGACTTGGTACTCATGGAGATATTAGGGAAAAAATTACTTGTAATTTGGAACAATTTCCCAGAATGGAATTTAGAATGATTTGAATGTGAGGTCACACAGCACAAGTAAGGAATTCTCCAGGTTTGCTCCATGTGAAATGGAGCCAGTTGTGCCCTCATGGACGCCCTGGCACTTCTGCAGGAGCCCGAACAGACTGGGCCCCGCCGGGAAAGGACCCAGCACTGGGGTCTGCCCTTGGTTAAAGGAGGAATTCACTGTGCTTTCCTAATGGTCTCTACACCTAAACACAAATAATTACAAAATAATTCATTGTTTCACTTCTCAGACACCCCCCACTCACCCACCAAAGAGTCTGTAGGGTGTGTTATTGGTCATGTAATTAATTCTGCGGTGCTGAGCACATTATTACTCCTCTCTGACTCAGGGAAAGCTGCTGTGCCATGCTGGGAGTGACTCCTGTGTGTTTTCTGTTGCTGTGGCTAAAAGTGCTAAGATTTTTTAGTCTTTCCTTTTGGAGAACAAGAGCTAAACTCACCTAAAGAGGAGTAAAATATTTCCTAACCCCAGTGGTGGCTGTTCTCAGGCAACAGAGCTGAACAGAGCAGGAGTCATGCTCCGTAGGGATTCAATATTGCACGGCTCTGAGGTCGGAAGAGTTAAAGGAGGTAAAGATAAATGAGCTCTTTGCTGGTTACTGATGTTTGATCATTCTCTCAGCACTGAGTCCTGATGCTCCAGCAGTTGTGGAGGGACTATTTCAGGAGTGCAAATCAGACCTTTTGCACCTTGGGAGGGAAGGTCAGACTGCCTGTGAGAGCCGTGTTTTCTTCACTGTAATTAGGAGGAAACGGAAATCAAATTTTATTCAGGGAAAGCCTGACCTGTGGGATGATCCTGAGCACAACTGCAGGGGTGGTTTCTAAGTTTGGGGGAGGGAAGTGCTGGGCTGGAGATCAGTCCCCCATCCTGGCAGAGGTGAGGTGTTGAGCAGAACGTTTTTGGGTGGCACTTGCAGTCCTGCCCATGTGCATGTTTCTCACTTGCTCACCCTCTCAGATACACTTCGAGCTTGTTTTGCAAGGAGCTGGTCTGATTTCTACTGAGTTAAAAGAATTTTTGTATCAACAATGTAGGGAATTAGACTGATTCTTGAGAATAAAATTTGAAAACATTAACCTCCCTCCAAATTGCCCCATCTTTCTGTTTTGAAAACTTGCAAAGCAGAGGTGACAGCTTTGATGGGCCGCTGTGTACGCAGAAGTTCAGTGCAGAATTTGCCTTCCAACAAATCTCATGTCAGTGAGTGCCTGCTCTGCTCAGCAGCCCCTGGGAACAGAGCTCAGAGCTCCTCAGAGCTTCCTTTGTGCCTCTGGCCTGGGCTCCTGTCTGTCAGAGAAACCAGGACACCAACAAATTTGCTGAGAATAGTTACTAATAAAAACAATCTAAAGTAACTTCATCCCAAATCTCCTGTTTTTAGGATCCTGAATCTGGATCTGGTTACTGCAGTTCATGGTTAAATAATGAATGTCCTGTGCAAGCAGCTCCTGCCCTGAGACCAGACTTTGTGCCACGCTGAGCTGAGAGCAGCACGTGGCAGCTTATGTAAGCTGGGCATTTTCCTCCAAACAGTTTTTGACAATTAAACTTATTCCTGCAAATATGAGAGGCTGATTTTCTTACAGGTGGGCAAACCCTTGAAGCACTCAGCACACATGTGGAGTATTGAATTTCTGAAGTGTGCCGGTCCTTTATTTTGAGGCTTGTGTGGGTGCTGAGCTCTGAGAGCTCTGGCTCAGGATGTGCAGCGTTGTTTGTTGAAAGAGCAGCCTTTGTCCAAGGGATGTGGGCGAGTACCCCCCATGCTGTCCAATCTAGGGACTCCCTTGGGGCTCCTCTGCTCTTCAGGGGGCTCCAGTGGCCACTCTGAGCTGTGTGAGATGTGCATTTCTGTGGGCAGGGCCGGGCAGTCGGGAGGCAGGGTGGGACCTGCATCCCAGCCATGCGGTGTGTGGGGTGGGTAGGGCTGGGAGAGGGAATATAAATAGCCCAGCCTGGCTTTGTGCTCTGCGTGGGCCTTATAGGGATGGGAGCAATGAGGCTGTAAATTGTGGGGAGAGGGGATGGATCACAAAAACACAGATGTGACAGATTAGGAGGCCAGACCTGAACTGCCTCATTTTTGGGTCTGTGCTCCTCAAAAGAGAGTGTGGGAAAGAACAGGAGCTCAAGGGGCTGAGGAGGAACACAGGGCAGGGAGCCCAGAGTGTACAAGCCCACTGCCCTGGGGCTGCAGCCTTTTTCCACTGCACAAACAGAACAGCAGCTGTTCTGAGCTATGGTTTTGTTTCAAGATAATCATCCAGAAACAAAACTCTGAGGAGTTTAATGACAGCAGAGCATTGGCAAGAGCCAGCGAGACCTGCAGGCCTGAGGGGCAGCCTGAGTGAGTGACCTGCCTGGGGTTCAGTGGAGCTTGTCCAGCTACCAGTGTTAGAGAGGAACTTCCAAAGTAATTTGGATGAGAGCAGTGAGATGGGTGCGGGCCTCTGGCAACGATGGGGCACTTTTTCTGCACGACAAGTTGGCTCTATCTGCCTGGGAGTTCTCTCTGCTGGAATATCTGACCCTCTTCCCTGTGGGTCACTGCAGGGATTTGCATTGCAGCAGCCAGAGGGTTTTGTATTTATTTTCTGATAATGCTTTAAAATGGAAAGCTGATTTCACTTTGCTGGGAATCCAGTCCAAAGCAGTTTCCATCAGTGCAAGTTCCCCCTCTGTTGTGGGAGCACCATGTGAACATGTGCCAAAAATCCTGCATATTCTTTGCATATTACTGAATTATGACAGTCTCAAGATAATAATTCACAGGAGACTGAGCCTTAAAAAAATGTCAGGGTGTTAATACCTCTGACTTTCAGGATTTTTCCGAGTGCAAATTACTAGTCTTTCTACCAAAAGAAAACTCTAGAGCATGGATTTCTCTGTTGCAGCCTGGTATCAACTGCATTAATATTTCATTGCTCAGCTATTATTTATAAGCAGTTGGTGCCAGGCCTGTTTACTTTGCTGTAATTCTTTCAGCATTATAGTTACAGACTGGGCTGTGCAGCCATGGATTTTCTCGGAGCAAAGGGCCAGAGGCTGCCCAGCTGTTGGGATGGGGTTCGACTGGATGAGTAGTGGCTCAGGAAAACAACCCCCAAGTTAATATCCCTCCTGATCACACATTCCTCCCTTAGGCCTCTCTTGTGCACAGCCTGGAAAGCACAGCAATGACTAATAAACTATTCAGCAACAGGCTTAGCCCTCTTTTAGTGTGCTTGGGATTGTACTCTATTCTGCAAGAGCTCCTACAATTTACAGAGCACCTGAAGAATCACAGGTCCACTGTCCAGCTGCGAGATAAGAACCAGAAACAAAACACACAGTGTCAGTGAGGGAAAATCAAATATTTAGAATAAAAAGTGCCAGGATGTTTAGTCTTCAGTTTTATGTGAGGATGCAAATGTCAGTGTCTGCAAATCATCTGTAATGCAAACCCCACCTTTGCTGCCTTGCTGTTCAGAAGCAGCTCTGGAGTCATCAGTCAGCTCAGACAGGTTTATCTGTGAGGAGCAGATCTGAGAGCAAAGCCAGTGGTACAAACAGACTGATAATGGCATAAAAAATTTTTAATGCAGTCAGAGTGGAAAAAATGTCTTTTCACTCAATCTATTTACTTCTGTTTCCTACAGCCCTGCCTCTCTCTTCTGACTCACTGGAGGCAAAAGCATTTTTCCAAGCACGGCCTCCTCCTCTCCCACTGTCCCTCCCTTCCTTTGCAGCAGCTCCAGTGCCAGTACCAGGCTGCTGCTTCTCACAGCTGATGAAGCAGATCCAGCTTTGCAGGCATGGCTTCCAGGACACAGAGTAATTGGATGAGCCTGATAGGAAGAAGTGCCAGGCAGATTCCACAACACCCGGAATTACAGAGGGTGGAAGGACTCTGCTAGTCAGGGAGATGCTACTTGAGAATGAACTACTTACCCCTCTAAGATTTACCTAATCCCAAACTGGTTTGCTTTCACCCCCTCACATTTTAGATCGTTCCATTTCTCTCAGCAGAGTTCCATGGTGACTTAGTGCAGGACTCAGACGTCTTCTCTCTAAGGCTCAAGGCTTCTCTTTTCATAAACCTCTTGGCGCTATTGGAGACAAAATCTGTCCAACCTTTGGAACTCGGAGTTGAGGCCATGCCTGACTTTGATACATCACTGAGTACAGATGTCTTGGAGCTGCTGGGCATTGTCCAGCACTGATTTAGGGTAAGGTCAGTATGTGACAAAACCAGCCAATAAAGTCACATCCAACTGTTTCGATCTCCACAGCCTCTGCACTTGAATTAGTAAACACAGGGGTTGAAAATCACTGCCTTTTTCCTCATGGTCTTCCACATAAAAGCAAACTCTGTGTTCAGGTACACCAGAGCGATGGGAGAAACATCCCTAACAGTCCATACTGATCCCTGTGACTGCCAACAGAGTCTGGCCCTGTGGCAGCATTCAGTATGAAGATGCCGGAACCCACAGAAGGGATCCTGTATCTCCTGGAACCTGCTGTGGAGCAGAGACCAACACTGTTCCTTCTCAAAGATCTTTGCTGAGTTGTGTTTTCTGTCAAATTTTGTTTCCTGGCTTCTCCCTTTACTAAAACATACCCCTGTGCCTTTTCTCTCTGCCTGTTCTCGTGCTAACCCAGATCACTGTTGGCGTGTTCAGAATCCCGTCGGGAGCAGGTAAGTGTTTCCACTGTGCTTCCTTTCCCTGGCCATTGAAATGCAGTTTTCCTCATCTTAGCCTGAGAAGATCCCGCGTGTGTGCCTTGAGCCTTCGCCAGGGACTGCCCTGTGAGCCCAGGGCAGCAGAAGACACACGAGGCGGCCGCAGTTTAGGGCCTCGGCAGCGGCACCCCCTGAGGATCACTCTGACCTTCTTCTGGAGCTCTGGGAGCTGCTGATTCCAAGCCTTTCCCTCTTGCCTGCTTGGGGCTGCCTCGGGCCCTCAGCCCTGCCAGGCTGATCCTGCTGCTGGCAGCGATGCCTGCTGTGACTAATGCGCTTGCTGCATGCGCTGCCCTGTTGGTGTGGGTGTGAGGAGCTGGGGTTCTCCCTCAGGCATTGCTCCCTCTGCAATCTGGGAGGCACGAGCTGCTCTGTGGCTTGCATGAAGGGCGAGTGGCCAGCAGCAGTTGGCTCTGCTGGCGTCTGCTGCGACTGGGCAAATCCCACCTGCCCTCTGAGCCACAGTGTCTCCCTCTGAAACATAGCTCTGGGACACCCACCTCCTCAAGCTTCTTGTGAGCATTCGTTTCTGTTTGTGGAATGGTTTGAAGTTGTTTTAAATAGGTAAAAGTCAGGCAGAGAGCACAAACTGTGATATGAACTCCTGGTACCTCTGCAGCGTTCCTGTGTGGCCACAGCCCCGGCTGGGCTCCAAGCTGGGCCCTGCACACACTGCAGTGGTGACTTTGCTGTTCATTCAACACTTACCTCCTGCCACAGGAGCCACAGTACCCTGTTGCCTTCCTGTCATTATGCAGCTGCTGGAGAAAATGCCCCAAACTTCAGCTGCCTTTCAGGGGTCACTCCCTGCTGTCTGGTGGGAAGTGCCACCTGGGTGAACCCAGCCCAGGAATTGAGGTCTCTGGGGGAAGCTGCCAAGGAAAACTTTTCCTTTTCAAGACTTAAAAAAAGGGATTTTTTTGTGATGTAGCAAGAGAAACTGATAGAGAAGGTCTGTTCCATTAAGGCACTGGAGAGGAAAGTACAGCCCTCTCTGTGCAGGGTATCTGGATACCCCTGAGTTCTGCGAGGCTCTGGGGACTTCTTAGGCTTGCTGTTCTTACTCAGAAATAGCTGAACCCTCCTTCCCATGACACTGTGGGAAGGTCAGCACAGAACAGCCTCCTCTGAGGCCTGGCAGAGCAGGGCAGTTATCATGGCAACGGGAGAGCAGAACTTGTTCTCCTCTGGCAGGGCTCAACCTGACCTGGAGGGCTCTTTGCTGCCTGAGCTTCTGATCCTCCCCCAGGCAAGGGCAAGGCTGGGCAGAGGGAGGGCTGGGGCACAGACAGGTCTGTGGGCTCCAGCTCACCCAGCATTGGGATCAGCCCAATTCAGTCACAGTGGAGCCCGGGAATGTGAGCTGGTCCTGTTCTGCACGTTATTGCTGCAAATCTCAACCAAACTCACTGTTTGTGCTGTTGCAATTGTGTAAAAATAACGGAGTGAAACGAACTGCAGATGTGATTTGCATGTGCATGTGAGAACCTTCCATTAAACCTTCCAACTGGCGTGGCTGGGAGTGCTGGGACTCTGTTTTTCACGCACTGTCAATAAGAGCCTCTAAAAGAGCAATCCAGGAGTCCTCTCGTTTTGGGAGTGTTCTCCAGATTTACTAGAGGCTCTGCAGTGCTGGAGGAGCCTTTTGAGTCTGGGAATGCGGCTCAGCTCTGTGTCCCCTTGGCCTTTTATACGCCAGGGGAAGTGTTTACATGTGTTGTAGCAACCAGGCTGGTGTCCATGGCCGTGGGCTGTGGGTGACTCACTGCCAGGGAACTCGAAAACAATGTCAGATAAAAGCCCACTCAGGGGAGCCGGGAAGAGGCCACCATGGGTCCAAGAGCTCGGAATTTTTTGAAGTAGGAGGACACAGAGCAGTCCAGCACCCATCAGCTGGCAGCCAGCTGCCTCTGGGGCCGGCTGTGGGCACAGGGGCCCCTCCAGGTGCCCACAAAGTCTGCAGACAGACAGGCTGCCAGTTCCCTCAGCTCTGCCAGGGGCAGGGAGCTTCCCAAAGCACACCACTTCCCAGGAGGTCTGTGCTGCAGAGAAAACACACACTCCCTGTCCCCATCCTGCTGCCAGATGCAGCTCTGTGCGGTACACAGGGCGGGGCCAGAGTTTGTTGCTGCTGGTACCAAAATCTTCTGACAAATGTTGTTTACCTGTTGTCCCTGTGCCAGCTGGATCTGAGCTGTCCGAGAGGACAGAACTGGTTTGCCTCTGTTGATTGGGAGCCAGGCTTTGGACACTCCAACAGGCAGGGATACAAAGGCTCAGAATTTTGGACTCGCCCACTTTGGGGACAGTGTTTTCCCAGTAAAAATAGAGTAGTTGGAATGCCTGGTGCTAAAAATGTGGCTCATCTGGATGAGTCATGAGTGAAGTGGAGAGAACATAGTGCCTTGCTTGGAGTGGGGATTTGTGCAGCAGCCACCTGTGGACCCAGGATTGTTCTTGATTGTTCCAGCCAGGTCCCATTGTCCTCCACAGCTGTGTCTGCAGGCACGTCCTGCCCACATTGGGCAGCTCCCCTTCCCCACAGAAGAAACCTCCTAGGCCAAGAGGAGGAGACCCTTGGTGGCTTTTGGGCAGTGCCTGTGCACAGCGGTGGCAGGGGTTGGGTAGGTACATGCAAGGGATGCTCAGCAGAAGGTTCTCATCCCCATTAAGATGTGCCAGAGCTGTGGTTGTTCTCACACCAGTTGTGCTGTGCCCGAGCCTGCAGGAATGCTCCCTGGATACAGCTGGTCTTGGAGTCTGGGGAGTGACTCAGGGCACACAGTGCTTAAAACCCTCCAGCTGTGCCCCAGCTGGTTTCTACTTCTCGGATCAGCAACCAGAGTGAGGAAGAGTCAGAAGGGGAAATGCAGGAATTATATGAGGCTTGGGAGAGAGAAGCCCCATCTGAGAGCCCTGTGTGGGCTGCCCTGGCACCCAGCCCTGTGGGAGCGGGGCTGGGACCAGGACATGAAGGGTTTCCCAAACACAGCTGGAAAAAAGCTCTTGGAAACAGTCCCAAGAGAGAAGCTGGGATCTTCACGTATGGGAAGAGCTGTGGACCCTCTGTGCCTCTGTGCCTGAGCCATGAGGTGCCTCCTGACAGAGGCGAGGGCAGAGCTTCAGGTCCGTGGGTACCTCTGGGCCAGGGCTGGGCTGTGGGGCTGGAGTGGGGCTGGCAGAAGGGCAGGTGAAGTGCCTGAGAGCAGCCCATGGAATGCTCCCCCCCAAAGCAGGGCTCTGAGCCAAGTTAGTGTAGGATGAGTTAAAAAGTAAAGGTCCTTTAATAACAGGCTAAGTGCCCACAGGAATACATGATGACATGCATGCACGTGCTCAGGCTTTGATTTTCATAGCTTTTATAATATGATCCCTCCAATCATTATTTTACACATCTCTCAGTCCATCCCTGGTCCTGCCCCTGTTCCCACCCCCAAGAATTGGGTCTGGGGGGTCCCTCTTCTTCTTCAATGTGCAAAGGGCTTTTGGACGCTCTCCAGTGCTCCGGGTCATTCTGCTCTGTTTATGTTTCATTCTGTAGGCCTTATGATAGTCGTCAGGATTCTACCTTGAAAAGGGTCTAAACAAGAGTCTAAACAAGATTAATTAACTAAAGGAATTTGAGTTACTGTTCTGTGGTAGGGGTTAGGATACATAAACAATGAACTTAGGCTGCTAGAATATTAGCACATTAAATCTACATTTGCTACAGCTACTGTGTTCCTAAAATCTACAAAATGTGAAAATCAGAAATCAAAATCCCCTTCGGCATCAGTTAAGTAACCATAAATAAGGACTATGAAGAAAATGAGCAAGATTTTTTGGTAATGAAATCCCACTCTTGTTTTACAATGGCAAATGAGGCATAAATTTTGAATGAAGTTAATACTGAATTATGATGCCACTACAACCACTTCCAAGTAGCACAGCTGTTAAACCAGAAATGCGTGTCTGTCTCCAGTTTTCCAGAGAAAATTAAAAAATATCTTAAAAAATATCACTGAATATGAACAAAAATGACAAAAGTATCCATTATTAATAATAAAAATAGACAAGCCATGAGGCTGTTGTATGCTAAATCTTGGCTTCTTACAGGTGCACTGGATATTTTAGGTTCAGCATTACATTAACATATAATTCAGTCTCTCTTCTTAGACTTTTTATCTTCCTAGAAGATAAAGTAACAAATCACAACATTCCAAATATCAGTGGCAATTTGCTCTCCCTAACTTTTCAGCTTACAAGTTCTCCTGCCTAAAACAAAGCGCATCACCTATTTCATTCACTCTTCATCAGGAAATAGCAATGACAATGTTTTGGAGAGCTGCTAGTCCGCACATATCATTTCTAGGGATGAGACTGTACAGTTGTGCCTGGCAGGTTGGGAAATCTGCTCTACTTAATTCTCCCTAACAATATCTGAAGGGGGATGGGAGGGCCCCCCTTCCTCGGGATCTAACCTTGCTCCCGCGCACTTTCTTGGGGATTCCCTGGGCTTCAAGGCATCCAAAGTCAAAGACCACTTCTCATAAACTCCTTGCTTTGAATTTATTTCTTCTTACACGTGCACCCAAATCCCTTTATTAGGGAATTAGCAGGGTTATTATAACTTTCCAAGCGGTACACGTGAGCAATAACAACCCCTGATAGGCTCATTAGAGCTCGACACACGCCAGCAGGCTGTGCTCCCTTGGCTAGGAGGTAGTGTTCACGCGGTCTGCCTCAGGGAGCTGCAGGTGAGAAGAGCCAATCAGCTCTGGTCCAGAATTGTTTACTGCCTGTCAGCTCTTCCAAGGGCACAGCATCCTTGATTTGCCTGTCAGCATAGGGCTATAGGTGGGTTGTGCAAATGAAGGCTATGGCTGGGCTGTCAAGCCTCTCCCTACAAATATCAAATTTTGTTTGTACACCCACTCTAATATCACCTGGTGCAATTTAAGCCTACAGTCTTTTATTTCACACTGTGCAATCATTGGGGACAGGTGATTCTACTTGGTTTTGAGGAAGTTAGCATTCTGAACTGAGGACTGTAATCACACTTTCCCTCCTTCTTCTCTGGAATGAGATTAGAAAATGGAGAAAATTTCAGCCTCTTGCCATAAGCTTTTTATTCACAATATCTAGTCATCATTGTTTTCTTATGTCTCCATTTGTTCATGCCTCAAAAGTATCAGATACAAGACTAGGAAAGAAAACCTTTTATGTGAAAACATCTAGGCACTTTAATAAAATCTAGTTATGTCATTTTTTCTGGTGATGTAATTCTACTCCCTGACAATACTTTAATATTTTAGAAATTATGTTTATCATCGCGGTCAAACACAACACTATTTTTTTTTTTTCAATCAGGATGGAAAGCTTGTTCACTGCAAAGGTGTAATTGAGGGCTATAGGATAAAGTTAGTCACTTAAAAAAATCCATGTGAAGCATTATTTTCGTCTGAAAAATGTATTTTGTTGCATACTCCATAATTAATTAGTACTCATTGAAAAGATTAAGGCGAAATGAAAATGATGTGGTTTTTTTTATTTTTAGTAATATGTCTATTTCTTTCATATCTATAAACATTGACTTCACCTTACCTTAAAAATTATTAGTGGATTGTTAGTGCAGGATGAAGACCAAATGACTGAAAATTCCAGCAAAAGTCAGCAGCAAAAAATTGCACCTTGGACCAAAGCTTTACAGTAAGCTTGCAGAAGTGATAAAAAAAAATGAGCATTAAGAATATAAGAATAATGGAACATTTTTGCATTTATAGAAAATGTCTTTGACTTTTATTTGGTCCAATTATTATGCATGTCAAATACCTGTATGAAATTACAGCATGTGAAGCACCCATCAGTGCATGAGTTGAGTTAATTTCTTTCTCTTTAAAGACATTATTGAGTAAATCAATATTCAAAAATGAGAAGCAAACAAGTGAATTAAGTATGTAGTGTTATGGCTAGAAAGGTTATTTCATCAAAATTTTCATTTTTACAAGATTTCCATGGGGTATCAGGAATATAATTTTGTATAGAATTTTTTAGAGTAGAATAAATTCTGAATTTTTGAACAAATGTAATTTTCCAAATCCCATAACAAAAGGTGCCATATATATAGATGAGTGCACTAATATGTCTTCCACTGTACTGGGATACTTTCTAGTTAACAACAATTTTTATAAAGACATGAATCACTCTGAGAAGAGGGGAGGAAAAACAACCTGCGTGAGACTAAATAAATGAATAAATAAATTTGCTAATAAAGACTACAATTAGATTCAATGCTTGGATGTTTTTTTAAACATCAAAATAATATGAGGGTTTGTGTTTGTTTTGGTTTGAGTTTTGTTTGTTTTGTTGGTGGTGGTTTTTTAATGGTGTCAGGGGTGAGGGGGTATGGACTTTACAATTGTGTTAGAACAGCTAGCCATTGTATAATTGAAGATGGCTAATTTCATGAGCTAGTTCTTGAATAAACCTTTAAAAAATATGTATTTAACATAAAGAGAGAAGATAATATAGCAAATCCTAGGCAGGCACAATATGCCCATCTTAGAAAGGTCTAATGCACTAATATAATCAAGGTGTGGTGAACTCTGTCAAAGTTACTTAAGTATCCTATTTAAATAAAATGTTGGTTAATGTTAATAAATTTATGGTTGCAACTAAGAAAATCAATCTGTCATTCTCTTAAAGTCCTTTTGCTATCAACAATGAATTAAAATATGCTATTATTTATTCACCCTGTAAAAAACCTCCTTTTAAGTCAATTATTCTTATGCTCATCATATTTATTCTTTAAATATAGAAAGCCTGACTGCAATTCCTTTAAACCTGCATCAACTTTCAGTATTCATTATAGATGGAAAATACTATTTCATATTTTCTAATTTGATACTGTGTTTTCTGTAATTATGAGAAATTTATGTAAGTCAGAATCTGGCAAACCCATGGTTATATTAGCATTCTTATTTCTTGTTCTTCTGTGTAGACTCCTAATTGAATGTCAACACCAAAACTTTGATTACATTCTTCTCCATGAACTCCATACACTATTAGCAATGCTATACCTTGCAATAAAAAGCAATATGGTTTTTTGTCATCTTGTTTTATGGTTGGATATTGCTTGAAATTATCTTAGCAATGTCATTTTTGCACTTGTGTCCAGTGTAGGATAGCTTGGTGCTCAGTGCTCTTCATGCACTTAATCTCAGTGTAGAAAAAATATAGTAATTCACATCTTTAGTAGAGTTTGTGCACATATTGCTGTTTTGATGAAGTTTTCCATCAAAATCTTTATGAGGGCATGTTTCTGATGGCATTTTTATGCATCCCTCTGCTTCTCATCAATCCTGAAATTAAATTTTTTCTCATTTCCATCATCGTGTAATCTATTTTCTTGCAAGAATAGGAGCACTACCTTTGAATCATGGCCTTGGTAGATTTTAGATAACTACACTCTGCCAGACAGAATTATTCCCTTGAATTTTTAACTGTGTGTAGTAGCTCTTTTCACTGTTAGCCTGGACATTGTGCTGATACTTGCTAAGTAGTAATTCTGTTTTGTTGCAAGAAAGGTTTCCAGTAATGTGCTGACACTTCCCTTGTACAAATATCCATGCATATTTTCTCAGCAATATCCAGTCAGATATGCTTTGTAAATACAGGTTTTCATGAAAGTGAACAGCAGAACTGTAGCAGAAACAATGACACATGCAAGATAATAGAGGAAATAGCAAGATACACACTCTGGTCTCACTGCTTAGCATTGAGAGAAATTTATACCACATTCTATTCAAAACAGTTAATTCCAGGTCTAACCCTAAATTAGAAGTCACTATTTATACCTCAATAAGCTCAGTTTATTGAGGAAAAAAAAGTGAATGCAATGGGAAAGAGTATTCCTAGGTCTTTGTCCTTAAGTTTCCTCCTTCACTTCTCAGGAAAATAAAAGAGAGAGAAGTACTATGCTTGTTGAAGCATATTTGATAAATTGACAAATGAAAAATGAAAGAACCCACTTACCAGCTTTGAGAGAAGACTACAGTATATTGCTCAGTCATTTGACAGATGACCTGACCATTGCCATGGGAATCAGCAGGAAGCAAAGTGCCACATGATAGAAAGCTGCTGCAGTGGTAAAGGCTAATAGTATGAAATGAATAAAAGGGTTAAAAGGTTAAGAAAATTCTGATGGTTCCTGTGCATAGTGTGACTATGAAAATATATTTCAGACTTCAACAATCTGTGCTAGAAAATGTAGAGAGATTTAAGTATGAAAAATAATATTTATAGGGCTTAACCATTAAAACTTTCTGATTTCTCCTCTATGCATTTAGCAGCAGAATGGAGTCTTAAGAATTGACTTGAAATACTTAAAAGGCAGTAGAAAAAATAGAGCAAAATCAATGATAGTGTGGGGAATGATGTGAGAAGCTTTTTTTTTTTCACAGTGGTAACCGAAAAGCAATTTTAAATCCACTAATTTGTATTGATTGTTTGTGAAACTCTAATGCATTATATTATAAACCTTGCTGTCTGATTATAAATATATGCATCATTTTGTTGGGCTTTTTCTTTTCTTATCAAATTTCCTTTTCTCCAAGACAATTTTCATTTTGTGTCTTTAATATATAAGAGCAAAGTAGCAGGCCATGAATATTATTTGAGCTAACATTAGCAGCTTGCTAACTCCTGACTTTGTCTGGAAGGGAATAACGGGATGCATGGCATAACAGAGCACTTGAACTAACACCATTTACAGGCAATTCACTCAGTAGCTCTCAACTGTTTTCTTCTTTCAGCTGTTTATCAAACAGTCAAAAAATTTCACACCAAATTGTATTTGCTTTTGAAAACAAAATATCATATTATGAAAATATATGAGGAAAAAAATCAAGGCATAAATAAGCTGTTAAACATAGAAAAAAAGTATTGTAAAGACACTGAAAAAAAAATCAGCCCTTTTTCTTATCAATCCCATAATTTCAAGTAATTTCCTTGGTCTCACAAACCCAAAAGATATGGCAGACTCCAAAAGAGTAAGTGACTAGATAGCTGTTGACTGGTTTAGTACATCATACAAGAACATAAAAGTTTCAGGCAGAACTCCCATTTTACTTTTTAAAATTTTATTACAAGTAAACTGTAATATCATAAATTGTTCTGTCTGATTTAGTATTTTTCTTTCAAAATATGTTTTGACTGAAAATTCCTAAAATTTGAATGTGGTTTATTAGAACATTTTATTAGTATTGTCTCCCAAATAAAATTTAATACTAAACAATCACAGTCCCCTATTAAAATAATCTTTTTTTATTTTTGTTGCTTCTGACATTTATGGAGGTCTCAGAAAATGAAATTTGTCTGACAGTATCCAGAACCTTAATGTGGAAAAAATAGATATTACATTGAAAGCATTTTGTACAGAGACTACTTAAAGAGAAATCCTTCATTAAAAAAAAAAAGTAAAAAAAGAAAAAAAACAACTTAATCTTCTATTCATACTGAAAAGGAGAACCAGTTACAAAATGCAACTCTTAGCCATATTACTAGACTTTTTCCTAAGGTAGCAATTTTGAACTCAGACTAATGAAACCTGCAGCCAACATGCAGCCTGCCAGCTGTGCAGGCATGCTAAAGGTGCAGGAGGGTTTACAGATATGGCTTCAGGGATATTTTGCTCAGAGGGTTAAAAAGAGCATTTCAAAGCTTTGCCCATAGCTAGCAAAGTCTTGGTGTGTCTCTTTGGTGAAAAAAATCAGGTTTTAAAGCATTTATTTTAGTCCCTCACCAATGCAAGTTGAAATTACTTCTTCTTCCCCTTCAGACAAAAGATTTTAAAGTCTTTCATTTGGTGATATCTGAACAAATTTACTTTCCTCTTACTGAGGTGTTTTTTATCTACTACATTTCTACATGTTATTAGAACTATGGTTTGTATA